>JAQQAC010020790.1:4857238-4926256 GCA_029783875.1 Phataginus tricuspis | reverse complement strand
AGTTTAATCACCATAATATTGCTCATGTAATTGTAGGTTAATGATACCAAAATAAATTGTTAAATAAATAAATAAATAAATAAAACTAAGGCTATTGAATAAAAAAAAAAAACAATGCCAACAGCATGCTTCCACGAGCTAGAGCAGACCGTACAAAAATTCATATGAAACCACAAAAGATCCCAAATAGCCAAAGCAATCCTGAGAAGAATAAAAAAAAACAAAAACAAAACACTACCTAAAAAAAAAAAAAAGTAAAGTGATTCATTAAATTAATTAAATGAATTACTTTCATTAGAAGATTGCTGTGAGGCAAAGTAAAAGTACATATACAGCATTTTTTGGAAAGACACACTACATAAATATTTCATAAGAGATCTTTACTTTTATTCCTAGATAATAAGAGACACTCACAATTCAAGACCTTTCTAGATTTCTGATGGTCATTCAGAAACATTCATGTAGTAACATGATAGCAAAAGAAATAAATTTCAGTAAGTTGGGATAATCATTAGAAAGTAATTAATTTTTTTGACATATAACTAGCAATGCATGAAATAATTAAGTCACCTCCAAGTATATTAAGGAATTCAAGTGTTTGGGAATGCTTATGTGCATAAGAAATTGTATTTATTAGTTACAAATACATTGACTGTTTAAAAATCTGTGTCCTGAGTCAGAAAAAAATGTTGCAATTCACCGCAACCCAAAGAAACAGCTGAGGGTGTAGATAATTTTTAAGTAAGAATAACTCAGGAATGTACAAGCCATTAAAACAAGATTCATACTGTAAAAATCAGCCTTTGCCAAAGTTTTTTCTCTATTTCAAATGTATTAGAAAAATAAAAGCCAAGAAGAAAAAAACTCCAGCGATTGGCTTTGATAAGTGTACAGTCCCTTTGGATTCATTCGATTCCCTAAGAATCTGGGCAAAAGACAGACAAGTGGGAAATACAAAAACAGCTTTCACTGAACACAGAATTAAGTCAATTCAACCAGCTCATTTCTGTTGGCCAGCATACTCCGTTTCCTGACTTTTCCAGATAGTCCATTCTTACATCAAGATTGTTACAAAGATGAAAGGGTAGACAGAAGAGTGGCAGAAACAGACTTAACAGTGTTTCTCTTTGGGTTGTGGGACTGTGGGTAATTTTCTAAATTGTTTCTCATAAGAACATACCGCCTCTGCTCAGAAAATGAGGCTATGAATATGCTCTCTGGACTATGAAATAATATACAAATGTTATACTTTTATTCACCATTTTAGCCCACTTAGTCCTCATTTTAATAATGCTTTTTTCTCCTTGGAATATTGCTTAAGACAGTATGTTAACAGAGTCTGGCTGGCACAATTTGCACAGCCAAGTCTGCATATTCTAGAAGTCTATTATCTTGCAGAGAAAATGGTTCTTTCTGTTTATAATGGAAGACATTGTGTTTCTTACTGTTTTGATCAATTTGGTTAAACAGACAAGGAGAAGCCAAGCTACTAATAAGCAAAATGCCTGTGAACACTAGTCCCATGTTCCAGAAGCCCCTCCGAAAGAAATCTGGCATTTGACTCAACATTACCTGTCTTCTCTCTTCTCAGAAATATTCTGAAATCCTGTAAAAAGATATTATAACTAGAGTTCCCTTGGCTTAAAATATACCAAGACTCCTCACAACTCTCATTAAGTTAAATAAGTTCCTCCTATCTTAACAGACATTAATTTTCTGCAGAGGTAAATAAAGATTAGGAACAAAGGCAGTGTTCTTTCCTGAATTACATATCCTCAGGCATAAAAATCCAAAATTACAGTTTACGCTATCACAAATACTTAAAGGTATTGCTTTATTGTAAGTTAATAGACTCATAATTCTAATTAGCTTTATTCCTTTTAATCTTGGGAAGATTTGGTATCTCTAAATCCTTGCAGAAGAGTAATTCTTGAGCGTACAGAACCCATTCACATTTTAAGTATTCTACTGCCCCCTTGTGTATCTCACGTTTAGTGAAAACGTAGCCTACAAAGTGCAGTCATTTTTTAGTTTTCGAAAGTGCTTCAGTAGAAAGCATCTCAGAGATTAGAACTAGAAACAACCTCAAAATCATGCAGACCAGCATGCTCCTTTCCCAGAGGAGACAACTGAGATCTTGAAGGATCACATAGCTTGCTTTAGGACTATATGCCACTTATTAATAGCACAGCAAATCCTGTTGAATTTAAATCTGAACTTAAATCTGAGTGCTAATTTCTCCACTGAAATGGAGGCAGGAGCCTGGAAAAAAAAAAAAAGTAATGGGATTTTGGAGTTTGGCAGATCAACGTAGGAAGTTTAGATCACAACGTCCCAACCTCCCCAAGGCTCAATATCCCTATTCATAAAGTGGGATGAATATAATAATTCAAGTAACTGTTGAACCACTGTGTTGTATACTTGAAACTAACATAAGACTATATCCACAGAAAATAAATAGGTAAAATTTACTTATCCATTATACTTAAAAAAAAAAAAGGGATGAATAATAACTACCGCCAAGATGCTGAAAAGATTCAACATGACAATGTCCATCAAGCCTTCAGCATAAGTATCTGCAAAAGAGTTATATACTAAATGGTGATACAACTACAAAGACGCATAGGACCTTGTTTTTAAACTGTGATGGCTTTTGCGACCTCTGGACAAAGGTATTCTAAGTAATATATGAAAAGGCATTATAATCTGAACTTTTCAAAATTGGCACAAGACTTTCAAAAATAAAGCTATTTATTACTAACTCCTGCGTTACTTCAATTACCTTATTCATTCTTTTTAAATACAAATAAAGTTGTAACAGAAAATACCACCCAGCAAACAATGTGTGTGAGGGAGATAAACCAATGAACAGGATCCTTAGGTGAGGTTCACAGAAATACGGAGCAGAACCCGGTGCCGCAGGGCGAAGACACGATTCCCATGCCTCCTTTGCTAAGGGCCGTTCCCACTGCAGTGCCAGGACAGCCGGAAAAGCGGACACAAGAATTTTAGTTCCGTCCTTAATAATAATTAGCTGTGCCAGCTGGAGCCAGTCATTTCGTCTCTGCTTCCCTTTCTTAACCTGGAAGATGAAGTCAACCTTGGCCTAGAAAAGCCCTACAGTGAGGTGACATAATGAATGTGAAAAAACAATGTACTCTTAAAATTAAGTAAACAAAACTTACTTAACAAATTAAGCAAGGTTGAATTTATCTTAAACTTGATTTAAAGCAATAATAAATACAAGTCCATCACCAAACTGAAGAAGAAAACCTCAACTTACAAAGGTGCAGGCAGCTTCAATTACACGATTACTAAACAGCACTTCAATCCCTGGGGAATTTCTCTGCACCCTCTACAATTCCGGCTTTTGATGGAGATTATTCCAAATATTCTTGCAACACATAAATCTTGGACTCTTAAATAAATTTCACTCAAGGGTATCCTGATAACAGAATTGACCAAGCTTATCCCTGACTGTTTACCACAAGATAAGCATGCCAGCAGAGTAAAGGCGATTCGTCTTAGCCATGAAAATGACTAATATTGATCACTCTTTGATTTACAGCTGCCGTAATCCACCCTGATAACAACGGCTAAGTGCCGTGACCAGCTCGGTCGTTATACATGGCCCGAAGAAAAGACACACACCATGCTGGGCATAAGCACCAACTGGTGATCCATAGATATTAACTGAACCCTCACTATGTCGGTCCCATCAAGAAGGGATATTACAGGAGATGAAAGCACAGAAGAGGAAAGGCCCTGACATACACGTAGACGGTGGAAAGTATGGTTGTTGGCCTGGGGCATGTTGCTTACAACTGTAGGGCATGAGTCCAGGGGGCTTCTCGGGTAATTATCCACAAATAAGTTAACTCAAGCTCTTGGTTCAACCCAACAGCTACGCCGTACTGGCACCCAGAGTGCTCGAATAAAAGTGCTGTCAGAAACAAGATGAAAGCCCCAACTACATAAACACAAAAGGCAGCTCACCATGAAACACACTGTTGTCTACCAGAAAATGCCTGCGGTACTGCACACAGTTCCTTTTCTCCAAGTTCCAGTAGCTCATTGTCAGGTTTCTGGCACAGCATCAAAACCAAATTGCCCTGTCAAGGGAAACAGAATGAGACAGAAATGAGGAAAATGGCAGCCACACGCTCACATGGTAACAATGCCAGGAGCTCCCGGTGTTACTGGGTAACACATACAGCAGTATACATCACACATGGAGCTGGAAACCCCAGGGCCTAAGGAATTTCCCACAAGCCTTCCCAAGGGGTACAATGCCATTTAACATACCCAAGCAGTTGCTTTTTCAAATGAGCAGCTCTCGCAGCTCAAAGTTACTGCAATCCCTGGGGAAAATGAGTCTACCATCACCGAACAGGTTTCAGGACTGGTTTATGCGCTCCAGGCCTCACTCATGTTCCGCCAGGATTCAAACCAGCCAGTGCTGGTAACTTTTCAGCTGCAGGAGGGGAGGAGACTAGCAGAAGACTGGCTTTCATTCCCAGTTCCTGAATTCTGTGTCAGTATCTCTCTGGACTATGTGAGCAATCGCGGGAAATCTAAGAAATGATAACATTATCCGATAAGCCAAACACAGTAATGAAGCTTGCCTCTCTCTTTCAGGATTCTTTGCAGGTGTCCATTTGACACCACAAGGGCCTGGGTCTTCCCAGGCCGAACATACCGACATAGCCGGGGCCGGTGAAGGCCTCGGGCAGGGTGAGGAAGGAGCAGTGTCTGCCCCTATATAAGGCTTGCCCTCCGGAGAGAGAGGGAAACACTGCGCTAACTAGAGCAAAGACTTGACAAACGGAGATCCAAGCTGATGAATTCAACTCCTCCAAAAGCTGATGTGCATGACCCCGAACAAGGTACCCTTTGTTCACAAAATTTGGCTAAAGCAACTTTTCAAATTCCAACTTTTTTCTGGTCCCAGAATAAAGCCAGGCAAATGAGCAACCCACAGGTGGGAAACAATTTGTCATCTGTCCTATTAAAACAATCTAGAGTCTTGTAAAGGCACTCCAAGATGAAGTGAGGCACATACTGAAAAAAATAAATGATCAGAGCTACCTACTCATTAACGGACCAACTGGTGAATTCCACCCCATCCTACCTTTTTCCTGGCTCCAGGCCTCAACTCCCCTTCTCTTGCCTCATTCCCACCCGACTCAGTCTGGCTGCTTCTCCCACCCCCTCAGGTTGAACATGAGTCCGCCCACACTGAAAAAAAATCACCTGTGGACCCAATTGTAAGCTATGACAGAAAACAGCTGACCATACCGTCTCCATTTTGTCCATCCAATACCGCATACTACAAAGATCACTTCTTATACAAAAGTATTTTTAGTTACATAAATAATGCACTTATACATGCTCATCAATTTTTTTCAACACTCAAACACTATTGAAATTTATCACATTTGTTCAAAAATTGAAAGTCCCTTCTTCTCTCATTTCATGTCCCTCTTCTGGAATGACCACTTTTCTTTGGAATGTTATCACTCCAGTTATTTTTCCATGCACTTACATATATATGTGTATTTCTGCATATAACATATGTACATACATGGATGTAATTTTGAAGACATCTATGTTTTTAATAATACCATTTTCCAAGTATTGGAAATAATTTCAGACATTTCCATAGTAACTGTACAAAAAGTGTATTTAGTATTTATATTAATTTTTATTTATTGAAGTATCATTGATATAAATTTTATACTGCTTTCAAGTACACAGCACAGGGGTTCAGCAGTTCCCCATATTATTAAGTCCTCACCCGCACTAGTGCAGTTACTATCTGTCAACATAGGAATATGCTACAGAATCATTGGTTATATTCTCCCTGCTGTACTACTATCTCCATGACCAACTTACATATGAGAATTACTGTCCCTCTTTGTCCTCCTCATCCTTCACACCCACCACCCCAACACCTCCCCCATGGTAACCCCTGGTGACTTCACAGTGTCTGACTCTACTGCTGTTTTGTTCATTCTGTTTTGCATTGTTTTGATATTCCACATATAAGTGAAACCATATGGCCTGGCTTATTTCACTGAGCATAATACCCTCTAGGCACACCCATGTTGTTGCAAATAGCAAGATTTCACTCTTTTTATGGCTGAATAATATTCCATTCTGCAGATGTGCATATCTTCTTTTCCCACTCATCTACTGATGAACACTTGTTTACATATATTGCTATTGTAAATAGTGCTGCAAAACATAGGGGTGCATATATCTTTTCAAATGAGGGATTTTGTTTTCTTTGGGTAAATTCCCAGGAGTGGAATTAATGGATTATATGGTATTTCTATTTCTAGTGTTTTGAGGAACCTCCATATTGCTTTGAACAGTCACTGCAACAATTTATATTCCCATGAACAGTGTAGGATTTCTCCGCATCCTTGCCAACACTTGGGATTTCTTGTCTTTTGGATAATGGGCATTCTAACTGGTGTGGGGTGATATTTAATTGTGGTTTTGATTTGCATTTCCTTGCTAATTAGTGATGTGGAGCATCTTTTCATGTGCCTGTTGGCTATTTTTATTTCTTCTTTGGAGAAAAGTCTATTCAGGTCCTCTGCCCATTTTTTAATTGGGTTTTTTGTCTTTTTGGTGTTGAGCATTGGAGACCTTTTTTTTTTTTACTTAAGTGTCATTACTATACAATCTTTCTCAAATGTACAACACACTGGTTCAACATCCCCATGATCAACTTATATTGTGATTACAAATCATTGTGCACCTTTATCTCCTTCCCCCTCCCCCTCAATCCACCTGAACCGCACCCACTTGGTAACCACTAGTCACTTCTCAGTGTCTATGAGTCTACTGCTCTTTTGTTCATTCTGTTTTGCTTTGTTTTTATATACCAGAAATAACTGAAATCATATGGTATTTGTCTTTACACCTGGCTTATTTCACTGAGCATAATACCCTCTAGAGCCATCCATGTGGTTGCAAATGGTAGGATTTATTTTCTTCTTATGGTTGAATAATATTCCATTGTGTATATGTACATCTTCTTTATCCATTCATCTACTGATGGACACTTAGGTTGCTTCCATACCTTGGCTATGGCAAATAGTGAGGCGATAAACATAGGGGTGCATATATCTTTTCAAATCAGGGATTTGTCTTCTATGGGTAAATTCCTAGGAGTGAAATTACTGGGTCAAATGGTATTTCTATTTTTAGTTTCTTGAGGAACCTCTGTACTGCTTACCACAGCAGTTGCACCAATTGACATTTCCACCAAGAGAGTAGAAGGGTTCCTATTTCTCCGCATCCTCACCAGCATTTGTTTCTCATCTTTCGGAAAGTGGCCATTCTAACTGGTATGAGGTGATATTTCACTGTAGTTTTAACTTGCATTTCCCCAATGATTAGTAATGTGGAGCATCTTTTCATGTGCCTGTTGGCCATTTGTGTTTCTTTTTTGGAGAAGTGTCTGTTCAGGTCCTCCACCCATTTTTTAATTGGGTTATTTGTTTTTTGGGTGTTGAGGAGTGTGAGTTCTTTATATATTTTGTATGTTAACCTCTTATCAGATAAACCATTTACAAATGTATTCTCCCATACCCTAGGTTGTGTTTTTGTTGTACTGATCGTGTCATTTCCTGTACAGAAGATGTTAAGTTTGATGTAGTCACACTTGTTCATTTTTTTGTGTCCTGTGCCAGAGAAGATGTGTCTAGAAAAGAACTGTATATGCTTATGTTAAAGAAATTTCTGCCTATATTTCTTTCTGTGAGTTTTATGGTTTCACATCTTATATTTAGGTCTTTAATTCATTTTGAGTTTACTTTTGTGTATGGGGTTAGACAGTAATCTAGTTTCATTCTCTAACGTGAAGCTATCCAGTTTTCCCAATACCAGTCATTGAAGAGGCTGTCATTTCTCCACTGTATATTCATTGCCCTTTTATCATATATTAATTGACCATATATGTGTGGGTTTATATCTGGGATCTCTGTTCTGTTCCATTGATCTATGGGTCTGTTCTTCTGCCAGTACCAAATTGTCTTGATTACTGTAGCTTTGTAGTAGAGCTTGAAGTCAGGGATGTATTCCCCCCAGCTTTGTTCTTCTTTCTCAGGATTGCTTTGGCTGTTTGGGGTGTTTTGTGGTTCCATATGAATTTTAGGATTAATTGCTCTAGTTTGTTGAAAAATGCTATTGGTATTTTGCTATGGACTGCATTGAATCTGTAAGTTGCTTTGGGCAGTGGCCAGAGAAGTACTAATTAGTATTAGAAGTTTTAGAAGTACTAATTCTTCCTATCCATGAGTATGGGATAGATTTCCATTTATTTGTGTCTTCTTTAATTTCTTTCATAAGTGTCTTATAGTTTTCAGAGTATATGTCTTTCACCTCTTTGGATAAGTTTTTTTCCTAAGTATTTTATTCTTTTTGATGGAATCGTTTTACTACTTTTTCTTTCTGCTTGTTTGTTGTTAGTATACATTGGAATGAAACACATTTCTGTGTATCCATTTTTTATCATGCTACTTTCTTGAATCCAGTTATTAGTTCTAATAGTTTTTTGGTTTTCTTTCTAATAGGGTTTTCCATGTATAATATCATGTCATCTGCAAATAATGACAGTTTAACTTCTTCCTTACCAATTTGGATGCCTTTTATCTCTTTGTGTTGTCTGATTGCCATGGCTAGGATCTTAAGTCCTATGTTGAATAATGGGTGAGAGTGGACATCCATCCTTGTCTTGTTCTTGATCTTAGAGGAAAAGCTTTCAGCTTTTTAACATTCAGTATGATGTTAGCTGTGGGTTTATCATATATGACCTTTATTATGTTAAGTACACACACTCTATACCAGTTTTGTTGAGTTTTTATCATGAATGGATGTTGAATTTTGTCAGATGCCTTTCCAGCATTTACTGAGGTGATATGATTTTTGTCCTTTTTGTTAATGTGGTGTATCACATGACTTATTTATGAATATTATACCATCCTTGCATCCCTGGAATAAACTCCACTTGGCTGTGATGGAAGATCCTTTTGGTGTATTTTTTAATTCAGTTTGCTAATATTTTGTGGAGGATTTTTGCATTTATGTTCAGCAGGGATATTGGTCTAAAATTTTTTTTGTAGTATCTTTGGTTTTGGTATTAGTGATGCTGGTCTCACAGAATGAGTTTGAAAGTATTTTCTCCTCTTCTGTTGTTTGGAATACTTTAAGAAGAATGGGTACTAGCTCTTCTTAAATGTTTGGTAGAATGTAGCTATGAAGCCATCTGGTTATGGGAACTTTTGTTTGTTTGGGAGTTTTTGATTTACGAATTCCATTTTGTTTCTGGTAATTGTTCAGATTTTCTGTTTCTTCCTGGGTCAGTCTTACAAGGTTGTACTTTTCTGTGAATTTGTCCATTTATTCTAGGTCATCCAATTTATTGGCATATAATTTTTCATGGAATTCTCCAATAATTCTTTGTTTTTCTATGGCTTCCATTGTGACTATTCCTTTTCCATCTCTGATTTTGTTTATTTGTGTACTCTCTTTTCTTCTTGGTAAGTCTGGCTAAGTGTTTGTCTATTTTGTGTATCTTCTCAAAGAACTAGCTCTTGGTTTCACTGATTTTTTTCTATTGTTTTATTCTTCTTTATTTCTGCTCTGATCTTTATTATGTCCCTCCTTCTACTAACTTTGTTTCATCTGTTCCTTTTCTAGTTTCTTTAATCATGAGTTTAGATGGTTTATTTGGGATTGTTCTTGTTTCATGAGGCCTGTATTGCTACATACTTCCCTCTTAGAACTGCTTTTGTGGCATCCCACAGATTTCAGACTGTTGTATGTTTGTTTTCATTTGTCTCCATGTATTTGGTTGATTTCTGTTTTAATTGTTCATAGGTCCGTTGATTATATACAAGCATGTTGTATAGCATTTTTGTTTTCTTTGTGTAATTTCTAGTTTCATACCATTGTGGTCTGAGAAGTTGCTTCATAAAATTTCAGTCTTTTTTAATTTAGTGAGGCTCTTTTTGTGGCCTAGTATGTGATATATTCTGGAGAACATTCCGTGTACACTTGGGAAGAATGTGTATCCTGCTGTTTTTGGATGGAATGTTCTGTAGATATGTTAAGTCCATCTGATCTAATGTATTGTTCAGTTCCTATTTCCTTATTTATTTTCTGTTTGGTTGATCTATTGATGTGAGTGGTGTGTTAATGTCTTCTAAAATGAATGTGTTGCAGTCTATTTCCCCCTTTAATTGTTAGTATTTTTTTCACATATTTAGGTGTTCCTATGTTGGGTGCATAGATATTTATAATGGTTATATCCCCTGTTGGACTGAGCCCTTTATCATTATGTAATGTCCTTTGTCCTTTTACTTTATTTTGAAATCTGTTTTGTTTGATGTAAGTACTGCTACTCCTGTTTTATTCTCCCTATTGTTTGCAAGAAATATCTTCTTCCACCCCCTCACTTTCAGTCTGTGTATGTCTGTTTCTGAAATGAGTCTCTTGAAGGCAATACATAGATGGGTCTTGTTTCTTTATCCATTCTGCCACTCCATGTCTTTTTATTGGTGCATTCACTCCATTAACATTTAAGGTGATTATTTATATAGATATACACTTACCGACATTTTATCAATCGCTTTCTGGCTGTTTTTATAGCTCCTCTCTCTCCCTTTCTTCTCTTATACTCTTGTTATTGATGGTTTTCTTTAGTGTTGTGATTGGATTTTTCTTTTTTAATTTTTTGTGTATGTCTTACAGGCTTTAGGTTTGTGGTTACCATAAGATTCAAGGGTAGCCTCCTAAGTATATAACAGTCTATATTAAGTTGATGATCACTCTATTTCAAACACAATCTAAAAGTACTTTTTTTCTTCTTCTCCCTCCACACTTTATGTATTAGATTTCATAATCTGCATTTTTTCCTGTATCCCTTGACTAATTTTGTGTATAGTTGGTTTTACTACTTTTAATTTCATACTTGCTTGGTATGTAATTGGTCTACTACTGTCATTGTGGGTTTATTTTCACTGGTAAAAACTATTTAGCCTTAGGGACCTTTCCATCTATAGGGTCCCTTAAACATATCCTATAATGCTGGTTTAGCTATTATAAATTCCTTCAGCGTTCATTTACTTGGGAAATGTTTAATCTCTCCTTCAAATCTGAATGATAATCTTGCTGGGTAGAGGATTCTTGGTTGAAGATCCTCCTGCTTCAATACATTAAATGTTTCATGCCCCTCTCTCCTGGCCTGTAAAGTTTCTGCTGATAAGCCTGATGGGATTTCCCTTATAAATAATCTTTTTCTCTCTGTGTGTGTGTTTTCAATACCCTCTCCTTGTCCTTAATCTCTTTGTCATTTTTTTTTATTATATATGGTGGTGTTGTCTTCCTGGGGTTCCTTTTGTGAGGGGCTCTCTGTACTTCCAGGACCTGGGTGTCTACTTCTTTCCCCAGACTGGGGCAGTTTTCGGCAACTATTTCTTCAAAGAGATTTTCAACCTCTTTGCCTCTGTCTTCTCATTCTGGTACCCCTATTATGCACATATTGTTTCACTTGGAGTTGTCATACAGCTCTCTTAGCATTCTTTTGTTTCTAGAGTTTCTTGTGTCTGCTCCTCAGCTTCACTGTGCTCCTGTTCTCCAATTTCCATCTCACTGATTGTCTCCTCTCCTTGCAGAAATCTATTATTCATTTCCTCCAATGTATGTCATTTAAGTTACTGTATTTTTCAGCTGAGTGGCTCTTTTTCAGCTCTTGTATCTCTCTGTTGAAGTCCTCCATGAGATCTTCAATACTTTTCTGATCAGTGAACATACTTACGACTGTTACTTTGAAATATTTATCAAGAACATTGTGATCTCCATTTCATTCAGCCTTTCTGGTGTCTCATCCTGTAGTTTTGTTTGGAACATATTCCTCTGCCTCTTCATTTTGTCAGGGTTTCTGTGTTTCTCTATATTAGATAGATCTGTTATGCTTCCTGGTTCAGAGAGTAATGGCTTTATAATGAAGGCGTCTTGTGGTGCCCAGAGGCTCAAGACTCTTTACTCTCCACTGCCTGGTTCTCCTTTGCCATGGAGCCCTAGTTGTTGCTGGTGGGCAGCAGGCAAGGCTGCCTTTCTGCCTGTCTGCCAGCAGGGGTCTGTATCAGTCCCCCACAGATGGCAGTTCACCTCAGCCAGCACTTTGTGAGCCCCTTGTGAGCTGGGATCATTGTGGATGGGGCCACCCTCTGCCTGCCCTGCAGCAGTGGCAGCACTGCTGGGCTCCGTCATGGGCATGGTGATCATGAGGCAGCTGTACATGTAGGTGCATGGTCACAGGGCAGGGCCTATGGCACAAAGCTGGGCTGCCAGCTAGGAGGAAGGCGTGCTCAGATCTGGCTCATGTGCCTCCCCAGTTGGGCTGAGTTAGGGCCCAGAGAGCTAGGAAAGCCTCCCTCTGCCTGCCAAGCAACAACGTCACCCACCACTTGCTGGTCAGCAAAGTCTGATGCTGCTGGGTTGAGTGGGTGGGTGGGTGGTTGAGCAAAGAAACACCTTGGGGCTGAGCCACCAGCAAGAGGGGTGGAGTGTTTGGGGCTCCTGAGACGCCCAAACTGTTGGGCCTGGAAGGGCTGAGGAAGTGTCATCCACCTGCCCTTTTTCCTGCAGAGAGAGCTCCGTCCAACCCTCACCCCTCTGGCACCCCTCCCACTGCTGGTAAATCTTTCAAACTGCCACCTCTGTGTTGGATCTCAGTGGACTGATGAAGCATGCCCATTCCCCACAAGTTGCTGAAGTCTCAGCTTCTCAGAGTGTTCCAACTCTCCCTGGGGACCCTCCCACTATTCACCAAACCCCAGTGCATGCAGTGTGGACTCATGTTCCCAGATCAGATCTCTGGGGCCAGGTATGAAGAGTCTCTGAATACTTACCCCTTCCCTGTTCTTCTTCCTCCCACCTGTGGGCTGGGATAGGGGAAAGGCTGGGGTCCCAAATGCTATTGGCTCTGCCACTTTACCCTTCTTTGTGTGGTCTTAGCTCCTTCACCAGGAATAGGTGGGCTGTTCTGCAGTCTTCAGGCCATGTTCAGGGTTAGTTGTATTTGCTGAAGTTGCTTCCTTGGTGTGTGTGCGGGAAGTGGTTTCTGCCTTGCCTTCCTACTCTGCCATCATTTTCTCCCCTCCTTAGAAATATTTAAGGTAGGTGAAATTAAATGGAACCCTGTTTGTGTTCATGCTCATTTTTCCTTACTAATTTGATCTTATGGTTTCATGTGTCATTATTTTGCCCTCCATGTTCATTCTCAATCCCAGGAAGGTTAGTGAACTGAGAAGAGAATGAAAGAATACTGTGCATTTGTATATACTTAGCAAAACATATGCACATACCTGACTCATTTGACTTCTTTAACTGGATGAATGAAGAAGGTGTTAGCATAAGTGATTTATCCATGCTGCTAGGAAAAAGTACCAGTGAGACCTGAAATCATATCTTCAAATTCCAAACCCAAGGTTCTAGCCATCACAGACTAGAAGGAATTAGACTGTTACATAATATGGTAGCTTTAAATATGTCCTTATACATTCTTGTACATTCCTCTATTTAAGTGTGAAATCTAATTTGCCTTTCATTGAATATGGCTAAACTCAGTGACTCATTTCTCACAAAATCAGCTAGAATTGATGCTAGGAATTTTCAAAGACTAGATCATAAAAAGAGTTCAGCTTCTTTCTGCCTGGATCCCTGTTTCCCTGTTTCTCTGAGGATGCCTGCCCTAGGAACCAAGCCACCAAGTTGTAAGGAAACCCAGGCATGAGTCTTCCAGTTGACAGCCTAGCTAGGCCCTTAGCCAACAGCCAATATCAACCATAGACACATGAATGAATGAACCTGCAGATAATTCCAACACCACAGCCTTCAAGTCTCCAGATGGGGCCCCAGATATACAGGAGCAGAGGCAAACCATTTCCTCTGTTCCCCCATCTGTATTTCTGACCCATAGAAACAGTGAAATACCTGTGGTTGTTTTAAGACACTAAGATTTCGGGTAATTTTTTATATAGCAATAGATATATAAATCAACATCCTCACATGTTACATTTGATGAGGATGGGACCTTCAACTCTGAGGACACAAACTTGCAAAGATGTAGGTAATATTGAGAGACTTGAGCACTGGTTCACATCATTGGACCAGGCTTTCCAATTTCCAGATCTACCTACTCACACTGTAGTCACTGCTTTTTTTTTTTTAAAGGCTGGGTAAAATGCCACTGTCTTCCTGAAATACCCCCAGGAATCTCTCCCTCACTTTACTTAAAATTCTCTCATGCACTGAACTATCATGACCCTGTCTACCAATCACTGAGTACCTACTATGCATCATGAACTGTGATAAGTCCCATCAGTGGGTCTCAACCCAGACTACACATTATAATCAGTCACTAGGAAACCTTAGGATCCCAACTCCCAGGCCACGCCCAAGAGCAATTACATCAAAATCTCTGGGGATGGGACTTGTGCATCAGTGGGTTTTAAAGCTCCACAGGTAATTCCAAAGTGCAGCCAAAGCTAAAAACCACTCTTCAAGTACCTTATCTTTACTCCTTGAAGAAACTCTTCTGGGTGCGTGACTTTAGGAAGAAAGGGCTTATATAGATATAAGAACCTACAGCCTCCAGGCTTTATGCCTCTTTATGTTGATTAACTGCTTGCACGTCTTACCTCCCCTGGCTTCTATTTGCTGCTGAAGGGTAGAGGCAGGCTATCAGAGGGCCGCACTAGGGCCGTGAATGCACTACAGGCCCTCAGTGAAAATCAGTGATGCCTTCAGTATATGCCCCATTTCCTAGATTCCTGCCTGTTGGAGACTGAAGGAAGCAAGTGCTCACTCTGGACTCCAGAATCAGAGCAAATGATTTAAAAATGTAGAGATGATGGGGGCAGAGGTACTGGATGGAGCAGGGCTGTGCCATAAACCCAGTCTGCACTTCGGCCAGATCTAGATGAGCCTCGGGCCTAGAGTCCCCTAAGGAGCAACAACTGGCAGGGACGTTAGAGGTCCCGAGCCAGACTTCTCATGGTGCGGCCAGAAGAGGACCAAGGCCTAGAAAGAATGTGTACCTTGCAAGACAGCACTGCTGGCTTTTAGATAAAGCCGACAGGAAACCAAGCCTCAGCAGTCACAAGGCAGGGTCCCGATGGCTTCCTGCTCCCATTTGGGTAAACACAATGGGTGAAAATATCTAAAATATACTTTCATATGTTGAAAATACCTTTTCAGAAAAACATCTAAATTACATTAGTAATGTACTTCCATTGCACCTTTTGCTCAATTTGAAGTCATCTGGTCAATATTCAGACAAAAGCAAAGATATTTAAAACTGATTTTTTTTAACTTTTCCTTTGGGCTTACAAAATGCTTACTCCGCCTCCTAAGAGGTCTACGTAATATGCATGTTACATTTAGAACTCTTTATAGGATATTGAGATCCCCAATCCTTGCAATGATTCACAAAATTGGTAACTTACAGTGATGAAGAAACATTCAGGAAACTGATTGTTATTCAAACTAGTTTCAAATTCTGCCTCTAGAACAAGATGAATTATGGATCGTTTTAGTGGATACTAAAGTTATAGGAAGTGCTATACAAATGTATTTTATCTTTAGCAATTTATTTTTCTCTGTTTTTAGAGCTTAAAACACACAGAAAAGCTCAAAAACTTACAGAGTGATACAACTCATCACCCAGAGACAACTGCCAGGGCCACTGTGGTCTATTTTTATTTTTAAACACAAATCAGATATACCATTTTGTAGTCTACTTTTTCCACATAACATACTAATATGTTGTGGCACTCTAGATATATCAATAAATACTTCTACAGAATAAGTGTAATTTGAAAAATAAACTGCAATCTGCTCAAAGACTCCACATTCCAAAAATTCTAAGGCAGCAATAATAAAAGGAGTCATGTAAGCACACAGAGGGGATTCATGCATCAGACTAAATATCTAAACAGTTTAAATGCTCCTAAGCTCATTTTATAAGTGATTAGTAACCTTTATAATCAATCTACATTTCTTTGTTTTTGCCATTTTTATGTGTAAGGTACACGACTAACAGGGCCAATGTCAAACTATACAATAATCAGAAAACGGGAGCGCTAAGAAGTCGCCAATGAAGAAAACACGAGAAATTCTGGGAGGACACCTTTAACTGAAAGAGGAGGAAAGATTTTTGAGTAATAAGCATTTGTTAAACTTTTAGCACTCTGCAAAGGAAAGAGAAATCCTTCATATCAACATCCACTTAATTTAACTACAACCCCCTAAGAAACAGCTCCACAGTCGCCCATGTCTGCACGTGTCCCTCCCTCTGGCTTTCCCCTGGGAAATACCTCCTCCTCCTTTCTGTCCACAGATTTCGCTCATGTCAGCACCATCTCCTGATTCAGGTGGGCATGTGCTCAGGCCTGGCAAATCAGAGAACTGCACCCTCCGGGCCACAGTACAAGAGGTGCACGTGGTCCCTTTCAGACCACTGAGAGGCGGGCGTGGATTTCTGTTTGAACTGTCAGACAAAACAAACTTCCTTTTCTATTGGACTTGAATTTGTGAGGCTGTGTGAAGTTGGACAGCTGTGTTGTCACCACAAGGGAAAAATGTGTGAATTTGGATCCAGTCCAGAGGAATGATAAGAAACTAAGTCCTATTGATATGTTATTTAGGTACCACTTGAAGCTAGATCTACCCCTGTACATTTTAGTCAAATGAGCCAGGACATTCTCTTGTTTTATTTAAGCCACATCTAATTGGGTTTTCTATAACTTACAACCGGAGTCCAGACTGATGAGACGTGTCAGCAGAGTCAAGTGTAAAGAGAACCCACCTGCTGGTCAGTAAGCTCTCTTATCCTAGTTTCAACTCTAACGACTGACCTGGGGTACCTCGCACAAGACTTTTAATTGGTCCTCTCTGAGTTTCAAAATGAAATTCTGTATTTACTTGGGATTTCCCTCAGAATATGCTGCATTCAGGTCCTTTGTTCTGGGAGTTACAGATTCCCACACACCCCTTGAAGGTATATGCAAGCAGAGCAAAACGTGAAATCATATTTTCATCTTTAGAAGTCCCTTAGCCATTTTTGAATGTGAGGCATATCTCTAGCACTGCTTTAACATGAGTTTTATGAAGCACTACAAGTATGTTCAAGTCATTCGAATGGCTTAATAAAAGGAACTATTCATGTTAATATGGAAATCCGAGTTCTAACATCGTACTAAAGGAAAAAAACAGGAAGATCTTAAAGAACTCTGTGGAGTGGGAGGAACATCACATATTCAAAAAACAAAAGTATAGAGGGATTTGTCTACTACATGCTGATTATCTCCACCTCTTAATCCACTGTGACGACTAGCCCCACAGCCATTCTCTTCAGCCACCCCTCTGCCATAAACACCAACACTCCCACTTCATTCCTCCCAACCTTTCTTAATAGTATTATTTGCAAATCACTTTAAGATTTATACAATATTTAAAATTATCTTGTCTTTTTACAATAATGACCCTTACAATCGCCCCATGAGTCATGCATTGTTAAGCATGGGTTCAGAGAGGTTAAAAGGAATCAGTAGGTTGCAAACCCATGGCTTTTGACTCCAAACCCACCATCCTCAGTTCAGGGCTACACTCTACCCTGATTCCCCCTGACACTGTTTCCCCAGGGAAGGAGCCTAGAACTGTGCTACTCATGACAGAGAAGACTAATTCTTCCCACCTCCACTATTCGATCCAACTCCACTCTGGACCAACTGAAGGAGGAGAGACAGAGGCGATGACTAAATCAAATGTTACTTATTCAAAAAATGTGTACCTTGTCCCTCCAGCCAGGAACCTTTGAAGTATACAGATTGGAGGATATCAGAGCCATGTCAGTCCTTTGAGTATCGAATGGTGGGAAGGTTCTTTGCAATGAAATCTGATCGAGCTGGCTGGACCAAGTTCAAAACCACAAAGGCCAAGTTTTCTAACCAGATGTCATTGTGAAAACTGTCTGAGGGGCTTGTATGTTCTCCAAATTGCTGACAGGGAATAAGCCTAAAGCTAGAAATTAAAGCATAATGCATAACGCACCCTGTTGTTGGCAAGGGAAATAACAGTTCACGGGATGTCGTAAGGCATCAAAGAGCAATGGGAAAACATGTGGCTGGAAGTCAAGAGGCCAGAGCCGCAGCCCAGCCCTACGTCTAACTGAACTGTGTCAGGTGAGTTTCTTCACTCCCCTGGGCTTCGGCCACCTCATCCACGTGCCAGAAGTGGTGGTGGTGGATGAGACGCTGTCTCGGAGCTTCCGACCTTCATATCTCACATTCTATTAATAAGGATTATGGGCAACCCCTAAAATCCCCATCCATTCATCTTTAATTAAAAATTAAAATAGCCCTGAGGAAGCACAGCTAATTGCCTTTGTAGTATAGCATTTAACTTATGTGGAGAAGTGAGTTCCCTCTCTTTAAGCATTGCTGAGAGATATGAGACATAATTAATAGGCTCTGAAAGTAATATTCATGAAACAGTAAGTGCTTAGAAACAGGAAGGCATAGGGGAAAGGTCCCAAAACTGTGTCCTGTACCTCACAGCCTCTGACACAACACATTTGGGCATTTCTGCCCAGGTATGTCTAAAAGTTGAGAATTCAAACTAAATCCAGTTAAAAGCTAAGATTACAAAGAAAGCTGTTCCCATCTCATTTCTCCACTAATTTTAAGACAAACAAATTGAAAGGATTACACAATGCAGACATGGGGTGTGAGGACTACAGCTCCTTTTCCTCTGGCCCAGGCCCAGTCCCAGAGCTTCTAAAGCAGTTCAGAAGCCTGGTCAGGCCCAGAGGGCATGTCAGTAGGGGCCCCAATCCACACAGGCTCCCTCCCTGACTTCCCACAGGTTCCCAAGCACCACCAAACTGGTTGTTAAAGGGTTCTGCAAACAGTCTAATTCCATAGCTAGCCCCCTCCCAGCAATGTACACAAAGGGAAAGAAATAAAAGGGTACTTTGTTCATTTTTTAAGGCTCACAGGAGACACCACTAAACCCCAAGTTTCTGGTGTTTTCTTTTCTTTAAAGCAATCAGGAGCTGAAAATCCTCTGAGCCAGTTGAGCAGTAAGATATAATCCACCCTCCAAAGACACATGACTGCTGCATTTGAAAAGGCAGGTTTAAAGTATTTAAAATATCCAGCGCTTGAAAGAGTCCATACATTTTTGTTTAGTAATTCATCTTCTGGAAATACATCAAAAAGGAATAAAAGATATAGATCAAAATGTATGCACAAAAATGTTCACTGCATCACTTTTTATGACATAAAGAAAAATAAGAACATAAACACCCAACTATGATAAACTATGAAAAACAATATTCGATAGAATAACAGATCCTGATAAACAAAATGCTTTTAATGTATCACCATTAAGAGTGATGTTAGCTGTAAGTTATTTGTAAATATTCTTTATCATATTAAGAAAGCTCCCTCTAGACAAATTTTCTGAACAGTATTTTTGCATAGTTTGATATTAAACATTATAAGACACTTTCTTGCATCTACTGATATGATATTTCTCCATTAATCTGTTAATGTGGTGAGTTTTCTAATGTTAAATCAATTCTGCAATTCCAGGATCAATCCAATTTGTTCACGTTGTATTGTCTTTTTTCATAAACTGCTGTATTTGGCTTCCTCATGTTTTGTCTATGATTTTTACATGTATATTTCTATGTAAGGTTGGCCTATAATTTCCGTTTCTCATATTGTTCTTGACAGGTTTATGTAACAAGGTTATTACAGCTTCATAAAATGCATTTCTATTCCCTGGATTTATGCAAGTTTGGAATTATTTTTTCTTGAATGTTTGGAAGAATGTTGTTGCTCATAAACCCATCTAAACTTGGCCCTTCCTGGTTTACGTTATTTGAAAATTATACAATTATTTAGTCTTTCTCATTTTTCTAATTTAGTTTTGGCAAGTTATATATTTGACCCTGGAACGATGCAAGGATTAGGGGCACGGACCCCTTCCCCAGCCCCAAGCATTAGAAAATCTATGTATAACTTTTGACTCCCCAGAAACCTGCCTAATAGCCTACAGTTGACCAGAAGCCTCATCAATAAGCAATTAGCACTATTTCGTATGTTACATATATTATATACTGTATTCTTATAATTAAGTAAACTAGAGAAAAATTGCTTTTTCAAATTGTCTCAAATCTTCAAAAAATTTTCCAATATATTTATTGAAAAAAATCCACATATAAGTGAACCCATGCAGTTCAAACTGGTATTGTTCAAGGGTCATGTTTGTCCAGAAATTTCTTCATTTCCTCTAAGCTTTCAAATGCTTTAGCATAGTATAGTTCATAATATTATGTTTTTAATATCTAACACATCTGCTTTTCTGTCCTAATATTTTTTGGGCCTCTCTCCTTTTTAAGTCAATCTTATCACATTTGTCAACATTACTTTTTTTTTTTTTTTTGCAACGAGCCAAACTTTGTCATCATTCATCCTTTCCAATGACTAACATGGAGTTGTTACTATTATTCCCTTTGATCTCCCTTGAGTCTATTTTGCATTTTTTCCTAACTTCATTTAGCCAAAATTCAGGTATTCTTTTCTAATATGAGCATTTATACATGCGTCAGCTGCTTCCCTCAACCCCAAGTTTTAACTCATAGCATTTTTGTTATCTTTCAGTTAAAAATACTTTGATTTCCATTACAATTTCTTCTTTGATCCAAGCATCACTTCAAAATCTTTTTTCTATAATCATTCAGTTATATTTTTATCAGTTTATAGTTTAACTGCACTGTAGTTATTGACCTGGCCTTTATGATACCAATTATTAGATAACTGTTAAGACTTCTTGATGACATAGTTTGAGGTTCCTTTTTATAAATATTCTATGTATGTTTGAAAAACGTGTATTCTGCAGTTTTGAGATACAGTGAACTGACATGTCTATCAGCTCCAACTTAATTGTAATGTTCAAACCTTGTGCGTGGTATGTAGGGTAATTGGTCTTTTCCCACTTTATCAAGTACTGAGGAAGTATATTAAAATCTCCCTGAGAATATGTGGGTTTCTCATTGTAATTCTCTCAGTTTTTGCTTAATATACTGGATGCTTACAAATTTCATTCTGCTGTGTTGAAACTTTTAAACCAATATGACCATTTTCAGCCCTAAAAAGGTGTTAGCAATTTTGTCTAACATCAATATTGCCACCTTTCTTTTAGTTTTTTATCACCCATTTACCTTTTTCTCTTAACTTTTCTGTATACCTATATTTTAGACATGCCTCTTACCAACAGTAAATAGTTGAATTTTCATTTTTCAGCCAGTCTAACAATCTTTGGTTCCTTTAGATTTTATGTGATTGATACACTTGGATTTATTTCTACATCTTTTAGTGTCCTTGCTATTATCTGACCATTCTACATTTTCTCAGCTTTCTTGGCTATGAGATTCACCATTTTTCTCATTTCAATTTTCCCCGTTAGCTAGAGACTTGATCCGTCCTTTACGCGTGTTTAGTAGTTGTCTTTGAAATTTTCACATGCACAATTTACTCAAAGTCTAAATTTAATCAGTATTTTTAACTTCCTCTCAAACTATACAAGAATGTCAGAAGACATTAACTCCTTTTGTTTCTCCAACTTACATCATTTCTTTACCTAATTCCCACTGAAGATATCATTCTCATTATTCTATACAGTCAATATGTGCTTTAACTTACTAATTTTCTCTTTCTTTGCTCTTCATTCCTTTTTGTTTCTGACACCTTCCATCTGGGAATAATTTTCTGCCTGAAATGTATCCTTCTGGTGACCATTTGCTAGTACAAATTCTTTAGATTTTTTAAGTCTGAAAAGTCTCCATTTGTCCTTGTTCTAAACGATTTTAATGGAAATAAAATCCTAGGCTTTAAGGGAAAGAAAATACTAAACTGAATTAAATCCTTAATTTCTGTCAGGGTGTGTAAGATAAGATTTTATTGTCTTCTATTGTCTTCTGGTTTGTATTATCAGGATAATTTGTCATATCTTTGAAGATAAACTGCCTCTTCTATCTGAACTTAAGATCTCTTTCTCTTTTGTGTTCAAAATTTAATTATATTTTGTCAATTTGTGGATTTCTTTTTATTTATCCTGCCTGGGGTTCATATGACCTCATGAATATGTGAAGTGATTATTTTTATTGATCCTTCAAAATCCTCAGATATTCTCTCTTTAAATGTGGCCTCTTCCCATTTTCTCTCTTCCCCATCTGAAACTACAATTAAACTTATGGTGAATCTGAATTCTCTATTTTCCCCACTGATTAACCTTTTTTTTTTATTGCTGTGCCCTCTGCTGCCATCTAAAAGTTTTCTTCAGATCAATCATTCAGTTGAATATTTACATGTTCATTTCATATTAAACTGTTATTAAATCCATTCCTTGGGTTATTTTCAATTTCTATTTTTATTTTTGCAAGTTCTGTTTGGTTCTTTTTCAAATCAGCTTGGCTAGTCTACAGTTTCTTGTTCTCGGTTCCCATTTTCTGTTTAATAGTTTGGGTTTTTTATTAAGAAATGCTCATCTTCCTTCTAATTTCATTGGTGGGGATTCTCTGAAGCCTGAGATAAAAACAGACTCCTCTAAAAGAGAGGGAAATTCTGGTTCAGCACCAGGGACACTTCCAAAGTAGCTCTTTAAATCAAATTTTCACCCTGTGGCTTTCCTGACCACTACCTATTCTGATTCCATCCGCACACCTGTGTTAGAGCTGGCTTCGGACCACAGATTCTCAGGACCAATAAATCAAGCAAGAATCATGGTTTTTGATGGGAAAGAGAATAGATGATATTTTGGGTTTTGTTTTTATTCTAATTCACCCTTAGCCTTTTGAAGCCCCAGCTTTAAGATAAAAGGGTTCCTCTCAGAAGTCTTACTTTGTCTCTCATCCCTTTGCCCTAAAGGCCATGAAAACAGAGGTTCAAGTTAAGCTGGTTTGGCAAATGTCCTAAATGCAATCCAGCTTGCTGTTCAACAGACCTGTTTTCACTTAGCTTTTGGCCTGAAAATTCATTACTTTCTTACTGAATCATTGTATTTAAGAAAATATTCCATCGTATCCAGCATTTCAAAACTGTTTTAAGCAGGAGTGTTGGTAAACTATACTGCTAGAAACCGAATTCAACCATGGGAATTCATATTTAATGCCATACAATCTTGTAGTTTCACAGCCAAACCAGGACCTGATCTATCCCAAAAATGTATTAGCTCAGTGCCTTTGTAATAACTGCTGACATATTTTAGTACTTCTTATGTGCCAGGTATTGTGGTAAATATTTTTGAAGTATTCTTCTTTTATTTCATCTTTACAGAGATCCCATGGGCTGGGTATAATATTAATCTCCATTTTACAAATAGAGAAACCGCAGCACAGAAACATTAAGTTGCTAAGGTCCACAGCTATCAGGTGACAACACTGAGATTTGAACTCAAAAACTCTAATACCAAAGATGGTACTCTTAAAGTCTATGACTTGTGCTTCTGTTAGAGTGGGCAGTTAGTCAGACAGAAGCAGGAGAAAAGGGCCAGCCCACCACCAAGGAAGACTCCTTCCTGGCCAAGCCCTAAGCCCTCCTTAGTTCCCAGTTCCACAGTCAAGGATGTCTAGCCTCTCAGGAGGCCAGTTAAGGACACCTGGATTGTCAAGAGCCAATACCACAGGGCCTTCCCGATTCTTTACAAAGACCTTGTCCAAAAGTAACCCCATCTCATTAAAATAACAGCTAAATCTGATTCACTTTGTGGTTTTGCCCCCCACCTCCCTCAGAGGTTTTGCTTAGTACTTATTGGTAAGGTTCCTGCACACTGAGAAAAAGATTTTATAACCTAGAGCTGTCAACCAACCTGTCAATCAAATGACATAAGATGCAGGGCAGGACTTCCTGTCATCTTAAGAAAAAATAAAAGCCAACCGAACCCTCACAGTGGGGCTGCCTCTGGTTTCCAGGCCGCCTACTCTCCTGTCTCAAGACTGTACTTTTTGCTTTAACCCAGTAAAGCCCTTGCTGCTTTTTCTTGCTATCTTGTCTCTAGACTGAATTTTTTCCTTCAAGAAGACAGGGGAAACACAATGCATTCTACCAGAAACACTTCTTAATAAATAATGAATATAAGAGAGGGAAAAAGAGAGAGAACTCATGTGCTGCTAGGTATGGCAGAGTCAATAAGGGAATCTAGACTTTTCAGTTTACAGTTCTTTCCACTTCCTTATGCTCATGTCAGGATTGGCATATTTCCATCACTTTTAATATGCTCTTTCACTTTAAAGTGTACACAAAATGCAAATTGGAAATTAAGACTACACTGAAAACACAACACCCAAAGGAATGACTGTTTGGTAATTAAATTTCAACTGTCAGTGGCCAGTCTTGAAATGTAGCCCAATATTAACATAACTGATCACATTTGAAGACACTTTTCCTGATGATACACTAACACCAGGTTTTTTTCACAATACTAATGTCATCTATATATATGAAGGTCTAAAATCCAAATATTCCTTGATTTATACTAATTGTCTCTAAATCAGTGATTTCCAAACTTTTTAAATATTACAAATGGGCTTCAGAATACCTCTGCCCACAGTTCCTTCATCTGTAAGGATTCCCAAAATTCAGCCCCAGAAAGGGCAACCCCCACAGAAGGGCAGACCTCCCAGTTTTCCCCATTTCATCATACACTGTCTTCTGTCCACTTCCCCACCCACCAGTGAAAAAAAAAAGGGGGCTTAGACATGGAGTGTGTTGTATCCTAGTTTTTGCCTGCTTTCCCTCCCCCTTCCACCTGGCAATGAACACAGCTCCTGCAAGAGATCTGCCCTGACCTGGGCCATTTAATTTCCAGTCAGCATCTTCTCTCCTTTCCAATGACACAGCAGGGTAAGTAGAGGAAGTGCATCCCCTTTTTGTGAACTCCAAAATAGGAGTTCAGGAACCTTTAAGGTGCAAAAAGTTATAAATGCTCCCAAAAATTTATGAAGAAAATAACCCACACGTATGTTCTGGGCCATACTTCAGGCACTATTGGTACTGAGGTGATGGAGAGATGTCTGAATACTGTCCTAGTCATCAAGAAGCTAACCATCCCGATCTCAAAGGATCGGTAGGTTTAAAACAGGGAAGAAAATAGAGAGGTAAGTGGGGAAGGCATTTTAGTAGGAAGGAACTGTGGATACCCAAAATACTGCTCTCATTATCAAGATAAAAATTACTAACATACATTATTAGTATGCCATTTAAATACAATATAAAAAATAATATATAAGGAAATTGCCAAAAATAGCATTTCATCAAGGATGTCTAAATATAAATTATTTAGAATATAAGTTCTGAGAAAGACCTCTCTTTAGAAGGATACTGGCAATAATTAAAACAGTAATTTTGTAAAGATTTTAGTCTAAGATAATGGTATAAAATTAAAGTTTAGTTTCTCTAAAGAAAGCAGAGATGTTAACCCACAACTGATCAACAGAGCTCCTCTGCTACATGCAAATATAGGAATATCAGAATTTATAAAAAGGAAATGTAAAAGGTCATCACAGCAGTAGTTGGAAAAGGAAGTGGGATATTAAACCTGATTTGGTCATAAGAATTCTCAAGTTCAAAAAAGCATTAAAAAAATATAATCAAATATTTTTAATTGTGGAAACAGCTTTCTTTTTCATGGGCTGAAACCTTAATACATAAGTAGCTCTGGAAAAAAACTGGAAGCTAGAGGAGGTAGTGCAAATTAAATACACCTACTGTACTTGACATTAGATGATTCTCTTCAAAGTTGCAAGTTCTTGATTATTTTTAAATTAAAAAGCAACCTATTTGAAGTTGCCATCTGAAGAAAGGCATCACAGAAAGCATTTAATGAGACCAGATAGGGAAATAAAACCAGTTTTATTTATAAATTTATAATATGAAATTTACAATGTGCTGTATATTTAAATTTTCCAACCACACAGCAGGGTAAGTAGAGGAATAATAAAAATTTACAAAAAAAAATTAAAGATATAGAAACTAACTACTGGCTGCCACTGGCAACCAGTTTTCATCTATTATATCTTGCATAGCTTCATCCCCCTGAATACCTAATATGTTCACTTTAAAATCATGGGAACTGGAGTGAAGATGCAATATTCTAGGAGCCAAGTCTTGACTCACTGCTGCCCTCCGACTCCTCCATTATTCCATGAGGCTCTCATCCCCACTCAAGGAAAAGCAGGGATCTCCTGAGTATCTAAGCAAACAGCAATCAGAACCCACTGAAGTCTGAATGTCCAACATTCCTCCTCTCCTTCAGTAATGCTGGGAGACGAGAGTCTGTGCAGCCACAAAGGCCAATGAGGAATTTAAGTTAGTTCAGTTCCAAAACTGGGAACCAAGCAGTGTCACAGCCAGGCTGTAGATGTTGACACCATCCCACCATGGCAGGAGGCACTCTGGGCTATCAAAGGTATCAGCTCTCCTAGCCCTAAGGAGGTGAGTAAAATGTTGAGATTTGGAAGGAAAGTGTCAAAAGCAAATAAATTCATATTATTTAAGAAAATAATAAGTGTGCTGGTCCTGTTCCTCTACCAGGCAGTGGTCAAAAAACTACTTGCTGCTTCTTCAAAGCTCATCTTTTCATCTGTACCTGAAAAAAATGAAGTGACATCTCCTACACTGAGGTTCGGCTCACCCATTTGTAAAGTCACCCATAGGTGAGTAAGAGAAAAAGCAAGTTTCATCTATTCCAACATGCTAATTTTTACCTATCAGATTAGCAAAAACAAAAAAGTTTGATGACAAACTGGGTTGGCAACGATGCGGAAAAATTGTCACTATAATACATTCTGATAAGAGTAAAAATTGTACAAATTATATGGAGGCCAGTTGGTAACATTTATCAAAATTATAAGTGTACATACTTATGACTTGGCAATCCCACTTCCAAAAATAGATCCTATAACCTCACTTGAGCATGAACATATGGAAATGGCATATATAGGGTTACTTACTGTACCATTGTTTTCAAATAACCAGAAGCAACTGAGTTGTCCATTAATCTGGTTAAATTTCAGACTATCCATACAGCAGAAAATATGTAGCCATTTAAAAAATTAAAGAACTCAGAGTAGCCAACACAGTATTGAAGAACAAAATTGAAAGACTGACACTACCCAACTTCAGGACACTCTATAGCTACAACAATCCAGACAGTCTGGTATTGGCAAAAGAATAAATAGATGAATGGAACAGACTAAGACAGCCAAGAAATAGACCCACATAAATTGAACTAATTCATCTTTTACACAGGAGTTAAAGTAATATCATGGACCAAAACAATCTTTCAACAAATAGTGCTGACCAACTGGACATCCACACACAAGAAAATGATACAAACCTAAGTGTGTCCATCAGTAGATGAATGGATAAGGAAGATGTGGTACATATACACAATGGAATACTATTCAGCCATAAGAAGAAAACAAATCCTACCATTTGCAACAACATGGATGGAGCTAGAGGGTATTATGCTCAGTGAAATAAGCCAGGCAGAGAAAGACAAGTACCAAATGATTTCACTCATCTGTGGAGCATAAGAACAAAGCAAAATCTGAAGAAATAAAACAGCAGCAGACTCACAGAACCCAAGAATGGACTAACAGTTACCAAAGTGAAAGGGACTAGGGAGGATGGGTGGGAAGGGAGGGATAAGGGGAATAAGGGGCATTACGAGTAGCACACATAATGTGGGTGGGGGGGGCAAGGGGAAGGCAGTATAGCACAGAGAAGACAAGTAGTGACTCTATAGCATCTTACTACACTGATGGACAGTGACTGTAATGGGGTATGTGGGGGGGACTTGATAATGCGGGGAGAATCAAGTAACCACAGTGTTGCTCATGTGATTGAATATTAATGATACCAAAATAAAAATAATAAATAAATAATTTTAAAAAATAAAGCAAAAACTGAAGGAATAAAATGGCAGCAGACTCACAGCACCCAAGAATTTACTAGCAGTTACCAAAGGGAAAGGGACTGGGGAGGGCGGGCGGCAAGGGAGGGAGAAGGAAATTGAGGGGTATTAAGATTAGCACACATAATGTAGGGGGGCCACAGGGAAGTATAGCACAGAGAAGACAAGTAGTGACTCTATAGCATCTTACTGTGCTGATGGAAGTTACTGCAATGGGGTATGACATGACAATGGGGGGGGATGTAGTAACTGCAATGTTGCTCATGTGAAACCTTCATGAGATTGTATATCAATGATACCTTAATAAAAAAAAATTTTTAAAGAAAATGATACAGACCTTACACCATGCACAAAAATTAACTCAAAATGAACCACAGACCTTGCAATATAAAATGCAAACCTATACAACTCCAAGAAGATAACATAGGAGAAAACCTAGACACCCTTGGACATGGCAATGACTTTTTAGCAACAACACCAAGAGTACTACCCCATGGATAAGCCAAACTTCATTAAAGTTAAAAATACCTGCTCTGTGAAAGATAGTGTCAAGAGAATGAGAAGACAAGCCACACACTGGGAGAAAATATTTACAAAAGGCACATCTAAATTAGTTCAACCATTGTGGAAAGCAGTATGGAGGTTCCTCAAAAAACTCAAAATAGAAATACCATTTGACCCAGGAATCCCACTCCTAGGAATTTACCCCAAGAATGCAGCAGCCCAGTTTGAGAAAGACAGATGCACCCCTATGTTTATTGCAGCACTATTTACAATAGCCAAGAAATGGAAGCAACCTAAGTGTCCATCAGTAGATGAATGGATTAAGAAGATGTGGTACATATACACAATGGAATATTACGCAGCAATAAGAAAAAAACAAATCCTACCATTTGCAACAACATGGATGGAGCTAGAGGGTATTATGCTCAGTGAAATAAGCCAGGCCGAAAAAGACAAGTACCAAATGATCTCACTCATATGTGGAGTATAAGAACAAAGAAAAAAAAAAAATGAAGGAACAAAACAGCAGCAGACTCACAGAACCCAAGAATGGACTAACAGTTACCAAAGGGAAAGGGACTGGGGAGATGGGTGGGAAGGGAGGGATAAGAGGGTAAAAGGGGCATTACGATTGGCAGACATAGGGTGGGGGGGGACCGGGGGGGACTGTACAGCTCAGAGAAGACAAGTAGTGATTCTCATCTCACTACACTGATGGACAGTGACTGTAATAGGGTTGGTGGGGGGGACCTGATGAAGGGGGTAGTTTAATCATCACAATATTGCTCATGTAATTGTAGGTTAATGATACTAAAATAAAATAAATTGTTATAAAAAAAAAGGCACATTTGATAAAGAACTGTTTTCCAAAATATACAAAGAACTCTTAAAACTCAGCAATAAGAAAATAACCCAATTAAAAAATGAGCTAAACATCTTAACAGACACCTCGTACAGACTGAAAAGCAGCATTATGATAAGATACTCCACGTCATCTGTCACCAGGGAAATGCAAAGTAAAACAAGATACCACTACACACTTAGCAGAATGGCCAAAATCCAAAACACCAACACTACCAAATGCTACCGAGTATGTGGAACGCAGGAACTCTCACTCCTTGCCGGTGGGGACGCAAAATAGCATAGCTACTTTGGAAGATAGTCTGATAATTTCTTACAAAACTAAGCATATTCCTCCAATCCAGCAATCATGCTCCTTGGCTATTTACTCAAAGGAGCTGAAAATTATATATACACACACAAACACAAAAAAAACTGCACACAGATATTTGTAGCAGCTGTATTCTTAACTACCAATACTTGGAAGCAACCAAGATGTCCTTCAGTAGCTGAACAGAAAAATGAACTGTAGACCATCCAGACAATGGAATATTATTCAGTGCTAAAAAGAAATTAGCTGCAGAAGAAACTTATTATGCATATTACTAAGTGAAAGAAGCCAATCTGAAAAGGCTACATATTTTATGATTCCAACTACATGACATTCTGGAAAAGGCCAAACTATGGAGACAGCAAAAAAATCAATCATTGCCAGGATTATGGGAGATATACAGATATGCAAGATACACTGTAACAAATGTATCCCTCTGGTGGGGTATACTGATAATGAGGGGACTATGCTTATGTGGGGGCAGGGAGTGTATGAGAAATCTCTCTACCTTCCCCTCAATTTTGCTGTGAACTAAAACTCTAAGAAAAACAAAAATTAAGAAGCTCTGTGTATCGATATGGAATGATATATGAAATATAGTTACAAAAAAATACAAAATCATGTGAATGGTGCATTATCATTTGATTTTTAAAAGGAGGGAAAAAAGCATCCACATGTATTTGTACAGCAGCCCCCTTATTCATGGTGAATACGTTCTAAGACCCCCAGTGGAAACCGCTGTAGTACTGAACCCTATATGTTTTTCCCTATGCACACACACCTTTGATAGTTTAATTAATAACTTCATTTAATAAGTTTAATCTTATTATTGTTAATAAGATTAACAATAATAATAAAATAGAACTATACTGTAATGTTATGTTGAATGTGGTCTCTCTCTCAAAATATTTTATTGTACTGTACTCACCTTTCTTCTTGTTGTGATACAAGATGATAAAATGGCTATGTGATGAGAGGGAGCGAAGGGAACGATGTGGGCACTGTGACGTAGGCTCCTGCTGACCTGCCAAGTCAGAAGGAGGGGTCACCTGCTCCCAGACCACTGTTGACTGCGGGTAACAAATGGCAGAAAGTGTAATTGCAGATAAGGGGAGACTACTGTGCGTGCATATATATGTCTATAAAAACACATGTCTTTCTGAAAAATACACAAGAAACTAACATTGTTGGTCTGTTAGAGAAAAAACTGGATGGCTGAGGTATAGAGATGGAAGGAAGTATTTTCATTAATGCCCATTTAAGTTTTTAAATCGTTAAGTATGAAGATAATATGATTTAGTCATTCTTTTCCAACGAATAAAAAGTAACATAGAAGTAAGAATAATTTGGTGGGAAGATATATACTTTATTTACTTCAGCAAATTTAAGATGAGAAATTTTCAAGAATGTGCTGAGAACTGGTCCTGATGAGTGTCTGCTTTTGACTGAAACTTGGATGCTAAATAATAGACTTCACATTCCTCTTTTGAAAAGTGAAAAAGAAGTTGGTACACAGGTTGTGTTCACTCTCTTCCAAGACTGTATTTTAATGACTTATCCAATATACAAAAAAATACTTCCAATGCACAGCCTATTTAAAACAAGAAAAGCTGTGGTTGGGAATAAATATTTATATACAAGCCTTTTTTTTTTTTTTTTTCAATTTGAGAAGAAAAGATTCCTCTGATTCACATTCAGACGTTGCTCAGGAAAATAAAAGAATAGCACATTGCAGGGATTTCTCTATGGGCAAAAAGAAACAGTGGGGGATAAAGAGACGTTCTAACCTTCACTCCATGAACACACTGCCAGCTAAGATAGGTCTGGAGCTCCCAAGTGGGACAAGTCTGTTTCCATTGGCCCACTGAGTTTGACTGCAGCCAATAGATGATGTTTTATGAGAGGGAAGAAAATTATGAAAAATCAGAAAAAGTCCCCAGCCCTCTTACAGAGATCCAGAAGAGCTTTGAGAGCACTGTTTTTTTTAAATTACTAAATTCAGGGGAAACAATTACTAAATGTGAACTTTTGAGACTTAAACAGATAGTAAGAGAGAGAACTGCTTTGCTTTTCTTTAAAATTATTTCCCAGTCTCCTACTTCTACCACTTACTTATTTATTACTGAAACCTAGATGTTCTTTTTTCTACTTTAATTCTACTTATTAAATTTCAAAATTCAAAAGGCATAAAAAATTGTACAATGAATAGTTTACTTCTGATATCTGTATCCCAGTAATCAACATTATTAGTTTCTTGTGTAGCCTTCAAGAAATAGTCTCTATGCATACAAGAAAACCCTCCCTGTTTTACCCCCTCAACCGTCCCTTTTTTTTCTCTTTTACACAAATGATTGTATGGAACCATTAGTCTTTAAATTGAAATAAAAATCAGAGGATCTTTATATAATCCTAACTCCTTATCTAAACACATTACCCTCTTCTGTAAAGAAATCTCTTTTTAAAAAAATTAATTTCTTTTCAATATCTCCCATACTCAGAGTTCAAAAAAAGTTGTTTTTGTAAAAAGAAATAGAAGGTCTAGAGAACTCAACTGCATGCAATTACACAGCAAATCAACTCACTGAACTTTCGGTCCAGGATTCTGACCCTGAAAAAACTGTATAGATCTTCAAAGTTCCCACCAGGGGTAGTTTTGCAGAGGTTCGTTAGAACTCCATGGAATCCTGTTCTGAGTTGCAAAGACCCCTTCAGTTAAACTGAAGAGGGAGAGAAGAGAGAAGCAGGAAGCTCAATTCCCACGCTTGGTTCTTGTGGGTTAGCAACAAGGAAGTGAAGGCAGATGAAAGAGAAACCATGATTGTCTCAGAGCAGTTAATCAGTGACTCACCTATGCTGGCACTAACTAGATCCTTCTGCCTTCCAGTGGCAATTCAACAGGTAATGCAGGGCCTGCTGAATGGCTGGACAGGTGTGTAAATCCCTTGTTAAATTCAGAAGGACCAGCTGCAGAGAAAAGAGGCTGCTAGTAGGATAAACCACTGAAAACTCAAGAAGAGGGAAACCCAGAGAGCCCTCCAGGGTCCTGTGCAATGCCTGAAGCTGACTGAACTTCAAAGTAGAATTCAGCACCCAGTTTTCTTCAACCGTTTCTTTCCCCCTGGAGTCAGAGACATAGGGAGGAAAGAAGGCTCAGGAAAGAGGTATGTTTAAGCATGTTAAGAATGCTAGACCAGACATCTGAGGGCAATGTCGGGGTTTAAGTCCCAACTCAGCCGTGTGAGTGTGGACTTTTCAGAGCCTCAGTTTCTCCATGGGCATGCCAGTTCAAAAACACTAAAAATCTGAAAACAGCTCAGTATAGCCTAATTTCAACTTCCCAGCACTACCACAGTGGTTTTAAGAGCACCAAAACTCCAGCTTATGGCATAAGTTTAGACATTTCCACCAACTGCCCAAGGTGATTCTGATCTCCAGTTTGAAAGCATTGTAGGAAGATACCCTCTGGTTCATTCTAGCATTAAGTCTCTCAATACTATTTCAAGAAGAGAAGTCGACAAAGGTCGTTACATAACATAAAACTAGTACCTAAGTCTTGGGATGCCAGAAAACACACATTAAGATCATGAGGGGTCCTCTTAGGCCCACTGCACTTTGGCAACGGTCCAGAAGTGACAAGTGGGTCACTTTGATGTGGAAGAGCCTCTGCAGAAGAGAACCTAAATGCCACTCACTTCTAAACAAATAGCCGACACGGTTTATAAACAAAGTCTTGAATGTTTTTCTGGAACCAGGCCTGAATTTATGACCTCCTAAACTCCATACAGGGAATGCGGCCTTTCCACTCAACAAAAGCCAGTCAGAAATACTTCCATCTGTGCGTCCTTTTGGATAGAATGCTGAATTTGAAAAGAAAACCAAAATTGTTTTTATAAATTTGATCTTGCTTTCCCTGAACAGCAGTGTGATGTAATCAACAGAGCATGGAGACAGACAGACCTGGGCTCAGATTCCAAGTCGGTTCCGTACTGACTTAGGTCTTGGGCAAGAAACTAACCTCCCTCGGCCTCATCAGTGACATAATTCCTGCCTCTTGATTATTGTGGCTTTTTAAAAGACATGTAGTAAATGCCCAGGCACATAGTTGGAATACATTAATGTTTATTTCCTCCTTTTCTTCCAGACCCCTTAAGGTATTTTCTGATTAAATAACCAGAAAACCTCCTCCATTTTATTAAATCCTAATGTGAGAATTCCTCAAGCCAAAACAAATACTAATTGAAGGAAGACTTTTGCATATATATATATGTACCATGTGATGATACATTTTTATAACCGACTATATAATCAGAAGGTGTCTGTCAATTCCACTCAGTGAAATCAGATTCAATCATATGACACTGATTTTTTTTTTAATCTACAGCTATAACAAATTCATACGGTTGCAAATAGCAAGTCGAGAGCAAGGATTCCACATCTGCCCACCCTGGATTGCCTGGCAACAGCAGCATCATTAGAAATCAGAAACTTGGCATTTTAATCCCAGTTCTGCCATTTATTTGCTGTGTGACTTTAAGGAAAACATTTAGCAACCTTGGACCCTGGCTTCCTGATTTTTATAATGAACATGGTAGGCTCATCTTTTTCTGCTCTGTAATTTTGTGGTTATAATGAGGCATGGGCACTTAGTTTAGTGCATCCAAAATGCAGAGTTGGTGAGGATGTTTTTAACTTTCCTATAAAAGTTCTCTTGATTGTCCTTTAGGCATCCATCCTGCCTCTTCTACTTTGAAGCACAGAAAACAGAAACCTGGATGATAATAACACAAAGCTGTGTAAACTTCACGGGCTTTTCAAAATGCACTTCTAGCTCAGCACACCCTTCTGCAGCAGTACTGGATTTCTCCTTAAACAGAAATGGTCACGGGTGTCAAAGAGATGTGAGCGAGTGTCCACTGAACTGTGTCTAAATGATTTTCCTTGTGAGCACAGCCAGCCTGGAATAAGCCCCTACTAGTCAGAAGAGAAAACATGCTTCCCAGGCTGGGGAGCCGTTGTTCAAAGTAATGAGTTCTGCACCACTTGGTTCACGATTCACAGCTGAGTCTGATTTTCCTAGACAAAGAGCAATAACCAAATGTGGATGTTCTTCAGCAAACTTCTCTGAGCTGATCAGTGTTTAGACTCATGAGGTGGTAAAGAAGACTTCAGTCGCCCCAACCTTCTGTGTCCCAGGAATGACCACAGGAAATGTTTGTCAACCTTGGTCAGTATTATGCCAGGGGTGGGTTGGTCATGGCTGTAATGAATTTCAACAGAGCCTAACTCACTAAAAATGCCTAAAAATGTTTCCAGCTCCAAAGTTAAAATGTTTAAATGCCCTATTGCATTCTTTTTATCCTATCATAATATTATAACCCCTTCTTTTTTCCCTTTAGAGAAATAAAGTTATGATCCTTCAAGCGTGCAGACCAACACTGTTCTTAGAAGGGAACTGCAGGAGGTTTATTACGTCATGAAACAGGGAGCCAGAACAAAGGACCACTGAATGCTCACCTTATCTTCATCTAAGAAACCCAAGAATTACAGGGTTTCTCTGTTCCTCCCAAACTCAGCACTGCACTTGCAAAGACTGCAAGTTTTATCAGTAAAAACATGATAGGTGCACACAATGCTTCTTGCCATGCATACATAGACACTTACCTAAAATGCTTAAAAATAAGGTGCAGGGTCTTTTTTTTCAAATCAGAGTTTAAGCATTTGTTTCTGAATCTGGAAGTATGACTGCTCAACACTAAACTGTCCTTAAGACTACCATAGTAGATACCTTTATCCTGAAAACCTGGAACAGCATTAGAATTATTTCAAAACTCACAATTCTTAGTTCACTGAAGGCAGGAATCTGGATTTATCGTCGATTATAGTTTTCAATACATATTTGTTGACTAACTGAATAACTTAAGTAGAAAACAAGTGTTTTCCTAGCATATTACATATGGCACCCCAACAGACACACTATTATAATACTCTTTATACTTTTATCCTTATAATTATTTAGAAGACTGATTCAAAAAAGGTTTATTTTCTCACACATCTATGTCAATTAAACAGAAGCAGTGACTAACAGCTTTTATGAAGAATCTGGGCAACTCTAAGTCCCGGCTCTGCCCATCAACCTTCCCTCCCTTTGTCTCATTCCCCTTACCTCTTTCAGCCTTCCCCCAAGCACGCCTAGTCTCATTATCCCATGATCTGCTAAATTGCAGTTTATCTCCTAGAACCAGCAGAAACACATGTCACTGAGAATTAGGGAATTGGAGCCATTTACAAACCACCAAATAGGATCACAAAGTATCTGAACCTGAAAATTAAGAGTTTTTTTCATTTTTTTAATTATAATAAAAGAGAAAAACTTCATTGGACATTTTTTAACATTTGTGCTAGAATGCATAATGTCTAAGCATTTATAATGAATGGGATGGCAGAAAGAACTTTAACAGCATGTTATTTGCTAATTATCTGAAAAAGTAATATTATGTTGTCTTCATATGCTGATGGTGGAAGGATATTGCCTGAAAATGTCTACCATTAATAAACATTTGGTATTCTTGCAGGCAAAATGTTTAAAAGTAGGATACAAGGCAGTATTCATATTACTTCATCTAAGGTATTTTTATGCCACACTTTATCCCAGGAAGAGTAACTCCATTTTAAACTTTTATTAGTTACCTTAATTCTAACCAACATTTATTGAATAGCGGCTAGATACATCAATCATGCAGCCAAATACTGACGCAGCCTAAAAAAATTAGCAACAAGAAACTACAGCTCCTTCTATGTATCCCTTCAGATGTGTACCCTTGCCAAATACTAAACTGTGCGTAAACAAACGGGATTTTTTAAATAGGGATGGCGTTGAAAAGACAATTTCAAGAAAAGGAAAATGGCACTCTTAACAAGAGGCCTGAGAAACCTGACTAGCTCCCTCAAGGTTTCGTGAAACATTCCCTACAGAAGATGAACCCCAGAAGTGACCAAAACTCAGGGGCAACTGGAGAAGCAATCACCTTTTCCAGGAAAGCCTTTGTTCTTTTTATCAAGGGCATTTTACTTTGGCTCATTTTGGAGTGCATCTTGTTTTCATAAACATGCCATGAGGAGGACACAGGTGCAGCGGGTTTTACACGCCCCGCTCTCCCCTGCAGAGCTTCGAAGGCATAGATCTTTCCCCTTAATAGTCAAGAGTGAGCACCCGACTGAACTGTTTTTTAATGCCCCACCTGCAAGGAAATACATTTTATTTGTCTCCATTTTCATAAGCTCGAAGGGGTAGGGATCTCAATTATTGTCCCAATGTGAAATTTCCCACCGTTTTCTTCGTCTATAATCAACATAGTTAATGCCGGGAAGGGGGGAGGAGAGTTTCTTCTTTTCCAGTTTAGTTATTGCTTTAATGATGAACACCTAACGTCAAAATGAGACCACAAATTGATCCCGAGTTACAAACAACAAAGAAAAAGTCTCAGGGAGGAGGAGTGAGGGCGCCGCAGACGCTCAACCCGGACAAGGGTCGGGGCCGCGCGGGTGGCGTCCCGGACTCGCGGCGCGGTAGCCATGGGAACCCCGCGCAGGCGCAAGCGCGCCGCCCCACGCCCGGGACTTGCCTTCACCGTCCTGCGCGGCGTCGCTCGAGTGCCCCTCGTTCCTTCCGAGAAGGGCAATGGAGTCGGTCCTCCTCGTGCTGAGCTCCCTCGCGCCTTTCCGAGAGGGTCCGCAGTGGGGTCCCAGGGCGCAGGAGGAGCCCCGCGACTCGCCCCGTGTAACAGACGCTGCGTCCGCTTGCGGGAACGGCGGCCCCCCTCTCTCCACGGCGTGCGGCGGTCGGAGGCTGGTCCCGGGGACGCGCGCGGGGCTGCAGGATCGCTGCCTCCGCCTCCCGCTGGCGAAACCCACCCGCCACTGTGAGCGTCCCGAGAATAAAGTTCTGGTGCGGAACTTCACACACGCACATGCGCCCGAATGATGGGACGTCCCCCCGCGAAGCCCCCCGCGGTCCAGCCCCCCGCAGTGGGTCTGGGGGACACCCACGCGCAGCTGCCCCGCAGCCCTAACGAGCGTGTCCCAGCCGGTTCTGCAGACGGGACCGGGAGGCACCGGCTCCCTCGCACACCTGGACTGACACCCCAGTCCTCTTTTTCCTTCTCGCCCCGCCTCGTTTCCCAAAAACACTGACTGACCTGCTCAACTTTGTTCCAAAGGCAGATGAAGGAGTCCTCGGAGTCCGGGGCACAGGAGCAACCTCCCAGCTGCCGGGGTGATGAGTTATTGGCTCCTGTGGCTTCAACCCCAAAACCCTGTCGAGGGGGCAAAAAGCCCCCAAGACGCGCACTTCCCCTCGGCAGCCCGCAGAAAGCCCGTCCCCCGGGAAAGGCTGAGACGCGAGGGGCGCCTACAACCTGCTTTCTCATTCAAATCCTCACGCTCACCCTGGAGCCCCCTCCCTCCCAGCCCCGCAGCTCCCGAGGAAATCAGGAACTGGAGCTGGGGTCAGCGGACGGGAGCTCCCACCGCCTCCAAGGGCCCCAGCGGGTTGTTGTAGGGGGCCAAGGGCTGGACGTGGACCTACACCCCCTTCCAGGTCTCCCCAGCACCAAAGACCACAAGCACTGCGAATGAGGTCTTTCCTTTTTGCCCCTCAAGTTTCAAAGGTTCCCAAACCCAGGGCCACCCCCTTGACACTCAGTTTGGGGCTGTGTCCCGGACAGCCTCGGTGGTGGGAGGATAAAGCGGTTTGGCTAAACGGGGTTGGAGGTAAGGGCGCGGGAACTGGAAACTGGAAACTAGGTGTAGCTTGCACCAAAGTAAAAAGGGTCAGAACCATAATCTTAAAGAAAATGTCCAACTGCCCATCTTCTCTCCCCTCCTGTTTTTCACTATCCTAAGAAAACAGCATCTGTTTCGGAGTTACACTGGAGCCCCCTCCCTCCCAGCCCCTCAGTGAGACCTGCTTGGGGTAAGGTGCACCTAAGACTGAGGAAGAGGGAGTGCAGCTAACTCTGCTTTTATTTCCCCCACCATCTCTTCTTCCACATGCTTCCTCTAAGCGTTCAGAGGCCAATTATTCAATCAGATCAAATTCGGCGGCTGGCAGACCCCGGCGCTCAACCAGCACGGCCTGGCGGAGAAAAGTTTGCACACAGTGGGCGCTTAAATAGTAATGAAACGAGTAAATGACTGAGCCCACTGACACGGTGAGTGGCCAAACTGGTGCGGCTCCTGGAACGCTAACAACCTCTGGCCCAGGCAGCCACTGTGTGTTCCGGCTTCGGATTCCAGGATTTGTATTTATCAGCCTTCATTCAACCTGACCTATTGTTAGTTCAAAGCCTGGCTGGGAGGGACTGCGAGACTCTGCTCCTCGCTCACCTTCAGTTTGAAATTCTCCACCAATAAGAAGGCCCTAAAAAAGCTGGCAGCATGAGGTTGGCAGGGATTTTCTGGGCTTAGCGACAACATAAACTAAAGTCATTTTCTTTTTCATGTGTGAATTTGCTCAGCAAGTTACAAATGAGTGCCGGAGCTTGGAAAGCCGGGCTGGGCTGCGTGGGCTTTGACGGACAGTTAATGTGGGGGGTGGTAGCACCGTGACCTCTCTGCACAAGATCTAGGGTTTCACCTTTTCATCCCACTTAGCCGATGCCATAGAAACAACCCATTTGTATTATTCAATTCAACGGAGGCAATTACAATGTCACAGCAAAGCACCATGGTCTAAAAGAAACTTTATCCTGAAAGCAATCCTGGACTCAGAAAAAAAGAAAAAGCCACCAGAATAGTCACTTGAATTTCTTCCTGCCAGGATACCAGGGACTCAGTTTGGAAAAAAAATATATGAGGTCCTTTAGCTCCAAAGAAAGAAACTTCCACAAATTTTCTTTTTTCTTTTTATGCCTGCAGACAAATCCCCAATTTATAGAAAATCAAATAGATAACCCTTGAACTCCCAAATTGCTTTTTGCTTTGAACACATGTACTTTTTAGAGATTTGTTTTGCTGATAATTTTCATCGTACATAGGAAGGCAAAAAAAATAAGAGAGAGAGAGATACCAATACAACCCCTCACACAACCACCGAAGTCATCCGCCTTCTGACCTCCTGTGTTTGTCTTTCTCATTTCTGAAAAATCACAGGTGCAAATGTTGAAACAGGCTCAGATGGAAAGTTCATAACAAGAGTACTTGTTTATTATGCATTCCTTATTTTGATAGTTTTAATCAATTTCCATAATCTTGAGAACTTTACAATTTTTTAATTATGCAATAATTCAAACCTACTAAACAAACACCCATGTAATATTCTTGCTCCTTTACCCCTTTTTTAAATATAACATTACAGATACAGCTAAAACCCCATCTCCAGGCCTTTCTCCTCAAGGCTAACCACTCTGAAATTGGTGTGAATCATAATTATGGTCTTAAGTGTCTAAGACACAGTATATATCTTTAAACCTTTTAATGTAGCTTTTCCTTCTGTGTCTATTTCTTTTTTACCCAACTAATAAAAGAAAAATCATTAACTAATACCAAGAAAATATTTGTTGTTACATTCCTAAGTTTTTAGAAGGAGGACAGAACTGTTTTTCCCTGCTTGTGACTATCAGAGGAAATAATAACAAAAGGATTAGACAGTGGGTAGTAAACAGCCTTTCTAGGTTACACAAACCCTTCCATGGTTACTGAACAGTCAATAGAAAAATAAAACAAATAACACCCCCTTCCTTCACTGGTTACAAGGGTATTGGAGAAAATGGGATGTAGGTTAACATTTCTTTGGGCAGGTCAAACACAAGTCCTATATGGTACCTTTTTGAATGTTTGTTTGGTCAGGTGAGCTATAATCTTTCTGTAAGGACTGACCACTTTTCTAAGTGTAAGGGACTCCTACTGAAAGCACAATTCAAGGTTGAAATCAGCCCTGCTGAAAAGTCGGGTTGAATCCTCCCAGCTTCCCCATCCAGGGGGACCTCCATCTATGCAGTGAGTTACAGAAAGCCCTTTACAGCAGTCCTTTGACTTAACCTCCTCCCAGCAGTAAAAAGGTCTATGAAAGCACCAATTTTTCTTAAAAGCCATTGACGGTGAAAGACATCCTTCCCACCCCCCACTCTCCTCTAGCTTCCAGAGGATGACTCTCATTAATTATACTGGCCCAGCGCTGCTTGGCCTCTCCTCCAGATTTCTACATATCACCTCTGCCTTGAGGCAGAATGTGCGCTGACACCAGGATCACACAAAGTCCTGTAAAAGGTGCCCGATACACAGTAAGATGATTGATGTACCTTGTGGTGGGCCTGCTGGGCTGCATATTGTAAAGCGTTTCTTGGAAAAGTGCACTAGGAATCTGCATTGAAAATAGATTTTTCTAGCTGTACAATATTGGTGCTTGCAGTTGCAAAAAAAAAACATATTTAAGATACTCAAATTTAATTAGCAATAGTCTAAGTTATATCCACAAAGCAAGAAAGTGAAGGAGATGAGTATTACCCCTATTTTAATCAGTGCACCGAGAAGTCAACAGATTGACCCAAAACCTTAACAATTATCAAGGAGGTGTCATCCTTCTTTCAACAGATTTCTCAAGTACTTGCCAGGAACCAGTCACTGCTCTAGATGGGAAATCTTAGCTGGATGCAGATAGTACCCTAGGACAGAGCAGTGGCTGTCCTTAAGGGCCTATTATTACCTAATTAGTCAAGACTTTTAGATACAAATAACAAAGTCACAGTAGCTTGAGGCAACAGGCCAGTCTACTCCCACTTCAAGACGGGAAAGGATGGATGTGGGAACTCAGAATTATTTCTCTCTCATTTTCACCATCGCTCCTACGCTTGTCTCTGCTTTTCTCAATGTTTTTTATCTTAATTCTCTCCTATTGCATATGAACTTTCTCTATAGGCTGGTGGAGTGAAGGAAGTATTACTAAGTTTCAATCATCTCAGCTAATGATCTCAGGGGGAAAGAGAGGCTTTCTTGCTTTTACCGTTTGTAAATAAGATTGTAGGAAAGGATTCTAACTGACCTGGTTCAGATCATGTGTCTTTCCATAGGTCCACTAATACGACCAGCAACAAGCAGAGCGTGTACGTGGCCAGGCCCTGACTACCCGCCACCAGCCAGGCAGGTGAGGCAAGCTGTGAGGGGCAACCCCACCGGAACTCCGGAGATTCAGGCTGGATTTGTTCCAGGTAGGAAGGGGGCTGTTTTTTTCAAATGAAGGTAGAAAGGAATTCTGGCAGATAAAGAGAGGTGTCCCCTACAGGGCCCACTCCTGAATCTGCCACCAAAGAGGGATATAAGCATCTTTGAACAGATTTATATTGCGTATGACAAGAAATAAAAAATGAAGGGAAATTTCCTGAGTCCATCAGGAAGGACTTGTGAGAGTGGGGGCGGGCCGGTGTGCCGCCAAGTTCTCCCTCCCCAGCTGGTAAGGTGGGTGTCCCCATCTGTGGCCAACTGCCATGCTGAGCTGGACATATAGACAAAGGAACAGAGCTGATTTGTCACGTGTGGTTTTGTTTTGTATTTTGTGTTTTTCTCTTTTTATCACAGAAATTTTCATACCGACACAAAAGTAGACGAGTATGAAAGCCCTATGTATTAAACATCCAGTTCAAACTATTACTATTTTAGCAATCTTTTACCCATTTCAGGAATGTGGGGAATTCACAGAAATACTTGAATTCAAAAATTAACAAGTTTTGCAGTGCTATGATCTTGGTTAATGGAAGAAATGCATGCCTCCAAAATGAATAAAACCAATACATGTGTGAAGCTTTTAGCAAAATGCCTGATACAAAGTAAACTCAAAGTGTCAATTATACTATACTTATATCATAATGCTTATACTATAATGCTAATGAAATATATATATAGAAATGTATTTGGCCTATGGAGAAAAAAATTTAAGTCTAAACTCTTTACCAATAGACAATAAGGTTCTTAAATGATCCATTTTAGATGGGCTATTTCTATTTTTTTCTATAACAAGCCTATATATAATTGTTCCCCCTTTTACATGGAAATGTCAAAAATATTACAAGCAAAATGTACTTTTTACCTCACAAGTTAGAAAATACGGGTTAAATCTCAGGGGTGAGTTTGAACTAGAAATCAGAATTCTAAACTCTAGGTTCCCTACTTTAATACCTTGGCAATATAATTCACCCTGTGAATCCTGGATGAGGATAAAAATTACAGTTGTGCCTGCAAGGTTAAGTTCTTCAATTCAACTAAGGTTTTCTTATACTCTGGTTATACTTCTCATGAGATTTTTTTAGTTCCAAGCATAGAATGAATACTTTTTAAAAGGCAAAAAGCATGCTAATTAAAGTTAACTTCTCCCGTTTTCTATTTTTCTCCAACTTGTTTCACTATTTTTTTCTCCTGGGGACTAGGGAGCAGGGAATGAAGTATTTTATAGGAAACAAAGGTGTCAGAGAAGGACAAGCCCCTTATCCTTCCTCCTAAGAGCTTCCACAGCTCAGCTCTGTGAGTTTTGTTTCCAGAACGACCTCCCAGAGAGCCAATATCTACAAGATGGTCAGAGCCTGCTGGGTAGGAGAGACGTATAACTGAAGTATTTTCTTTGGCCTAGGAAATATTCACTATGGAGTATACTGTGTTCCCATACCACCATTAAAAATTCCTGAGGAATTCCATAATTAAAAGAAAAGTATATCTTCATAATCTATCCAGAATACATCTAATACAGAAATCATTTTTCTAGCCACTGAACAAAAGGTTAGGTGAGTAAATTGTACTGCAGAGAGAAAAATGAAGGAAGAAACTGGTAGGACAGAATGCAAATCCTAAAATTCTGAAAGCTGGTGAGAAAAAAGGCAATTGTACCATGAGGAAAATTCATCTATTTCTGTGCTGTTTGGGACCCTAATGGGGTATGCATGCTCTATTACTAACACCTGTTTTTTTAACTAGAAAACAAATGGTTATGTTTGTCCACACAAACATAATAAAAGGAAAAACTATTTCAAAAACCATATGTTAGTTTTTGTTTTATTTATTTGCATATTTAAACTAAATATTTAGGGGACTTAGTTTATCCATAATAAGTATCACTTTCAAATTCGTCAAGTTTAAAAAATCTTTCAGAACATTTAAGGCAGATTAATCTTTATAGTATAGAATTATATAGTATAGAGATGTATGGGGGAAATCGCACTGGAAAAATAGGTTCTGGCCAAAATGAGAAGGCAATATTGTAATGTTCCACTTCACTCTTTATTTCATTCCTTTATCTAACAAATATTTATAGAGTTCTGAAAGAGCAAGAAACTGGGCCAAATGCTGTGGAGGGAGCAGAAATGATCCAAAATTTAATAATGTATGGTTTGAGTTACAGAACCCACCATATGTTAGGTCAAAGAGAAGACAGGTAGATAAATAATTATAATGTGACAAGTGCTGAAATAGATAGGTGTACAGCACAGTACTGTGGAAGAACGGAAGAGGGCGCTAATTATTCAATTTCATTGCTAAAATAGCTACAAGCTTTTTTGATAACCAAATAGATGATACAAGCTTTTTGATAGCAAAAAGAAAATAATGATCCTGATACCTCGATTTTTTACGAACCTTATTTCTGCCTGAATTACTTGCTATCCTCGCTTTAGTTACAGAAAATATTCATCATGCTTCTTCAAAAGTGTGTGCTGGAAAATGAGAGCTTCTGTAGTGTTACTCAGTAACCCGTGTACTTTTGCTTAGCATGCCAATACACACATTCAAATATATAAAAATAAATGAACAACACTTATCTTTGCTATGTGCAAGGCACTCTGATATATTTTATTTTGCCCTGTTCTTTTTCCTTCCCCTGTTTTAATTGCTGGTGGCAACCCGTTCAATTAATTTCACATCTCACGAATAGTTCCTGGCCTACAGTTGAAAAACACTGCTCTGGATACCTTTAAAAGTGAAAAAGCAGCAAAGCAGTGCTTGGAACAGAGACAAGTGTGGTTTGCAGGACCCTGAGGGCATGCCTTCTGCCCAGTATATTGATAGATTTCAATGCCATGCAGGATTAAGCCTCTGGAGGAAAAATAAAGAGTCTGTGATTGCTCAGTCAGTTGATCATGAACCCACATCAACAGAAAAGGCCTTCTAAAGTTGTCTGCCTCTCAAAGGCAGACCCTCCCCAGTGCCAGTATTTGAAGAGGTATGGAGGATAAGGGCAATGTTCTGGAAAGCAGAACAGGGACACCTACATTGACTGACCAAGAAATTCACCGACGACCAAGACTGGGAATCGCCATCATCCCTGCCCAGCAGGATAAGATGTGCCATGAACTACTGACAACCAGTACCCCCTCCGCATTATTAGGGAATGCATTGGCATTTGGCCTCAGGCTTCCAGAACATGAACAACTACCTCTGGACCTGACCAAAAGGAATTCATAGCAGAAAGTCCCAGCTACGGCATGGATTTACCTTCTGGAGGAACCCCACCTTCTTTCCAGAAGAATACCGAGCCCTAGAATCGTCAGTAACTCAAACCAATTCCACTTCATCACAGTTTATAAAACTTCAAAATATCTAGCTGATTAATAGTATCTTCCCGTTTGACATCAATGATGCCCTTTTTGGATTTTAACATTTATTTGATGTTTTGATGTAATTAAAATGGAAGTTAAGTGAAATGCACTAAAGGGCCATTTTGAAACAGAAGCATAGTTCATTTTTTAAGCTTTACTATCTTATTTTTAAATTTCTGTTCTTAACATTTCAATTTTTAACCTTTTCTTTTTTTCTTCAGTCTTTTCATACATTTGCATTACTGTCTCTGATCTGTCTTCATTGAAATAGCTGCCTTGACACTGGCATTAGAGAAACCGCAAACCACTGATGTGGGGCTCAGGACATGCTACCCCAAAATATGGCATCTTGGCATATTGAGTATTTTAAGCTGAAGGATTTTAAGGAAAAACAGAAGCAGTAAGGTCACTCTGGCCTCTTCTTTCCCCCATCCTTCTTCCCAGGAGGAGGTCATGAAATCCTCATGGGACACGTGCCCTCCCTGTAGCTGGAGAAAGGGAGGAACATCCTTATGTCCAAAGACTAGGGAACACCAAGAAGCCTAACAAAGATGCCTTCCTAAACTTCCCCCAGTTCACTACACTTACCTCCCACCCCTTAGCCTCCCATATGCCTCCATACTGTGTGCCCTTCACCAAACCTAGCATAAAATTCTCAGGTCTGTTTCTGTGGATCTTTACTCCCTTATGAAGGGTCTAGTGTCACAAAACTTGTATTTAATAAATCTGTACACTTTTCTCCTGATAATCTCTGTCAATTTAATTTCCAGTCCCAGCCAGGAACTCTAAGAGGGTTGAGGAGAACTTTCCTTCCCACACCACAAAAAAGAGCAGGAAAACCATCTCCACCCCAGCTACAGGGACAGGAGCTGCTGCCCCTTAGAACATCTGCCACCCCTTTAATGGGGGCGTAAGCAGTAAGGATTCTGCCGGTGCCCTGAGTTTCTGAGACGCTGCTGTTGCTCGGCCTCCTGAAACATGCTATCTTTTTACGAAGTCATTGTCTTCAAATCAGTGTCATATACAACAGTTGGACCTGGGATAGACTGTGACCAACAAACCCCTTGACAGCACATGGAGTTAAGCTATCCCGGGGAAGGACTCATATCTCAAAGATGCAAATATGTCCACCCAAAAATGGACCTTCTTGGCATAAAGATTATCCTTGAACTGATAATATTTAAGAAACTGCAGACAGGACATACTCTGAAAACCGAGTGAAAGTTACCCTTTTGTAAGAGCAATTTACATGTATAAGGGAAATCTCCATTTGTGAGGGCGGCTCCCTGTCTATAAAAGGAAAACTAAATCTAATTCTAAATCTCTAGAGATTTTTCAATGAAGGCCAGGACTTAAATCTGCATAACAATCTTTCCCTTGTTTACTCTGCTTTTCCAGGGAACCTGTCAAAACTAGCCCCACCCCTCACCCACGACATCTTTTGTCTTTAACTGGAAAGGTTATTTTGGGGAGTTAGTTTGGCTTGGGCCATTTTGGGGAGTTCATTTTCCTGGGTATCTCCCTTGTGTACAGGAGACCATTTCCAGGGGTAGTTTTCCTGACGTATGTAGGAGGTATACATGTTATTAAAGTTGTTTGTTTTTCTCCTGTCAATCCGTCTTTTATTACAGGGGTATCTCGGACAAGTACCTAGAAGGGCAGATCGTTTGTCGTCCTCCACACAGACTTCACCTTGGTGAGGAACCAAATGATCTGGAGAAATCCAGCAGAGGATGAAACTCCTGGCCCAGCATTACCTGCTGCCTCCGATGCAGTTAGTTCTCCTAAAGCAGGTTTGCAAACATACCAGGGTTGGCGTGAGCTACTGACAGGGATCTTCCCTACACGCAGTCACAAGAGAGAGCAGCATGACATGATAGAAAGCAGGAAATCCATGGCCCTAATTTTTGAGACAAGTTTTTAGCAGATGGCATTTCACGCAGCAGATTCTCCAGGCTTTCCCAGTAGTGGCATGAGCGAAGCTGGCTTGGATTTCATGACCGAGAGATGTTAAAAGATCTTGGTGGAGTTCAGAGTTAGTTCATGGGACAGCAATCGTCCTTCTCTCTCCCATTCACACAGGAGATTTGATATTAGCACTTCACTCCCTTTTCCACAAGACTGAGTATGCCATATATCCTGTTTCCACTCAGTTGGGAAGTCATGATTCTTCCCTGACATCTGCTTCGCTACTGGACCAGTCAGCCTCTCATTTCCCTGAGACAAGGTGAACGAAGCATGATAAAATGAAGCAAGATAGAGGAAGCACCCGGTGGATAGCCCACATTCCCATCACTTAAGAATACATGTTTCCTGTCAGTTGAACTGACACCATGGAAAGTGGAAAGACTGAAGCAGACTTGCTAATACTACACGCACACACTCATACACACGCACACGCACACACGCCCAGGAGTAGAGTGATGAAGCCCAGTAAGCTTCCACAAGCAATCCTATGTGTCCTGACCATCACAGATGGTGGGATCCAGCAGTAAAAGGCTGTGAAGGCTGTGGACGACACAGCCTTGGAAATTAAGCACGTGGGGAAAGAAATAGTTGAGAAACCTCCTGAACCTGGGAACTATGATAGGGAGGCCCTCTAGGGGCCTCGTGGTCCAATACTGTGACGACCACATTAGCTGAGAAGATTCGGCCTTTAGACACATGTCTCATGGATGGAACAGAGACACCAGCACCACAAACAGAAAGCAAAATGTCGGGAGACTTTGGTGGGTTGTTTCCATCTCTGGGTGTTGCTGAGATATGCTTTTATCTGCCAGATAATGACAGTGCTGGATCCTATACGTATGGCCATAGTTCTTACTCTCCTCCCAAGTTTTGTTCAACATTGTGATAAAGTTGGTGCTGCTGTTAACATTCCATACATAAGAAGTATGACTGGAAAATGATAAATAAAACCCCAAAAAGGAAATGTGGGTCTAAGAAAATAGACGGTAAATTTGGACCATAAAAATCCAATCCTTTTGAAACACAGTAAGAAATACACTTATTTGATAGAAATATATTTTAAAAGTAAAAGGAGACGTCTAAATACCCAAGACACTGTGAATATTACCCAAGGGAGACCTCACTGACCTGGTGTCAGGCCTACAGATGCTCTCACGCCCGCCAGTCATCAATCCCAGAGCCCATCAGAAGGCACAGAGGCTGCACGTTTCCACACTGCTTCCACCTCCTGCCTCCCGGCTACAGCCCAACCAATGAGAAACGGTCACAACTCAGCCAACGAGAAGCCACGAGACATGGGACTTCCAGTTTACTCCAATAGACTTGACTTAGAAACAGCCCTCCGAAATCCACCCCTTCTTCTATAAAAGAGTGTTCCTCTGTTTTCAGGACATGCCTATGGTTCTGCAGTAGCTTGCATGTCCCAGACTATAATTCTCTGCTATTCTCAAAAGAGCTTTTTTTTTTTTGCTGGTTTACTTTTTAGATTTGTAATACCAAAAGGACAAGACCAGAGGGAAAAGGTGATTGGACCCTGTTGTTTTAAAGACAAGAGACTAACAAGTAGTAAATCTCTATTTGAGAAAGACAAAGGACCTGGGCTGTGGTCAGAAATTAGAATATTCAGCTAACAGTGACTGCACAAGATGGAAATCCCACTGGTCTATTTTCTTCCTGCCCACCCTGTCCATAAAATCAGGGTTCCCTACTACATCCTCAAGGGCAAGGTTAGACCAGGCTATCCAGTCCACAGAAAGACCAGCCTCACCTTCACAGGGCTTAACTGGGAAGATAGGGACCCATTAGCGGAGCTGGTGCAGGTCATCGGAACTAATTACAGTGGTGACGTATGATAAGATCTGACATATCTGGGAGGCAAACTAGGAGAACTTGCCCTAAAACTAGTTTAAAGGTACTCTTGTTAAATTCTCTGTAAATAAAAATAAAATACTCCCTTCAAACAAAAAGCTTTGGCGGCATTAGACCCAGGGAATAAAAACTAGGATGTAACCTCATATCCTACTCCAAAGGTGATGCAATAAAATCACACACAGAAAAAGAATCTTTGGAAAATTGGGACCTAAAAATTAATGTTCAGTTAGAAAATGTTGAGAAATCCACTTTAACCAGGCAGCAGCAGCGAACTTCTCATTCTGTATTACTCATTCTACTAGGAGTCAGTTATTTTGATGAAATAATACCCCGACTTCTGTCAGTATCACAAACCATTAAGAAAAACTGTAGACACTGTGGGTATTAGTAGATTATTGCTGGTGCTGTGAAAGAAGCTTACACTGTCAGGATGATTCCAGCAGCAATTATGTATGTATGTCAAATCCTCAAACCAACTCAAACTGGCTTTACAAATCAAGAAATTTACTACCTCACATGAGAAACTGTGTGGCAAGATAGCTTCAAGGATTGGCTACTTCAGGGGCTCAACATTATCCTAAGGCAACCTTTTTTATCCTATCCTCTGTGCTGCCATCCTCAACACATTGTTTTTATCCTCAGGATTATCTCTCTCTTCTAACAACAGGGAGAAATTAGCCATTCTTTATTATTAGAAATTATCTAAGTGACCTTCTCTTGTAGCTCTAATCCAAATTTGCAAGCAGTTAGAAAGCAGATGAGAGAAAAGAGTAGGCTCAGACATGATGTATAAAGAGAGTCCTTTATTATAAGCAAGCAAAGCTGATAAAATTAGAAAAACACTCCTTTTAAACAAAATTAAATATGGCTCCCCAAAATAACTAAAAGAACACTATTTGGCCAATAGTTAAACTCTCTCTTCAAATATTAGCATGACATGTATATCCTTCAACCTGATAACCTTTCATAGAATGTTTCATTTTTCCTAAAAGCATATTACATGAATCACAATTTTTTAAATTATTCTGATATTACATTTATAATAAGCATCTCTGAAATATTTAAATACCATTAGAATGCACCTTTGATCACTGATGAAATTTCCATTTCAATATCTATATATTTACATATTTTGCTCCTTTTAGAGTAGATCATCTCCAGCCCTCTTGGAATATTTCACCCTTTTCTACGAATGAGTATGCGACTTATAAGTTCTTTGAACTTTAATATTAAGGAGGAGTTATTCATTCTGTCTTGCCAGGTTTCATAAGTCCGTCTAAATTTGTCATAACTTTCTTTTTTCAAATTGAAATCTGATCCAATTTTTTTTAAATAACTGTCTTTTTTCCATATGTCTCTCCAGGAATCTTTGAATTTTTCCAAGTAACTTTCCTTTTCAGATTCTTCCTTCCATATTCCTTCTCCTTTTTTCAAGGCTGTTAATTCAGCTTTAAGTAAGTTTCTGTGAATTTTCCAATAGATTTTAGAATCATAATTTAGCCCTTTAACAAGAACAGTTTTGCCAAGGCCTCTTCTCAAAATTTCTTCATTCAGATTCACATTAAAATATCTACCCTTGAATAAAAAAATGACAGAAACCAATTCTTTAAGAAAATTGCTACTAAACCGAAAACATCCTACTCACTTTAAAATCAGTCATTCAGCAACTTTCCTCCTCCCGAGAAAAGCCAAAAACATACGCAAAAGGGTTCCCCAAGAGCTTAGCACAGCTAATGCTAAATCCAGGAAACGCATTACATTGCAAATTACATTACATTTCAACTGACTCAAAGTTGACTCTCTTTTTAGAACACAGTTCCCCATAAGCTCGTTGGTCTCCTAGCCCAAAGAGGCATAGAAGTAATAGAGTGTAAAAAGCGGTTATGGGTTTGTTCACTGTTTGGAGGGGGAATGGAGCACCCAAGATAATGACAGGAGGCCACCACCACCACCACCGCTGCCGCCGCCACCACCGCCACGCCTGGCCCTTGGATCTTCATCCTTCTGCAAATTTCATTTCATGAAATACCTACCTTCTTAATGAAACCATGTAAATGGGATTTTCCCCCCACTAATTTACAGTATGAAGGAGCTCCTGCTTAGCTAATCCTATGGCTCTTGTGAGACTTTAACCTCAAGATTAATTTTAACAAAGAACGAATAATTTTCTGAAATGTAATTGGTAACAATATTATATTGGTTTCAAGTGTACAACATAGTGATTCAACAATTATATATATTACTAAATGCTCACAGGTTAAGTGTAGTTACCATGATGTCAACATACAAAGATGTTACAAATATTATTGACTAAATTCCCTATGCTGTACTTTCATCCCCATGATGATTACCTTCCCTTGTCTCTCATATTCTCCGATGTTTATGTCAATGTTAGGACATCTCAGAATTTTTCCTTATCACCCTTTATTTAATTTATTATTTTGGTATCATTAATATACAATTACATGAGCAATATTGTGGTTACTAGACTCCCCCCATTATCAAGTCCCCACCACATACCCCATTACAGTCACTGTCCATCAGCATATTAAGATGCTATAGAATCACTACTTGTCTTCTCTGAGTTGTACAGCCCTCCCCATGCCCCCCTACATTATGTCTACTAATCGTAATGTCCCTTTTTCCCCCTTGTCCCTCCCCAGTCCCTTTCCCTTTGGTAACTCTTAGTCTATTCTTGGGTTCTGTGAGTCTCCTGCTGTTTTGTTCCTTCAGTTTTTCCTTTGTCCTTATATTTCACAGATGAATGAAATCATTTGATACTTGTCTTTCTCCACCTGGCTTATTTCACTAAGCATAATACCCTCCAGCTCCATCCATGTGTTGCAAATGGTAGGATTTGTTTTCTCCTTATGGCTGAATAATATTCCATTGTGTGTATGTACCACATCTTCTTTATCCATTCATCTACTGATGGACACTTACGTTGCTTCCATTTCTTGGCTATTTTAAATAGGGCTGTGATAAACATAAGGGTGCATATGTCTTTTTCAAACTGGGCTCCTGCATTCTTAGGGTAAATTCCTAGGAGTGGGATTCCTGGGTCAAATGGTATTTCTATTTTGAGTTTTTTGAGGAACCTCCATACTCCTTTCCACAGCAGTTGAACTAATTCACATTCCCACCAGCAGTGTAGGAGGGTTCTGCTTTCTCCACATCCTCGCCAACATTTGTTGTTGTTTGTCTTTTGGATGGTGGCCATCCTAACTGGTGTGAGGTGATATCTCATTGTGGTTTTAATTTGCATTTCTCTGATGATTAGCAATGTGGAGCATCTTTTCATGTGCCTGTTGGCCATCTGAATTTCTTCTTTGGAGAAGTGTCTGTTCAGATCCTCTGCCCATTTTTTAATTGGACGATTTGCTTTTTGTTTGTTGAGGTGTGTGAGCGCTTTGTATATTTTGGATGTCAACCCTTTATCAGATGTGTCATTTATGAATATATTCTCCCATACTGTAGGATGACTTTTTGTTCTACTGATGGTGTCCTTTGTGCTATACAGAAGCTTTTTAGTTTACTATAGTCCCACTTGTTCATTTTTGCTATTGTTTCCCTTGCCTGTGGAGATATGTTCATGAAGAAGTTGCTCATGTTTATATTCAAGAGAGTTTTGCCTGTGTTTTCTTCTAAGAGTTTTATGGTTTCATGACTTACATTCAGGTCTTTGATGCATTTCGAGTTTACTTTTGTGTATGGAGTTAGACAGCAATCCAGTTTCATTCTCTTACATGTAGCTGTCCAGTTTTGCCAACACCAGCTGTTGAAGAGGCTGTCTCTTCCCCATTGTATATCCATGGCTCCTTTATCGTATATTAATTGACCATATATGTTTGGGTTAATATCTGGACTCTCTATTCTGTTCCATTGGTCTATGGGTCTGTTCTTGTGCCAGTACCAAAGTGTCTTGATTACTGTGGCTTTGTAGTACAGCTTGAAGTTGTGAAGCGAGATCTGCCCTTCCTCATTCTTCCTTCTCAGGATTGCTTTGGCTATTTGGGGTCTTTTGTGGTTCCATATGAATTTTAGAATTATTTGTTTCAGTTTGTTGAAGAATGCTGTCAGTATTTTGACAGGGATTGCACTAAATCTGTAGATTGCTTTAGGCAGGATGGCCATTTTGACAATATTAATTTTTCATACCCAAGAGCATGGGATGAATTTCCATTTATTAGTGTCCTCTTTAATTTCTCTTAAGAGTGTCTTGTAGTTTTCAGGGTATAGGTCTTTCACTTCCTTGGTTAGGTTTATTCCTAGGTATTTTACTTATCACCCTTTAAAACTGCGTTTGAGAACGCCTCATATTCATGTACCAAAAGTTACTACATTTTAGGAATATATTAAATGCTTTAACAGCACCACATTTTTTACTCCCTCTCTTGCACATTTTATGTACCTTTTTATTTATTTATTCCCTTAACTGATTTTTAGGTGTAATTGATTTTACTAATTTTGTCCTTTAACCTTCCTACTAGCTTCTGTGTGATTGGTCTACTGCCTTTGTTATATGTTTCCTTTTTCCAGTGAAAATTTTTCCCTTCATAATTTTCTCACTTCTAGTTATGGCCTTTTCTTTTCCTCTTGATGCAGTTTCTTTAACATTTCTTGTAACACAGAATGCTGACTAGTAGTTGCCTTGTGGGGGGAGGGCAGAAGGATAGGAGAAGGGGATAAATAGGTGCAAACTTCCAATTATAAAATAAAGTTGTCACAGGGATGAAAGTACAGCATACAGAATTTAGTCAATAATATTGGTAACATCTTTGTATGCTGACATGATGGTAACTACACTTAACCTGTGAGCATTATTAATATATATAATTGTTGAATCACTGTGTTGTATACTTGAAACCAATACAATATTGTTAGCAACTACATTTCAAAAAGTTATTAGTTCTTTGTTAAAATTAATCTTGAGGTTAAAGTCTCACAAGGGCTTTAGGATTAGCTAAGCAGGAGCTCCTTCATACTGTAAATTAGTGGGGGGAAAAATAGGCTATTACCTATTATCAGTCATAGGCCATAGGTAACCAGAAACTCCACGTTCCTGGATGAGTCACTTCAACAATTATCTACAGGGTCCCCAGAACCACTGAGTCTCTCTTGAGTGTGAACGGCATCTGACCAGCATCTAACTATCACCAACAACTAATCCATGAGCCTTCTCTATGGTCTAAATACTTATCCCTGGACTTTCCCCAGTTTGCGTGAGTCCACCTTCTTTATCTAGAGCCAATGTAAATTTTAAAGACCTTTCTTTAAGATACCTCATAAATAGTCCTGTTTCTTGAGTCTGGTGGACAAGTTGTTCTGTGAACTGGCTGTGCTGCCAGTGAAGCAGAAACTTCCTATCCCAGGACCCAGTCCTTATCTGGCTTGCATCTACAAAGACTCAATAAACCCTTTATTTCAGAGCTCTCTTGGTCTCTGGAGTTGCTGATTCGCCAAAGGTTTATCATATTTTTCTTAGCCTTTCAAATTTTAGGAGCTCATTCCCTTAAAATCAAATGCAGAATAATTAAAATTCAACCTCCTACATCAGTAAAATCCAACAAAGTAAATTACCACAATATGCATATAGCATCATTTGGTCACCTTCTAGGAAAGTATACAGGGTGAAGGGAGGGCTCAGGAACCAAGAAAAGCTGGGCTGAATACAGGCTTTTTCACGTAGTTACCCTGAGTCCCACCTGTAAATGGGAATAAAAACAATGATTCCACTGGGTGGTTTTGAGGGTAAATAAAATATACTCCTCAACTTAAAGAAGAAGGTAATATTTTTGTAAGCCTCTCAGCACCTTTTATATAATTTTACATATGTAAGATGCTTCAACCAGTGTTGGATAATTCTCATTTTGAAAGAAATAAATATGATTTGCAAAAGTAATGGATTTCATTAGAATTTCTATTAAGAATTCAAAGAATTTTTAAGAACTATAATGATTGCAATTTTAATCACTTTAATGTAGGATTATCTTCAGGTTATTGTTTGTTATATAATAAAGGATGTTAAAATAAGAAAAACAAACTGCTCTCAATTCTGTCATAATAACATTTCAACTATTTAATTCCTCTGTATTCTTTTTTGGTAATTATCCACCAAAAGGAATTTAGAGTAAGGCACATCTGGGAACTCAGGACACCAGGGAAAGTCAGCAGCATCCCCGGCTACATGATGACTACAAGCAATCATAGCAGTTTAAGAAACCTACTGAGGCAATCAGATGACTGACTACCAATCATGACAGTACTTAAATATGCTCAACGTTCAAGTTCAAAGACTGAGCAATATTTATCTTCAGAAAACACCCTTGCTCTTTGTACTTTCCACTTGACAAATCTCACCGAACAAGGGGTTTCTAATAACAAGTGGTATAATATACTCATATATAAATAAATGTGTAAAGCTCCTCCTTAAATTAGCAATGCCCATAATCATTAAAAACTTTCCATATGTTTCCTTTTTATTAATTTTCTATTTTTCCACAGTAAACATCTATAACTAGAATTTTATAACAAAATTTATATATGAAACACCTGGCTCTCTATACATAATCACTATGAGTAGCAGTTTAAAAAGACAAAAATTCAGGCCCATGATATACTGGTCATTATTTCCTCATACCACTTACCTTATTCACTAAAAGATAGCAAAACAGTGCTGAATTCTCCTTCCCAAGAAGTTGGAACCATAGTAATTGGGAAGGTTTTAGCTCTTTTTGCAACCACACCTTCCCAGATTCAGTGAGTTCTACTCCGGCCAATTTAACCAGCAAAACACCACGTGGCTCTTCTAAAAAAGGTGACGTAGAAAAAAAGTTTAGCTTTAATACCATGTTGCAAAAGCGAATTTCAAAGTCATCTAGTTCCCAAAAAGCAACTGATTATGTTTACTTACAAATATCCAGACTCTCTCAATGTCCATTTTTGTCTGTATTCAAGTTTTCTTTAAAACAATATTAGTACATTTAAAGTAATACAAGTATATGACATAAGACATAATTTCAAAATTCCACTTCAGTAAGCTTCAGAACAGGATTTGTGGCTTAACCAATTTACCTTTTTCCTTTAAACCTTCCAGATTTATTTCTACATATATATATAGAAATTTTAAAAAGCTTCACAGAAGAGCTGACATTTAAGCAGCATACTGAAGAATCCGCTGGAATTCAACAGAAGCCAAGGTGCTCTGAGCAAAGAACGACGCCCATGAGAGCACACGGGAGCAGCAGGAGGGGCTGTGTGGCTGGGGTCCCTGCCATGAAGCAGGGAGAAATGGGCATCGTGGCCCCAGCCCCCATCCAGCTGTTCAGTCTCCTTTGGTGCCTCTTGTCCCCGTCTTCCCTAGGCCCCAGCTACACGAGTCTTCTTATGGATTATCAAAAGTTCCCAGCTCATTTCTATGCATGTTCTTCCTAGCTAGCCTCCTTTCATTCTTCAGGTCTCTGATGAAATAACTCCTCAATAAGGCTTCCTCTGACCACTTCGTATGTGTAGGTTTCCCCTTCCTGTGACCCCCAGTAATTTTCATGCTTTTCTTCAAGGCTGTTAGGACAATTTTCATTTGTTTGTTGTCTATCTTCCACCTGGACTGCAAAGCTCCAAGGGATAGGGTGGTCTTGTTTGTTTCACTCAGCGCTGTGCAGCCAGTACAGGGCCTGGACATAATAGCTGCTCAATATTAGCAGAGTGAATACTTGAATTCCTGAATGAAATACTGAGTGGCAGAATAAAAAGAAAAGAGGGAAGGAAGAAAGGAAATTTGGAGCCAAATTAAATAGTTCCTTGTATGTAAGGCCAAGAACTTGGAATTTCTCTCACAATGAAGAGTTATTAAAAGTTAAAAATGTTTCTGCTATTTTCCAAATAACTTCTCATAAAGGAACACTAAAATAGTTATTTAGTCATATTATTCTTGCACTTTACTTACTTCTCCAAGAAGATATAATAGGTAAAGTAATGGGAATATGTTCAATTTCTAAACCATTCTCAGTTATTCGGCGTACTCGTCCACGTAGTTTAACATTCCTCCTTACAAATTCTAGTGGAATATCTGAAGAACTTGTAAATTTTGATGTCTGTTGATTTACAAGGAGAAAATTATAATATTTTATTATTGTTGTCATTTTAAAATGAAGTATGTCAGATTGTTATCTAAACATTTAAGACAACATAATCATAGAAAAATTGTAACTTGGTCCTTAGTTTTATATTAATATTTTAGTATGATTTAATCAAGTGTTTATAAGAACATTATTTAGTTCTTTCATCACTATTTTACTATTCCAGGCTACTATACAGAGAACATTAAATAACACTTCTAAAAGCTTACATCCTCAAAATAGGAAACAATTCATCAAAAAGCAATGAGTACAGATCTGCGCCTGGCCCCACACAAATCTGGTTAAACAGTCACCATCCTATTCCATAGAAAAAAATCTAATCATGCTGGTACTGCTGGGAGAACCTAAACAAAGCAGAGTGAAGTTAAATTAGAACTCTCAATCAATAAGATTTTTTTCCTTATTTTTTATCTTGTAGGAGAGAAAAGCTAAAAAAAAAAAAAGAAATTAAAAAATGGCTATCATTATGAATTTATGCCTTGGAGTTAGTCAAAACTTTATAACTATGTCTTCACATTAACAGTAATACAGGGACAAATTTTATTCATAATCATGACTAGTTAAGAGCATCATATACTCAGAGGATAAATTAGTACCCAACTTCTTAAGACAGTTAAGTTGAACTGAAAAAGAAAAAAATTCCACACAAGAAAAATATTGTAGCAGACAAATCCGGAATGCGGAATAGTCAACGGAATGACTTGGCTGCTCTAACAAATTAATGGCCTGGGGGGAAAAATGGAGGCGAGGAGTGACAGACTGTTATAAAATATATAAGGTTTAAGAGATACAACAAACAAATGCAATATATGGACCACCTGAATCCTGATTTAAACAGATCACCTATTTAAAAAAGTAATAATCGAGACAATCAAGGAATTTTAATAGGGACTGAGACTTAGATGATACAAAGGGGTTATTAATTGTTTTACACATGATGATGTTAGAGGACAAATGGACATGATGAGCCTCCTGGTGCCACACAAAAGTAAGTATACATCATCATCTTCCTGTTTACGCTAAATCTCATGAGGAAACATGCAGATCTAGATTGTGGAACATTCTATAAAATAACTGGATTGGACTTACGAAGAACAAAGTTAAAAAATATAAGTAAATATTCTAGATTAAAGAAGACTAAAGAGACATAGCAACTAAATATAATGCATAATCCGTGACAGAATCTTAGATTGGGAAAAAACAGCTACAAAGGATATTTTGAGAAAATAAATCCCAAGGTGGACTGTATTTTAGATATTACTGCAAAAATGTTAAATTTACTAGATGTGGTTGTATTGTTAGAAAGCACATAAAAAGTATTTAAGGAGCAAGTTTCCTGATGTATAAAACTTGATTTCCAATGGTTTGAGATAGAGAAAGCACAACTGTGTCAAAATGTTAACAAATGGTAAATCTAGTTAAAAGGCAGATGAGTGTTACAAAATTTTTCTGAAAATATTGGGGGGAAAAGAATTCTGGATCTGTTACCTGCATTAATTCAAGAATGTGGAATATGCACAATACAAAGAAAGGAGAAATTTTAAATCAAATCATGCAGACTTTTAAGTGAGTCACCTTCAAAAATTATTTGTGAAAAGTCTGGGAAAAACAGAGAAATGTGGGCTAATGTCCACACAGATGGCTCCCAGTATGGTCTTTTGACACCACTAAGGTGGCACTACTGAGTTAACCAATGTTAAAGGGAGGGGGCATTCTAGGAATAAGCTATGAGCCTCTGACCTGGATCCACTACAGTTTAATGTGATCATCACTGATTTGAAGGAGAATGTAAGGACCAAACAGCATGGTCTGGTGCTTGGAAAGGTAGGAATACTAAAAGCCAGAGTAAGTATTTAAAAAGATCTTGACAACAAGAATGATAGGCTAAAATGTACACATCTGCTGTATGCCCCCAAACTAATCAAAGGGAAAGGAGAATCAGTTAATAGCAGCGTACATGAAAAAAATTTAGAGGCTTAAATTAATTGTGAACTCGAAATGAGTGAAAGTAGGACAAGGCTACCAGAAGAAAAAGTACCAACTCCCTTTCCTCTCTGTTCCCTCATGGCCCCCCACCAGTGTTCAACCCAAAGCAACATTATTCATGTATTTTTAAGGGCTAACATGAGAAATAATCCCTCAGCACTATTTTCATCTAAACTCTTAATCAGATCATTTAATATTTAAACAACTGTGAAACCTTCAAAATACACATGTCATGGAACATACATAAGATAAAAAAAGTAAAATAAAGAGAATTTAAGTTTTGAAAGTTCTGTTCTAAAAAAAATGTATATATATATATATATATATATATATATATATAAAAGCTAAGAATGAGTGACTTAAAAAATCACAGAAGTGTTGTAAGAAAGCCTATTAGGAATAAGGTGAAAAATAAGTTCAAGGCATTAATAAAAAAAGGATAGAAGTTCTGACACTGGACACTGGAGTCAGGGGAAAAAGGCAACAGCTGGAAAGATGTAGTATAGTAGAATAATGCTAAGTAGTCAATAATAACATTAAATGATATACAGATAATAAATGTAGGAATTAAATATACAGAGATGCAATAAATCCATGTCAGATTGTAACATGATAGTAAAATTACACCCTATGGCAACAGTTACATAAACAAATCCTTATAAATCCTGCATTATCAAGTGGATTTCACAATGACTATTAAAATATTGGAAGGGCAAAAAAAGTACTAACTGAAAGCATAAAATGGTTTTTTTTTACATTGTACAACTTGCTTTATTCACTGAAAATAGACCTTACTGAATGTTGAAAATCAGAGGAAGCATAAATTAACGCCAAGACATATTTCAACTATGACCTAAATCTAAAACCACTACAGAAAACAGTTTTGAGATATTCTACAACGTCTAAAATGAAAACTTAGTGATTACAGGTCATTCTAGCAAACCAAATCCTCTTCATATTTCTTTTTACACATGAAGTCACTAAGGAAACACGCTGTGCAATTATTTTTCATAATATCCTGCGGAGGTGTTACTTTTAAACCAAGATCTTAAAAAATGTTCCTTGTTCTAAAATACTATTAAAAGCTTCTAATATGAATAACAAAATGATACACTGCTTGAGATAAAAACTGAAGTGAGAAAAAATTGTCTACTGTTTATCATAATGCTTTCTTCATTTTTTAACTTACCGTTCGAACACTTCTTAGAAGTAACATTATTCCAGCTATGGTCATTACGGTGCTGATATTCTTCAGAAAAAGATTTAATGATTAGATATCAGTAATTACTACTCACAATAGCGTAAGTACTAATCAGAAGGGAAAAAAAGAAGACTGTCTTCCGATACCTAACTGTACAAAAAAGGCACATTCTTCAACTAAAGGCCATTTCTTCCAAAAAACTGTCCACCTACTAATATATCTTTCCTTCCTGTTTTCTCCCAATTTGGCATGCACAATAATTATATACATAACATTGTTCTCCATAGAAAACAGTTGTTTTACTTTAACCACAAGTTCCTTCAATACATGCATGAATCCAATACCCCTTATGCAATGCCCAGAGTAATTCATGTAACCCTGAGTCTATGGTGGGAATTTAAATATTTGGTAGGACACTTGATCACCAAAACCTTAAGATATAACACCTTGGGAAATATATGTGGGTAAACAGTTGGGAAAAATTAGCAGTGTTTTTCAAGTGCTTCATTTAAACTGAAATAAGCCTAAAGGAATTCAACAAAAAAATTAACTTCCTCAACAAGTTAGTTATCTAACATGCTTTCCTTAAATAAATACGACTAGGTATATAAAAAAATAAAGTTGAAAATAATACAAGAGTGCATTCTGTGATTGGGTTATTTGGAGTACTATATCCATTTGCTCATTTAAAGTTTCCTCTCTCAATCCTGCTCAGGTCACTTTTCAATTCTAAACAACACAGGCATGGTTCCTGCTTAACTGGAAGAACCAAGCCCTTGTCAATTAACACATAGGCACCTAGCATTCATTAATGCCACAAATGTTTATCTAGCACTAAGTGGTAGGCATTACACTAAGGACGGAGCTGCACCGGTGAGTGAAAACAGGCATGGTCCTGGCCCTTGTGCAGCTTGACCACAGGGTACTTGCAAAGCTGATGGTCCCACTCAACTTCTCAGCAGAATTTAACAAAGTTAAATCAATCTTTCTGAGAATACTATCTTCACTTGGCCTCTAAAACACCTGGCTTTCCTGATTTTCTTTCTCCTTCCTCACTGGTCCTTCCTAGTCTTCACTGACTTCCTTCCCAAATCATAAATGCTAGAGTTCCCACGTCTCAGTTCCAGGACTCTGTCCTTAGCTTTTGACTCACTCCAAGATGCGTCCAAGCTTTAAATACTCCTTAAGGTCCTTAAGGTTTATGTAGTTTATTCCCAAGTTAGGCGTCTAGTTCTTACCTCCCTTCAATACCAGAGTCCTATATCCAGTTGCCTAGACAACATCTAGGACTCCGTTTAGAAGTCTAAAGACCATCTTCAAGTTCACATGACGAAAAAATTCTGATTTTCCCAACAAATCATTTACCCCCAGCTCCTCCCTACAAGCACCTTTCACCCCCATCCACCCAGCGGGAAGCCCCCTTCATCCCTCTTTGTGTCCCACACCTAAACCATCCCCACCCCAGCCGAGGCTTTAGCCACAATCCTCTGTCACCTGGTCATCCAAGATGTCCCTCCCTCGCTCGAACCCCAGTGGCCTCTCACTTCACTGGCAAATCTAACTCCCCCCGGGCTTCAGGCCCTTCCTGCCGAGCCTCCCCCGGTCTCCTCTGCCCTTCCTCCCAAACTGCTCCAAGGGACCCGCGGGCGCCCCCCGCTGGGCAGCGTCTCGCTCTGTGCGGCGCGTCCAGCCCCGGCTCGCGGCCGGCCGGACCTCAGGCCTTCCTGGCTGCCTCCCTGGGCCGCGGGCCCCCACGGCCGCCGGACGACGCGGCCCTCCGCGGCTCCCCGCCTCCCGCCCGGCCTGCCTGGGTCGCGTCCCCCCTGCCCGGCCGGCGGTCGGCGGTACCCGGACGAGACGCAGGTGGTCGTCGGCCCACTGCGAGATCCGCGCCACCACATTGGGCGCCGCGCGGTCCCGGCCCGGCGGCGGCGAGGCGGGGGCCGCGGGCCGTCCCGCCATGTTCCCGACTTCCCGCCCGCCCGCGCCGAGCTCCCCGGACGGACGGCAGGGGGCGCCGCGCTCCGGGCGGACGGCGGCGCTCCTCGGGCCCGGCGGCTGGGGGCGGCGCGCGCGGCGGGGGCGGAGCCTCGGCCCGGCTGCTGGGCCCCGATCACCGGCCGGTCGGCGGCTTCGGGTGCCCCGCCCTTCGCGTGGGTTCTGCACCTGCCGGGCGCAAGGGAAACGGAAGCTGTTCGTTCCTTCCGCCTGCTCCCAAATGCAAGACGTGTGTGTTTGTCATATTTGAATTGTGCTTTAAAGTTTTCACAGTTGCTTTGCAAACCTGTTATCATATGCTCTAAATCTTTGCACTGTTTATTGATTACATGTAGAGAACTGACTTCAAGAAATCAATATAGTTAGTATATTTTAAAGCAAAAATAAGGTGCAGGATGGTGCAAATGATCGGGTAAAAAAAAAGATTTGTGTAAACAAAACTGTGTGTGTGTGTGTGTGTGTGTGTGTGTGTGTGTGTGTCATTAAAGGCTATGCGAGATATCTGTCACAGTGATGGCCCCTGGAGAGAGGGACTGGGGTGAGCATGGGACGGAGCCGTTCACTATCCGCCAGCCCCAAGAGCTACTTCACCATGATGGAAATGTTCTGTTTCTGCACTGTCCAGTTTTCTAGCTAATTAGAGCCACATGTGATCTGAGTGCTTGAAATGGAGCTAAGTGCAACTGGGGGACTGAATTTTTTGTTTTACTCTAATTAGTCACATGTGGCTAGTGTCTACCATAATGGGCAGTGCAGGCATACCATTGGTATTTTTTGTTGACTTTATGCACATATTACCTTTAAAAGTCAAAATAGAGTTATGCTGTATCCCTAACACGTGTTATGAGTTGTGCCTCCAAGGAATGTATTGCCTCAGTAGTGTAGCTAATAGAAAGAAAATGACCATAACTAACACTTAGATCTGCTTACTTGTTCTAAGTACTTTTCATATATTAACTCCCTTGATCCTTGCAGCAACTTTATGAGTAGACACTATTTTTAATCCCAATTTTAAAGAAGAGATAATGCTCAGAGTAAGCCAGTAGCCAAGGTCACCCAGCCAAGAAGTTGTGAGCTGGGATGCTGTGCTGGGATTCAACCCTGTCAGTTGGCCTCTATCACACACTTAACCACAAAACTGCCTTCCATAAAGGCCATCAGCTAAATCACATACACCCCTATATATTTCCAGTGAGAGGGAAACTCAAATCATTGGGGGAAATTCAACTAAAAAGATCCATTATAGCCAAAATCCTTAATCACTTCTTAAAATAAAAACAAAAGTTCTGTATATTAATAGAGTTTGAATAGCATTAGTTAATAAGTGGAAAAAGTAAGATTTCTTCATGGGCAATTGTATACCCAATTATGCTTCTTTTACTTTTCCAACATCCAGTATCTCTTTCCACCTCCTTTCTGCCCCCATTCTCACTGTCCTAGCTGAAGACAGCTCAATTCATTCTCCCTTCTTTCTGAAAGTCCATTTTGCAATATCCCAGATATCTGCCACCTGGGTGTCTCTAAGTCCTCCAAATTTCTCAAAGTGTCCTTCTCAGTAATCTTTCAGCATTGTCCCACTAACCACTGATGTAAGAAATATAGTGCTTTCCCCAGGATTTCTGCAGACCGATCAGATTTAACATTCTCCTAGGTTAGGTCCACCAAGGAACAATGTTCTTTTGCTGCTGTTGACACTGGATATGCTGCTTATGGGGGTAGAAAGGTATGCATGAAAAGTCATACATAGATTCACTGCCCACACCTTAATGTTGCAGAATACCATGAACACGAAGACTGTATCTGTAGTAGACTTCAGTAAAAATTGAAGTTTGATATTGACTAGATGGTATTACAGTTTAAAAAAATTAACTGGATGTTCCTAGAATCCAAAGGGAAAAAAAAGGAATATTTAATGGGAACCCCTCACAAAAGTATCCTAGTTTCCAGACTTGTTTCCAGTTTCAAAGTCAACCCTTCCATTTTTCTGAAATACTCATTATATGGATTGAATGTTTGTGTACCACTTCCCGAATTCATATGTTGAAATTCCAACCCCCAGTGTGATGGTATTAGGAGGTGAGGTCTTTGGGAGGTATCTGGGTTTAGATGAGGCATGAGGGTAGAGCCCCCCAATAGGATTCATCTTTATAAGAAGAGGAAGAGAGACCAGGGCTCCTTCTCCCCTCCATGTGAGCACACAGGGGGAATGTGGCAGCCTGCAAACCAGAAAGAGGGCTCTCAGCAGAAACTGAGTGTGTCTGCACTTTGATCTCAGACCTCCCAGCCTCCAAAATTATGAGAACTAAATGTCTGTTGTTTACTCCCCCCTGCCTATGGTAACTTATAATAGTGAGGTAGAGCAGGGACATGGGACAAGCAACATGATTAATTTTTCCTGCCTATGATGAAAAATGCCTGCATATAAATAGTATAGTAAGAACAGGAGGGACTCCATCTTAAGACCAAGATTCCATTTTAAAAACAGGGAGTTAGGTGGTAAGATTCCTAACATACATTATGATAATTAGCCAACAACTGACCCTATCTTAAGACAGGGCAAGCAGTCCTAAATATGTTCCCCTTCCTGAGGGTCACCCCTATCTTGGAGAAGAATAGGATCAATAGATTCCTTGTGTTAAGTTTATCTGGAGGACTGACTATGGGTGATGACATGATGTCTCTCACCAGAGATGGACATCATGAGACCACATGTCAAGCCTACACCCCCTGGCTCTATGCCTCATTCTTGAAATCCTTAAAAGACACGAAACCTTAGCCTTTAACCACACTCCCCTTTCTCTGAGTGCATACTTTGCCTTAAATAAAGCCTCCTTGCTGCTCAGGTTACTGTGTCTTGTCTATGCACTCCTGCAAGCCTCTTGGGAGGTTAATAAGAGATCCCTTTCTCAGTGGGAAGCCTCTCTGTCACTTTGCTATTTCATTCAATTTTCTAGACTTGAGCAGTAGTCTTACTCTCTCTGTTCTGTTTCAGACAAGTGGTGAAGAGCTGCTGAGATCTCTGATTTAGGCTTGCAAGTTCCCGTCACCTGGGTGACCAGGATGGGACTGCAGCTGTACTATCATGCTCTTTAGTCGCCTGCGCAGAAATCCAAAAACCTTTCTCTCCTTTGGGGAAGTTCTCAGAACCCAATCTCACTCCATCCAGTGTCCTGCTGCTCCCCCATATCCTGGGGTGGTAGGGGCTTAGTTCCCACACCATGCACATCAAATGGACGCTGGGCAACAGGTGACCCTGGCTTCAGGAGTTGGCAAAGGATCTTCCCTGTACCGAGCAGGGGCTCAGTGAAGTTCCCTTTTCTCCCTCTGTTCTTCCTCGCTCTCTGCTGCCTGCACGGCTGCTGCCATTCGCTACTACTCTTGCTTTAATGAACTCTTTCCTTACCTATACTCGTAAGATCTGTTCGTGAATTCTTTCTTGATCAGAGTCAAGAGCTCTCTCCTGGGTAGAAGTCTCACAAGCATGCATGGAGATCTCCCCGTACTGGCTGCCCAAAAACAATAGTGCCTTGAGATGACCAAAGCATCTATGTGCCTCAGGATCAGGGGGTCATGACATAACTTCTTTGCTCCCCAAACTATTCCCCTCCCACTTCCTCTCTCCAGAATTGTCGTGAGTGATTACAGCTGTCTTCTTGTGATCTCCTGGGAACTCTCATGCTCATTGAAGACTTTAGCATCTGACTTAAAGTCTCTTCCTCTCAATTCCTGTTATTATTCTGATCGCTCAGTCGTTTGACCATCTCATGCACAATGCCTTTTTCCTCCACCTCGCTTCAGCTGTCCACTTCCTTGGGTACATGCTGGATCTTGTCTTTGCCAGAATTTGCCACATCCAAAATCATAATCTGCAAAACACTCCATTCTCTCACCACAACCTCCTGTTCTGGTTCACCTTGTGAAAATACCCCTTACAGCAATAATTCTTTGAGCTCATTAAAATGACCTCTCCTCTGACGTCCTATTCATCAACCCCCTCTGATCTTTAGTGCCCATCTTATCTTATCCAGCTCAGCCTCTGTGGTTTAGCATTATAATCACAACCTTGAAAACAGCCTCAACTATAGTCCCCCTCTGCCTCCTTTGCACTTGCCTGGAAAAACCCCAAAGCTGGATTACACTCAACCTCTACAGTTGGAGTGAGTATGGAGAGATCTTCAGCTGCCACATTGAAATTTTTCAGGAAAATTTTCAGGAAAAGCTGTCAAATTGAAATTAAGTGTTGGCTTTTTTGTTTTCTTTGTGTAATTTATTTCCAGCTTCATATCATTGTGGTCTGAGAAGCTGCCTGATAGAATTTCAATCTTTTTAGATTTATTGAGGCTCTTTTTGTGGCCTAGTATGTGATCTATTCTGGAGAACGTTCCATGTACACTTGAGAAAAATGTGTGTCTTGCTGCTTTTGGGTGGTGTGTTCTGTGGATAGCTGTTAAATCCATCTGGTCTAATGCATTGTTCAGTGCCTCTGTCTTGTTGATCTGTCTATTGATGTGAGTGGTGTGCTAAAATTTCCTAAAATGAATGGGTTGGATTCTATTTTCCCCTTTAATTCTGTTAGTATTTGTTTTACATATGTAGGTGCTCCTATGTTGGGTGCATAGATATTTATAATAGTTATATCCTCTTGTTGGACTGACCTCTTTATCATTATCTAATGTCCTTCTTTGTCTCTTACTACTTTCTTTGTTTAGAAACCCCATTTTGTTTGATATAAGTACTGTTACTCTGCTTTTTTCTCCCTATTGTTTGCATGAAATATCTTCTTCTATCCCTTCACTTTTAGACTGTGTATGTCTTTGGGTCTGAAATGAATCTCCTGTAAGCATCATATAGGTGGGTCTTGTTTCTTTATCCATGCATTCAGTCAGTTTACATTTAAGGTAATTATTGATAGGTATGTACTTACTGCTATTTTATTAATTATTTTCTGGCTGTTTTTACAGCTCCTCTCTGTTGCTTTCTTCTTCTCTTATACTCTTCTCCTGTTATTTGATGGTTTTCTTTAGTGTTGTGATTGGATTTCTCTTCTTTATTTTTTTGTATCTATTGTATCTATTATAGGCTTTAGGTATGTGGTTACCAAAGTTTCAAGGATAGCTTCCCAACTATATAACAGTCTACATTAAGTTGATAATCACTCTGTTTCAAACACAACCTAAAAGTACTTTTTTTCCTTCTTCTTCCTTCTCCACCCTTTATGTATTAGTTAGCGTAATCTGTACTTTTTGTGTATACCTTGACTGATTGTGTGTATAGTTGGTTTTGCTACTTTTGTTTTAATTTTTAACTTGCTTTGGTAGTTAAGTAGCCTACTACCTTTACCGTGGGTTTATTTTCACAGGTGAAAACTATTTGGCCTTAGGAACATTCCCATCTGCAGCAGTCCCTCTAACATATGTTGTAATGCTAGTTTAGTGGTTATAAATTCTTTGAGTCTTCATCTACCTGGAAATTGTTTAATCTCTGCTTCAGATTTGAATGATATTCTTGATGGGTGAAGTATTCTTGGTTGAAGGTCCTTCTGTTTCAATAAATTAAATATTTCATGCCACTCCTTTCTGACCTGTAAAGTTTCTGCTGAGAAGTCTGCTGATAGCCTGATGGGGTTTCCCTTATAAGTATTGTTTTTTCTTTCTCTGTCTGCTTTAAACACTCTCTCCTCTTCTTTAATCTTTGTTATTTAAATTATTATATGTCTTTGTGTTTTCTTCCTGGGGTTCCTTTTTTTAGGGGCTCTCTGTACATCTATGACCTGAGTGTCTATTTCCTTTCCCCAGTTGGGGAAGTTTTCAACAATTATTTCCTCTGAGACTTTCTATCCCTTTATCTCTCTCTTCTCCTTCTGGTACCCCTATTATGAGAATATTGTTTCATTTGGAGTTTTCACACAGCTCTGTTAGAATTCTTTCATTCCTAGATATCCTTTTTTCTCTCTTTTCCTCAGCTTGGTTGTGTTGCTGTTCTCTAATTTCCGTCTTGTTGATTGTCTCCTCTACTTGCAGCAATCTAGTATTCCTTCCCTCTGTTGTATATTTCATTTCAATTACTGTATTCTTCAACTCTAACTGCCTCTTTTTAGCTCTTGTATCTCTTTGTTGAAGTCCTTCCTGAGATTGTCAATATGAGTTTTCACTTAGAAATCTTTATCAAGAAGATTGGTGATAAATCTGAAAGTTTGTGAAAATTGGCTAAATCCATCTCATTTATTAGCCTTCTTTCTGGTATCTTATCCTGTATTTTTGTTTAGAACATATTCCTCTGCCTCCTCATTTTGTCAGGGTTCCTTTGTCTCTTCCTTTGTATTGGATGCTTCCTGGTCTAGAGAGTAATGGCTTTATGAAGAAGGCGTCCTGTGGTGCCCAGAAGCTCAGAACTCTTTCCTCTCCGGTGCCTGGTTCTCCCTTGCTGTGGTTCCCCAGTTGCTGTTGATGGGCAATGAGTGGGGTCACCTTTTTGTCTGTCTGCCAGCAGTGGTTTCTCTCAATCTGCTGAAGCCGTTAAGTTTGCCCTTTGTGATCAGAGCTGTGG
>JAQQAC010020790.1:4532546-4847059 GCA_029783875.1 Phataginus tricuspis | reverse complement strand
ATTAGCATGTATAATGTAGGGGGGGTAACGGGGAAGGCAGTGTAGCACAGAGAAGACAAGTAATGATTCTATAGCATCTTACTATGCTGATGGACAGTGACTGTAATGGGGTATGTGGGGACTGATAATGGATGGACTCTAGTAACCATAATGTTGTTCATGTAATTGTACATTAGTGATACCAAAATATAAATAAATAAATAATAAAAAGAAAGGAAACTCATAAAATTACTATATTAGAAATCTTAGCACAACAGGGAGTCAGATACTGAAAAATGGCCCCAGTGAAGTTTTAGGAATCACATAATCAGGGGTGTGTGAGTCTTCATGCTAATGCTTCACAACCAACATGACCTTAGTTTTTCCTCTTCATTTTCCTTATTCTCTTCCCACTATGTAATTGGCTTCCTTACCCTCTTCTCTATCACTAGGGTGACCATATAATTTAAGATCAGTATCTGGATACTTTTCAGTGTAAAACAGTATTAGTAATAACTTTGCTGAGACTAGAAACATAAACTTGCATTGTTATAGAAACACAGGAAATACAGTAACTCTGTTATCTGCCTCCTAGTTTATGGCCATTAGTTTCTGCTTCCTGGTAACTTCAACTTGCTCAGGATAAGAAAAGCCTCTGGGGTCTGTTCAGCCTCCACTAGTTGCTTCTAGGCCATTAACTAGTTTAGTCTCAGCATAACCTGAGTGGAGGTGTACCAAACCTGAATATTATTCAGCCATAAGAGAAAAATTAATGGAGAAAATTAGAGAACCAAGCTTTAATGTTCCAGCAAGGGATGAGAGAACACTTGTGGAGGTGAATCTTACAGGCGTTGGATCGGATTAGCAGAATATGTGGTGGGTGGGCATTCTATGAAGGACATCTCGAGCCACTTCTACTACAAGAGTGGAAAGGTTCATTAAAGCTATGACACTGTGGTAGCTACACTACAGTAAACGAGGTGGAGATGCTAGAATTGTTTTGGCAGAATACTGCAGAATGGACCAATGGAAGACAGGAGTGTTAGAATGGAGTTACTACATAAAACCAGGGAATCCATTATTTGAATGTTTTCTGGCAGGACCCACAGGATACTTACCTTCGCTAAAACAATAGAAATGTGGTTTTGGAGGAAGATGTTCACCATCACTAGCCCAAATCTTATAATTTTATAATCTGAAAAATTCAATTTGGCATACTTTGACTATATATATACATTATGACTGTCTTGCCTGAGGGTTTCAGCCCCAGGCAAGTTCACTATGGATTCAGTGAGACCAAGGAATGACAATGGAACGTTCTTAGGGTAAAAGGGTTTATATCCAGCTTTATTCTTCTTGTGATAGGCTGAGCACTAGAATCATGTCTGCATCCAACTGTCTGCAGGTCCGTAACCCTCCTCCGTCTCTGCCTCCACCCAGAGCACTAGGCAGAACTCTTTATATAGTAACTAAGTCAATAACAGCTTATTGCCTACAGGTGTAGAAACAGTAGCCTAGCAGTAGGCCAATTACATCATCAAGCAGTTTAGGGTAAGGTAATGACCTGGCCATAGGAACTTCCATTTTCCCCACAGTGAACCATCTATAAGTCAATATCTCAGTACAGGCAATTTCTGATTGTTTGAAAAATCTTTTCTTGAGGACTGGAAAAAAGTGAATAAAAAAATATCTTTTTTTTTTTGTCAGAAGTTATTACCTAAAACACAAGCAAAAATGCTTGAAAAACTATAAAAATGTTATTTTGAAATGGTTTCACCATTTTTTTTAAACCAAGAGTTGTTTCTGTTTTTGTAGTAATTTTTATCTACTGACATACAGGGTCTGATTTCTTCACATAAACCTGATTTTTGCCAGCTTATACCGCACACTGCAGTTTTAGTTTTACAATTCCTACTCACAGTAATGGACTTTTTAATTATCACCTTAAATGGAAATACTTGGGCAATTTGTCCCCTTTAACCTAGGGGAAAACATAAAAGGAGATGTCTGATCACTTGAGACTGAATTATTCTACTGTTTCTAAGAATTAGGTTTTCATTATCCCAGGCTTCTGATCATAATGTAACCAAAAAATGTGAATTAAGCAGAATACAATTTCAAGAAATAACTGATAAAGCATGTCTGTTACGGTGTATTTTTTCAGATTGTACTGAAAAGCACACAGTAAGTTTCTGGACTTGGGATAGATTTAATCCTTACTTACTTCTAGTAACCATACTAGTTTCCCACACTCCAATTCTTACCTGTGTGGTGACCAATGAAAGGCAGACCAGTAAGAGCTAATCAGAATGATAAAAGCCTACTACATATCCTGTGCTTTGTACAGTAGGTGAGGAATGCCAAAATATGAACCTGTTTGGCTATACAGGACAGCTGTACAGAAGCCATCCTCTCTTCCAGACAAAGGAAATCTTATCTCCTTAACATAAACAAGTTCTCTTTGGAAAGGATCCTTGGTCCTTTGGAATATAAGTCTTTAGGGGGAAGATAAACCTTTTGTCTTCAGATTTACAATCCAGAGAGGCCTCCATGGTCCCAGGTCTCATCCTCGCCTGAAATGTGCGTATCAAAGAAGAAAATATCTCTGGTAGGTACTAGACTGTGTTCCCTTCAAATTCATATGTTGAAGCCCTAACCCACAATGTGACTGTATTTGGAGATAGGGCCTTTACAGAAGTAATTCAGGTTAAGGGAAGTCATAAGGGCAGGGCCCTAATCCAGTAGGGATGTGTGTGCATGGATAAAGGGTCATGTGAGGACTCAGCAAAAAGGCAGCAGGGTCCAAACCAAGAATAGAGGCCTCAGGAGAAACCAAACTTGACATCCTGGACTTCCAAATCTTGGACTTCCAGCCTCCAGAACTGTGAGAAAATACATTTTAAGCCACTCGGTCTATAGTATTTTGTTATGGCAGCCCTCACAGATAATGCACTGTGGATGGTTTTCTCTCTATTCAGTCACAATTAAACTTCAAAGGCTTCTCTTTCAGCACAGGTCCCAAGTTTCAGTAAAATTTGGTCAGAAAGCTCTATCTGTGCAGATACAAAATATTTTCTCTATTATCCCAAACTATCCTTTAAAGACATTCTTCAGAATTCTAAGTACTGGAAAGCCCATATTCAAAAACAAATGTTCAAAAAAAATAAACAGATTTTGTAATGTTTCCCAGTGAAATTCTTTATAACCCCTAACTATCCATATATTATCTCCTCTTGAAGGGAAAATGTTGTGCCTCTGCTTACTTTCCCTTTCACCCAGGTTACTAATAAAAGGTACACCAATAATTCAGGCTGGCTTCATAAAAAAAGGAAAAAAAGTTTGGCGGTAAGTGTAAAGCACTTGAAATTACTATATTTAATTATATAATGTCTATTTAGATAATTTTAATATGAATGATGTGAAGGTAAATTTGGCTATTACTTAAAAACAAATACAAGATATTTCATTAATGTTTTATTTTTTAGAGATCAATTGTGAAGCATTTTGAGCATTTAAATAATCCTTTATGTAAAAATCTAGAGAATTTATTTCAAACATACTCCAAAAATTTCAACAGTGCATATTTAACAAATATTACACATTTTAAAATTAACCAAACATTTCACATATACTAAAACACTTAAATATGCTATCAAAGCACGTTAGATGTTCCAAAAATGATTTAACAAATGGCTTTGCACTGTGCATTTTTAACTCAAAACTGTACATGGGTGCAATATCATAAAGACCTCAGCAATAACAGCTTTCAACACTTGGTATTTTTTTTCAGTTTTACACATTCCTGCAGACAGTATCTTAAGACAATAGATACAGTATACTCACTGATAAAACCTGACAGTGCTAATCTATCAATTCATCAAATAGGCCAAACTAATTTTTTAAATATCAAAATTTTGTTCCAATTTTGTATTTTCTTAATTTTATAGATGTGATAAAAATGTCAACTTCATTAACTATAAAGCTATAAAAAGTAAACTTTTCCCAACATTTAAGATCATTTGGATGAAAATAAGAATAGGCTTTGATATTTATATTTTATAATTGTGACTAATTCATTGTAACTAAATTTTACACTTACAATTCCCTAACAATTATATCAGTATCTTTGTTCATTTCAGTTGTGCTAATTATTCTTTAAACAAAATTGTTATAAAAAAGTTTTCTATATTGACAAAAAGCTATTAAAGTGTAGCAACCTTTTTCTCAATGCTTCAAGACTTTATATTATAAACTATGCAAATTAATATTGCTGATATTTTAATATGACTTTTTAAATTATATACATGGCAAAAAATTTTTAGAACTATGACAAACCTTAAATTTTCATTTTGCCACATAAAACTGTTTTGTCATACAAAATGTCTGCCCCTTCCTCCCCACCCAAAAAAAAAAACCTCGTTTAAAACAATCTTTATAATCAAGCACTCAAATAAAAGTTTCTGTTTACTTAAGGGCGAGGGCATAAGTCCTCTACATGAACTATTCTACCCTGATACAGGACTTGCCTCTACTAAAGCAGAATTCCAGAAAGGAATATTAGCTCCCCATGTCCACTTACCTTGCTGACAACTTAGAGGAGTAAAATAAAGATTCTAAGAGCAGTTTTGACAAGTAGGAAACAGAAAGGCTCTCACTCCCAAACTAAACAGTAATTACATTAAAAAATTTGGCACTGTTAGGTCAGGCAGATCAAGCTGTAGTGGAAAAGAACATGGTCTCTAATAGGTATTTTAAATCTGCCAAGAGAAAATCAAGCAATTATGCCTTGCTGCCTTCCAAACACAGAGGTTGAAAAGTCTCAATAATTATAATGCACTCTATCACCTTCCATTCTGTAACTAAAATGGCTATTAAATATACTAATCCTAGTTATAATGAAATCATCTTTAAAAGTTTATTTTCTTTCTCTAATACTAAGATAAAATACATTTTGGAAATCAGCATGGAATGTTCCCAAGAAGTTGGTTAGTGGTCTGTGTTATATAGTTTTGCTCATCCTTTCAACTACATGAATAAACATGATCCCAAATTAGAAAAACAAATATTTAATATTTAATATAAAACAGCATACTTTTTTGGGTTTCTGTTAACAGGGCAAAATAGAAGTGATTCATATGAAAAAAGGGATTAAATGACTAAGATATGTCTTTTGTGGGCTATAATTCACCCTTACACCCTTCTCCTACCATTTTTGTACTATCTGCTATAATCCCTCAAGAATCAAGTTCAGTATTACAAACACATAGATTTTCCAGTTTTCATCATGGATTTTTCTTTTAAATTGTTTTAAGCACTCAGTCCACAATTCTTTCAAATTTATGTTTATAATTCACAGTTAGCCCACATTCAACAAGGCTATGGCTTTGACAGTCTTTTGAATCACAACCCATTAAAAACTCTTTAACATGAGCTCTCTCCAGAAAGACAGTAATTACACATTCAGAGTTTCGCAAGCTATTCAAAAATTTCAGAACCCCACTAACATCTGTTTAGGTTAAAAACCCTCATACTAAAGGGATGAAATCAAGTAAAAGGTTTCGACATGAAAGGTTTAAAATTTTTACAAAATAGGGAGATCTGTTTTAGGTGTTGAACAAATTTTTTATGACTGATTAGGCAAAATTAAATATTTACAATGGATATAATTTTTAGTTTTAGTCTTAGCTAATCTTACAAGAGCTTTTCAAACTCAGATGTATACAGGTTACAACCAATGTGCAAATGGAGACATTAGCACAAAGAGATGTTTATAACTGAAAATAGCCAGTAAATATATACTAAATTGGAAGAGTTAAGGTTCATACTCCAAAGTATAACTTATCAAGATCTATTAGTATTATGAAAAACATACAAAAAGTAGTATTTTCTAATACCACTGATTTATAACAGATAAACAGAATCAAGTAGATCATTTGCAAAATGCCATCAATGATCAATATATGCAACATAATTGCACATAGCTATTAACAAGTCATTTTTGGCATTCATTACAAGCATGTACCCAAATAGCCAAATGACTACAGTTGAAAATAATTGTTCATTTTTAGAGCAAATGCAAATAATGACTTTTATAGTTAAAGGCCTAAAATATGTCTTAATATTTCATGTCATTAACAGTTGCAGACTTGAACATATATTTCAAAGTATGTATAATTTGTAATAATATGAATGGGGAAGAAATAAAAACTAATTATGGTAGTGTAATTATGAGCTTCTTAATCTAAAAATAAAAAATTAAAATACATTTCACATGAGAGTTAAATGGGTTTTTTTCTTTATTCAAGTAAACATTTATATGATAATACAAGATAATGGACAATCCATGTGACAAAGTACTGTAGTCTACAGTTTGGTGCAGCCTCCTTGTTTCCAGGGTGATTTTCCAGGTGATTCTTCAGGCTCTGACATCAATGCCCAACACAGGTTTTCCAATGGCAATGCATATGTTCTAGAGGCCACTACCTCTGTCCTTCAGATGCTGAGTGCCATTTTCTCCCACCCATTTTATCCATTTTATCCTCCTTTACTTATAAAAAACCCCACTCTAAAATTCAACCTATGTCATAAAATTAACAAAATCAGAAGTTAGTATATACATTCCCACAAAGATAAAATTATTAAAATTCATCTTAATCTATTTTTGTGAAAAATTTATGTAATCTCTAAAGAGTCAGAGTAATAAACAACACAAAGTTTGCAAAGAATCTTATTACCAGGTATACATATGTTGGAAATTGCTAAAGTACTCAAAAGCTTAATTCCCCTGGGATAGTAATTCTTCACTGGGAACTATAGTTTATAAATAAAAGGTTGTGTTTCAATAAGTGGAAATACAGTACTTGATTTGGTATAATTTTGAGATCTTTCTCACTAGTAAAGTGCTTAATTAAGAAAAATTCTTCCGACACAGGATTTAATTTGTCAGAGGCACAAAATGCCTTTGTCTCTCTTTAAAGCCGTTGTCTTTAAAATTATGATATTACTCATTTATATCTTACATAATCTGAAGCTTTACTGTTTCTTCTCTCAGTAATACAAGAAAAAAAACTACTTGAAGAAAAACGTTCAATTTTATTTTCAAAAATTTTCCATGAACATACATCCAACACTAAATTTGGTCCCCTTATGAGCTGTGTGCCATGAAGCACTATAACAAAAAGACATATGTAAGCTTTAGGTAAAAGCTAACAAGGAATCCAGATACCTTCCAAAAGGGTGGGGAGGCGGGGTAGGGAATAAATAAATTAAAAATCACAGTTTTCATTTTATAAAAAATAGTTTGAATAATCTTCTTATAAATTTTTAATGCTTACAAAAGCAGGAAATATATTTAAAATAGTCTTTTTAACACATAATCATTAGTACAATGTGGCTATGGTCACAAAAATAACTAAAATGGCATCTATATTCTCCTTAGCAAATTCCACATAGAATTTAACCACTTTGCAATTCAAAACAAGATTTAACTACCAACAAGGCCAGACTAGTTGTAGCTAGTACCCAAACATCAAGCTTTATTCCATTTAATATATTTTACCAAAATTTTAAATACAGCTCAAATGATAAGGTACTGATAACAATACTTGACTGCACGGTATCACCCATGACTACTGCACTGCAGCTCAAAACAGACTTTGGTCAGGAAATTAAAAAATACATAAATCAAATAACAAGGCCAGAACAGTTATTTCAGAACCAATTTCCTGACCTTAACTTACATATATTGACAAGGCAAGGAAAAATATAATCTAACATATACAGAGAAGTCTCTATTTTTTAACCATTTGGCATTTTATAGTAACGATTTCTTTCTTTAAAACAGTATTTTATACTCCTGTGCACTGATTATCATAGCTCTCTGAATTAAAACGAAACTAGTTACCTTTCTAGAATGTCCGGTAGTGAAAGCATTAATTGCTTCTCTTGCACTTCCATGAAGATGGTCCTTCGTCTTGTAACTTTTTGAATTTTGGGCCAAGAAAGAACCACCAACCAAATCCAATAAAGACACAAATAACGGACTCCACGTAATAACCGTCCAGGGCTGTAACACAGGAACCTCCGACCTTTTTGCAAAGCTTTAAAAATACAATTAGAATAAATATTCCACAATTTCAAAATGAAAGGACTCAGCAATTTAAATGTTACTATTTTGTAATTTAAAGGATTAATCAAAACATGTTTTTGTTAAAATATTTCAACATTTCTTTCACTTCACATGGCAAAACATGTTAATGCATTTTGCCTCTGTAATGCTGCTAATGGGATTAAACACAACTTCAGCTCTTGCTGTAAACAATACTCATTTTCAAGATACAGCTTTTCATGTTTGGGAAATGTGAAGAAACTTCCAATGAGTCCACTCTAGAAGTAGGCTAGTGTTATTTCAAAAAACTTACCAACAAACTAGTCATCATTTCAGTGTTAGCTATATCATTATGTGAACAACCAATGGAATTTCCCTTTTCTTTTTCTATCAATATAAAACTTAGCTATTAATTATGCATTTACAAGTGTCTATCATGCAGGACTGTGATCCTCAAGGTGGAGGAAAGATTGCTTTCCCCTCACTAAGGACCTTCAAGTGAGCTACTCACATTGATTTGAGTGTGTTATAACCCTTAACTATGATGGAAAAGAAAAATTATGAGATTTCTACACTAGAAAGTATGGGCAGATATGATTTTTTAAAAAAGATATAGTACTTCCTGAAGCAAAATGAGGAAATTGATATCTTAATATTAGCTTAATGTTATCTAAAAATTACAACATACTTACCTCAACAGCATCAGGCGTTTGACAATTCTGGTTTGATGCTCCCACACACTCTTTCACTGTTAGGGGATCTACGAGCCACAGAGCTACTGTAGAAGGCCAGTTTCCTCCCAGATTGGACACGGTATTTAAAAGGGTCATATATGTTCCTCCAATAAGTGGATCACTAACCTTTGCATTGAATGCCATTATGGAAACATACATGCTGTACAATGAAACCTGTAAGGAAAATGTAAAACATCTTTAGTACAATAAGACTTTATAAAGTTATGATCTGAATTAAGAACACCAAAATCATACACCTGAAAATTAATTTTCATGACTCTTACTAAACTCAAGTCAATGAACATTCATTGAGCACCTACTATAGGCCAGGTTTTAAGCCAGATCATGCTAATACAAAGATGACTAAGACATCGTCTCTCTCTGCCCTTGAAGAACTTATTCTAGGCTGGGAAATAGGGAATAAATAATTATGATGAAATTCAATAAGTACTGTAAACAGAAGTTCACACATTATGCTACTGAGGCCTAAACAAATGAGCAATTAATTTTATCACAAATAGTCAAGGAAGGCTTAAAAGAGAAAATGACAAATGAAGTGTTAAAGGATATATACAGCAATAAGCAAAACCCCGTATTTGTATTGTACCTAAATATATATGTGTATATGTGTATACAAGTAAGAATTATACATGTAAGCACTCCAATATGCAAAGCAACATGTTGTATCACTTTATATATATATAATTTTTCTACATATATAGAAGAAAAATTACATTTCAAAATTTTATGACAAACTGAAGAGAAAAATCACCTTAAGAGGCAAAAATTAACCTTCCATTTAGGAACATGGAAACAAACCGTATTTTAAAAATAGCATTCCTACATCCAAAGTAATGCCACAAACAAACGTCCAACCTGGAACTCAACGCCTGGGTGTTTAAGTCAGTGTTTCCTCCACCCTACCAGGTAGACGTGGTGACTAGAGGGAACACTGAAAGCAGCCGAGGCAGTTCTACTCTCCCCATTCCATCTGTGCAGGACGTTGGTTCTATTTCCAACACAGAACACTAGAGAAGGAGTCACAGTCCTTAGCCGAAGCCTCTTTGGCTAACTCAGAAAGCAACACTAAAACAAAGCAGCCCTAGGTCAGTGGTCAGCCTCAGGCTTGGGCAACCTTGGGAAGCAGAAAATCTTACTTTCCAGTGTTCCTGACCAGCTTTTCTGGAGTCCTGGCCCTTTCTTATGAATGAAGACTCTGAGCTAAGACCTGGGATGCCCTGATGCCTAGATGGAATGTTTACTCCTTACCCAGGAAAGTGACACCTGACACCCGACCTGTATAAGCCAACAGGCCAGTTCCCAGAGAATTCTGATAAGGTTAACCCACAAGAGCCATTTCCTGTCATCCCCTTTGTGACCATCCTTCCCTGGGCATCGGCCCCCCCCCACCGATTGTCAAAATGCAACTCACTCCTGGCAGAAATAAAGCAGGCTTGCTCAATTAAAAAATGAAAGTAAAAAATAAAAATAGCATTCCTTTGAATACTGTTCCATGGGGTCTCAGAAAAAGGAGTTCCAAAGTCAAATAAGACTGAGAAACACTAAGTCACACAAAATTAAAGAGGTCCCTTTCACAGAAGGCCTTCTGAAAGCTTTTAGGATATAAACTCCTAAAGGGCAGGAATTGTGGTATGATTTATTCACTGTTACACCTTAGCACTTAGAATGCTTCTAACATAGAACAGGTATCAAATTTGTTGAAGGAATGATTAACATGCTACCTAAAGAAGGAGTACGTCATGTATCATTTCTCAAATTTACTCAGCCTTGTACCCTTTTTCCCAAAAAGCACCTGGTTATCTGAGTTTCAGTGAATATATTTTGGAAAATTCTCTTAATGACATACAAAGCCAAACAAATGATTTTTAGACTATTGCATCATAGTTTTCCTTTACCTACACAGATAATGAAGCATTTACTAAGCTAAAGCACTTCTTTTAACTTTTACTTTATGCCTAACATGAACTAAATATGTGCAAAACAGAAAAAAATTGTATTTGACACTGTAGTCCCAATGATTTTTACAAACATGATCCATTATGGAGTTCTCCTAAATGATACAAGTATATGCAAAGAATTACTGAGATAATCCGGTGGCCACATTTTTGTATTTCAGTTAAAAATAAAATGAGTTGATAGAAGTTATTTAAAGGCAGAAGGTTTAAAATTCACTGCCATGTAATTTCTTCAGCATCAAATTCATGCTTAAATCTTACAATTTATTATCATTATTTTAAGGTAACTGTAGAGAAGTTTCTTTTTTGTTTTACACAGAACAGTTATTTCCTGAGAAAACCACAGCAAGCTTACCTGATGTAATGCATAGCTCAGCAGCACCGTAATGTAGTAATACACAGGGAATCCCTCTTGATGGGCTACGTTAGGAGTCCACCAAACTAGCAGAGCATATTCTAATCCAAGCAATAATCTTTTGAAGAAGAAAGAAACTAGAGTTGATTTTCATTTTAGCTTAAAAACAACAGCAAAAACAGAAATCTTTGTGCCTACCATATGAAAGAAACCTATGTTTAAATTTGTCAGGAGGTTAAAAAGAGATAAAAAGTACACATAAATGATATTGAAATTAAAAATGCTTTTCAAGCCCAAACCATATATACTCAACACACAGATATTAGTGATACTGATGAATGCTCCTCATTTAACCTTATTTAGTAAGGTTTTATTTTGTTTTTACCTGTAGGGCATGGCATTGTAAAATATGTTTAGTGGCTGGGGACCTGCAGTGTATTTGCTGATAATCAGAGGTAATATTATCTGCAAAGGAACCATTGGAACTGCCAGTAAGGCTAAATGCTCTTTGGGTACTCCCTCTTCTACTAATTTCAGTCCCGTTACTGCATCTGCTGCTGAAAAACCAATCTGCAATAAAAAAACAAAGAAATATTTTATTTTGTGACTTATGAACTATTGTCCTCCAAGCATATGTGAGTCCTTCAAGAACCTCAATCTCAATACTGACCCCTGCCAGCTGCAAGTATATATCATATTATTATATCAATCATGTTGGTATAACAATCAAGTCACAGAAGGTACACTTACACTTTGCCCTATGGACTACCAACAATACTCAGTGAAACAACTGAAAATTCAGCACTCTTAGAACTGTGTAGATGGCTCTAACTGCAACTATATTTCCATTTATAAAAGTTCAATCTCTTATAATAAAGTGTCCAAATCCTGACTTATTAATTTATATGTTTTAAGTTTAAAAAAAAGCTTTTAACTGACTCCAAATAAGTGGTTAAAATGAAATCCTGTTGCCACATATACATATTTTTGATGATTTCTGATTAACTGTAATAAAATTTCCAAAAATCATCTAATGTTTCAAAAATAATTCCAAGAAACTAAATTTGAGAAGCTAAATAAGACGGGAAGAGAAAGTACAGTTAGTTTCATTCTTAAAAACAACAAAATGACTAACGATACTGAATGTGGTAAGTGTACATTTTGAGGTGAAGTAAGATATTTAGATAATCTCAAAGTTTCTCCCCATAAACTAGTTTTTTATTACAAATGCAAAAATTGTAACTTTATAATAAGTGAACAAAGTAATCAAAGTTAACAGTTAATGGGATAAAGGAAAATGAAAAGGCTCCTGATGTAATTTCCTGAATATATGACAGTATTACTTCTGACATTCCTGGTATATTTGAATAATCTGAACCTAACTCTAAAGAAACAGACAACATAAGTGGAAGGCCATTCTGCAGAATAATTGGCCTGTACTCTTTAAAAATGTCTAGGTCATGAAGGGCAAAGAAAAGCTCATACCAACGAAATGTAAGGAGTGATCCTGGCTTGGATTCATGACCAGGAGAAAATAAAGTCATAAAAGCTGTTACTGGGACAACTGGTAAAATTCAGATATGATAATAGATAATTCAGATTAGATAACAGTATTGCTTCAATTTAAAATTTCCTGATTTTTCATTAACTTGAGGCTTTGTAAGAAAACTCCTTGTAAAAACAAAGCCCAAATAAGACTTCCTAAGAAGGAAACACATAAGGTGTTTATGAATAAAGAGGTATGACATACACAAATTACTCCCAAGTATTTCAGAATTTGTAAGGAAACACAAATTTACAGAAAGAAGAAAATGGCACTAAATGTTAATAACTAGAGCATTTGGGTACAGATATATGGGAATTTTTTCAATATACAAGTAAATTTTCAACAAGTGTGAAACTATTTCAAAAAATGTTTTTAAAGGAATGACAAATACTACTTACTTTCACTTCTTGGAATGGAGCCAAAGAGCAAAGTTCAACACAAAAAAAGTAGAGGTCAAAGATATTTCACTAAAATCCAGAAAAGAATTTCACTTACATTTCACCAGTTCTTTTTGTAAAAATTAGATAAGTAAACTAACTTCAACATTTGCTCTGCCTTAAAAGTACATAGTAGGAGATAGTGTAATACACATATCTAACAAAAAACTCATATCAAGGTACATATAAAAAATAAAAATTCTACAAAGTTAAAGAAAAAGGCAACTCTGGATATTCAAATGGCCAAAACCATATGACAAGATACTCAGCTTCTTTAGTCATCAGAGAAGTGTAAATAATAACTGTAATGAGATGCCACTACACACCTGCCAGAAAGGCTAAATTTTAAAAAGATAATATATGTATTTTCAAGACTGTGAAGCAACTGGAACTCTCTTACACTGATGAAGGTAGGGAAAATCCAAACACTGTGGAAAACTGTCTGGCAGAATATAGTAATGTATTTCTTATGCCCCAGTAATTCTACTTCTAGGTATTTATCAGTCAGAAATATGCACCATGTAATATACATGAGTGTTTGTAAAAGCACTACTCATAATACTCCAAAAGTAGACATAACTTAAACATCTGCTGATAGAATGGATTAGCTGTGATATATTCATACAGTAGAATTTATAAGCAATGAGAGGAACAAACTATTGCTATGATATGGACAAATATAATGTTGAGTGAAGGAATACAAGAGCCAGACATAAGAATACAGTACTGGATATTCCATTTATGTAAAACTCAAGAGCAGGGAAATCTAGTCTATGGTATTAAAAGTTAGGAGACAACTTTTGGTGAGGTTTACTTTAAAAGGGGGACATGGGATTCTAGAATCACCTTATTATACATTGCTGGAGACAGTATAAATTATTATAATCTTTTAAAAAGCAATTTGGCAATCATATTCACTAACCTACTAATTGTCCATTAAAGAATCTACTGGAAATATTCAGAACAAATAAATACTTATGCATAAAAATTTCCCTAGTGCATTTTTACCATTAAAAACATATGAAAACTAAATATACAACAGCAGAAAAATGACTGAGGGAATTATGAGTCCTCATACACTGTGACAATTATATAGCTATTAAAAGTATGTTTTCAATTATTTAATGATACAGGAATATGAAATAATAAGACAAAAACAAGATAAGAAATTACACATGGTATAATACAATTCCACTTTTAAAGTACTTGTATGTATATAAATATATAATATAAAATTATTATAATCAATGTATTAATTATATGTATATATGTAAATTTTATGTACACACACATGTACATACACATGGGGAAAAAGGGAGCTGGACAGAAATATGTCAAAATATTACTAATGGTTATCTCTAAGTGATGTAATCAGATGATAATACTATCTTCCTGGAAACTTTCAAGATAAAGTTGAAACTTAAGTTCCTTGTTTAAAGCTTTTTAATGTTTCCTTAAATTTAACTCTATCTAGAGAGGAGGAAAAACTCACTATTTCAAAATAATGAGACTACAATTTTTACTTCAGGTTTCTCAGAAGATAGCTATAAAGTGTTAATGTAGACAGGCTTAAATATATAATATGAAACTCCTATAACTGATTTTAGAATTTAGGAATATTAACCCCAAAACTAGCAATAGCTCACTATAACAAAATTTGCTCACCTTTCTTCTAGTATAATATTTTAAATGTCTTAGAACTATAAAATTAGGACATCTTAATACAGAAAATGTATAGAATAAAATATAAGTCACCAAAACCTCCATTTGTCTGATGGTATATTTCCTTCCAACATTAAAATAATAATAATTCGATTGATTTTTAAATAGATGTCAAATATTCATACATTTCCATATCTTTGGTTATGGGCCCAGCAAGCTCCTGCGGCTTGGATCACATTCTAAGTAAATAATTTTACTATCTCTGACATTAAAAGCATACTAATTATATCAGTAGAGAGCTATTATTTTTTCAAGGCATTCATTTCCATACTAAGCACTAATATCATATATTAAATAAAATTTCACATTAGAATTATTCCAAGTTGGCATAATTCAAGATCACAAGACATTTAGCTTACCTTGAAATTATGTTTTATGTCATCACACCTTTTAAAACATATTTAATAAACAAAGTATTGTTTTTATTAAATTCTAAAAGTAGTGGAAAGGTCTTATGATACAAAAAGAAAATGGAAGTATTCCATGATACTGGTAATTATAACAGAACAGTAAATTGCTTTACAAATCTCTTACCTTTGCAGTCAGGATCAGAAGGCAAAATGTCAGAACTGCCGGCATTTTTATGATTGCAAAAAGTAGTTTGTAAGTATCTGTGATCCCCTGAGTTTCTTCTTTTCCTACTGATACTTCTTCATTTTCTTTTTTCAGAAGAGCAACTAGAGTTGTTGTTATCAAAAATACAGTTCCCCAGAAAAAAAGGAAATCTGAAATTAAAAATGTTAAAATCTATAATTAAATTTTGAAATGATGTATCTTCATTGATAATAAATACTTCTGTATATCCAACTTTTCCTCAACTAAAATCTGTTAAAAAAAAAATCAACACTTGGGTGCCTATCATGTTCAAGGCACTATACCAGGCACAGAAGATGAACAAGACAGTCCTGGTTCTGTTAAATGTACATCACAATAGACACAAAATAGTAACGCCTTAGAAGGAAAAAGGGTTACAGATATTAAGCAGGGTTGAATGAAACAAAATCTAGTGTATCATTTTATTCAAGGAAGTACTAGGGGTAACAGATGATTTCACATCATAAGATCCATCAGCCACTCTTTAGTACCTAAGCCATTTCAGTTCTTTATTAAGTATGACAACTTACAGATAATTATTTACATTAGATTTTCCAACTTTTGTTTTTAAACTTTCTAATGTTTAAATCTGCTTAAGAAGAGCCACTTCTTTAATACCGTGATATAGAAGCAATTTCCTCACACTATAGGTACACAGTGGGGTCACATGAGTTCTGCTTGTGTTGTTTTTGTTTTAGTGGAAGATAGCTGGACCATCAGCCACTATTTTGAACAAATGAAGTAGAGGGAGTGATAATATCCTAGTAGATTGTATGTAATAGCTAAAAATAATAGTGAAAATAGAGGTACCATTTATCGAATGCACACCATGTGTCCTAAGTGTGCTAAGCATTTCACATGTATCATTTTTCCTTTACTAAAACAACCAACAGATTAGATTATTACTAGCCCCAGACTACAGATGAAGAATTAGGCTTAGAGAGGGTACGTTGCCTGAAGTTACATTCCAAGTCGGTGGTAAAATTGTGATTTGATACCTTATACAACTAATTTCAGGTATTTCTTTAACCCCCCTGGAAAATACATCTTGGCTTGCCACTACAGGACAATGGACAACCCTTTTCTCCATTTGTAAAACAAGAGGACTTTGCTAGACAATCCCAGATGCTTTCTTATCGGTTTTATAGGTTTACTTTTTATTTTATTGCTCATGTAGCACAACATGGAGTTCATGGAGGCTAGTCACTCTTTTCAAAAACAAGTCAGGGTTCTCCTGTGTTTTTGGTCTCACTCCACTGCTGTGCTAGCTGAAGGTGATCACTACAGCCTGAACCTTACTTACAATGCAAGCATACAGCATTCTTTGTTTAGAGCAATTTCACCTTACTATTTAAATGCTTTCTTATATGTCATCACATTTGATTTTCATAGCAAACATGTGAGAAAGGCAAAGCAGGCCTTATTACTAAGTAGACATGAGAAAGAGGCTCAGAATATTTAAATCTTTGCCAAAAGTCAAATTATGAAAAGGCAGAACTTGAACCTAAATCTTCTGAATTTGGGCTTTATACTCTTCCTTACTTCACATGGTCTACGTAAGACTTTTTAAAAAATTAATGTTGAAGTAAGAGTCTACCAGAATTGGCTAATTATTTTAGTCTACACAAGCCTAGCCAAAAACAAGGCCCTAATATTCAAGTTAGACAATTAAAGAAGCTAAAATGCTTTAAGTATATATGGAGTCTATAATCTGAGGTGAATTCTTTTCGGGAAAATTTATAATTTATTATAAATGGGAAATTTATAACTAATTTTAGATTTCAGAAGAATGAAACATTCTTAAATGCAAAGGTATCCATTTTAGAATGCAGTAATATATACAAGTCTTATGGATCAAAGTTCATCAAAATAACAACATATAATTTCTAGTGTTTTGTAATCTAGTTCAAAAGGAACGACCAACAATTAAATGTAATTCTTGTAAGTAAGGCTAATGTTCATTATTTTTGCATTCTTAGTTTCATCTGTGGAACGTGACAAATAATGACTTGTTCACAGAATTTCATCTACAATATAATCATCATTCAGAAAGTTTTTTTTTGTTCAACACTGTTTTAAATTAGCTGAAAAAAAACTACATTACTTTCACTGCCATTAGAAATTTCAATTAATGGTCTCTATAAATGTCACGTGAAAAATAAAAGGTTTTCAGTTTTGTACTACTTTAAGAGTTCTATTTCTCCATGTAAAAAAAGTTTTAGTTTGCTTAGTATATGCTTCCAGTTTTAAGGAACAAAATCTTCATCTAGAATTTAAGCTCCTTGATCCTAATACCAAGAGAAAAAAATAATAAGAACAAGTTAAACAGGTTTCAGGATTGTTTGCAGATAAGATTATTTCTAATTTCTTTGAACTTTGAGAATAAATAACAGGACATGTGAAAGAAGGAAGTAGTTAACTGCATCACTCAGAGCCTTAATTCCAAGGCTTTTCATAGCTCACATGGAAAGAAGAATGAAGCTAATAGCTAAGAAAGAGGTTTAGCCACTGCCAGAAACTGTATTAACAAGTTTTATGAATTCAATTACCATAAATACTGACCTTTAGACTACTAGCTATTGTTTATTAACATTGCTTTGATGCTAGAACGCCACCCATCATCTGATATACCTACCACTGTAAAGATAGTATTACCAAACGTAATCTAGATATTTCATTATTATTTTGGTTAACTTTGATTTATGCATTTTAACTGCAAAAGCATTATGATGTATATATGTATGATCAAGATGTCAAAGCTAATTAATGTTCAAGTTTCACAAGCATGACTTCTGAGCAAAGACCTCCTATAAGACAAACTGAATATTCTGCAGTGGCTACTACATCTTATCTAGTAGTCCCATGAACACAATTTAAGAGCATGTAACAATTCACCTAAAACAATGTTAAAATAACTAGCACCCAAGTGCTATTATGCCAACACAGAACACAGAATAGTGCAATAAATCTCAAAGTCACTTTCGAAGATAAGCACTACTATTCCTACTTCATACACAAGGAAACAGAATTACAAGCCAGTAAGAGCCAGAGGTGGGATTCAAACTCAGATCCCACTCTAAAGCAATAATGTTTTCCATTATGCTACACAGATCATACTGCACTCCATTATACTGCACCAAGTAGGCTCTCTTTCCTATCAACCAGATACACCTGAAAAAGGTACCTATTTTAGTTCCAGCCATGAAATCTGGAACATAGATAATTGAGCAAATTTCTTTAAACTGGATACTTGAATTTCCCCTCCCCCCTTCCATCTCTCCATGTCAGAGGGTATGAAAACCTACAAGGTGAATAAACATGGTGCATCCTCCTACAGAATTCATTTTATTCAATAACTCATAAGGAAACATTTTAATGAAAAAAATATTATGGAGAAAACAAAAATTCCAAGAAGTTTTAAGGTAAAACATTAGCCTTCAAAAAAACTTCATTTTCAAGGTTTTGGACTGGGGCCTCAGTGCCTTTGTGGTATAGGTTCACTTTCTTATACTATCAGAAGAGATAGAAAATTAGGAAGCATGGTCTGATACATCATCCTTGTCTGAGACCAGGTTTTCAAATGCACACTGTATTAACTTCAGTCCTTCAGAATTCAGTGCAAGAAAATAAACTCTCAGTTTCTTTTCTAAGTAACTGTCAGGACTTGCTTTTACCTTCTTGTTTTTAACACAGCTCTCTACTTCACAAGTTAGAGCATGAAGGGACTTTAGACACCCATAATCCAGTTCAACACTCTCACTTTCACAGTGGAGGAAACTGAAATAGAAATATTCTGTACCTGATCCTGGGTCACCAGCTGTCTCAGCAGAAACAGAACTTCCTTCTAGTCCACAAACCTCTCTAAAGCATTTGTTCAACATCCATGCTGTTTATAATTAGCACACACAATATAGGTAGGTCACAGGGAAGGCAGTATAGCACAGAGAAGACAAGTAATGACTCTATAGCATCTTACTATGCTTATGGACAGTGACTGCAATGGGGTGGGGGAGGACTTGATAATATGGGTGAATGTTGAAACCACAATGTTGCTCATGTGAAACCTTCGTAAGATTGTATATCAATGATACCTTAATTAAAAAAAAATCCATGCTGTTGAAGAGCAGTCCCAGAAAATGCTGTTTTGATTATGTAATAGTCAGATCTTATTTGAGGATTAGGTTTGTTAAAGACAGCATGTAACAATCAAGTAAATATAAAGCTATTTTTGAAATCTTTCTAATCCCTTAGGAAAGTACTATGTTTGACATCACATACCTTCTCATTAACTCCAACAATGTCAAGTTTTTCTCCAGAATAGAGATTGTTTCTTCAATCAAGCACCAGATTAAGCAGCTGTCTTGCTATCAAAAGCCATATTGTCTCAAAACTCTTGGCTCATATTCAGCCCAAGATGCAAGACTGAAGCTAAAAGGTCAATAGATTCAGTGCTTCCTTTTCATGCTAATTCTGGGCCTTTATCACTGAATACATAGAAGAGAATCACTATTTTTTCTTTTTTTTTTTTTACTATATTCTGATCAGGCACAAAATCAATTTTAATGAAACATATATATCTTAACTCTGATGCTGTGATAGGAACTTCTTGCATTCAACTCTTGTACAACCTACACCCTGACACCCTTAAATCACTTTGGTAAGCTGAATTCAGATTTTTATAAAACAGTTGAAAATGGGAGTTCCGGAAAGATGGTGGCTTGAGTAGGGCGGTGGAAATCTCCTCCCCAAACCATATATATTTGTGAAAATACAACAAATACAACTATTCCTAAAAGAGAGACCAGAAGATATAGTACAACAGCCAGGCTACAGCTACATCTGCGAGAACTCAGCACCTCACGAAGCGGGTAAAATACAAAGGCATGACCCGGCAGGACCGATTACTCCCCCACCCCAGCTCACCGGTGGGAGGAAAAGAATCAGAGTGGGGAGGGAGTGGAAGCACAGGACTGCCTAATAACCAGCCCTGGTGATCTGCACCGGGAGCACAGACACACATCGCATGGCGTACTAGAGATTAGAGAAACGGAAGGGCAGGATCCGAGATGGAGGCTGTGAGCGGGTCCCCATAGCCGGCTCCCCTGGGACAAAAGAAAAGCGGGCGCTTTCTTAAAAGTCTTAAAGAGAAGTATGGAGGTTCCTCAAAAAACTCAAAATAGAAATACCATTTGACCCAGGAATCCCACTCCTAGGAATTTACCCTAAGAATGCAGCAGCCCAGTTTCAAAAAGACAGATGCACCCCTATGTTTATTGCAGCACTATTTACAATAGCCAAGAAATGGAAGCCACCTAAGTGTCCATCAGTAGATGAATGGATTAAGAAGATGTGGTACATATACACAATGGAATATTATTCAGCCATAAGAAGAAAACAAATCCTACCATTTGCAACAACATGGATGGAGCTAGAGGGTATTATGCTCAGTGAAATAAACCAGGCTGAAAAAGACAAGTATCAAATGATTTCAGTCATCTGTGGAGTATAAGAACAAAGAAAAAAACTAAAGGAACAAAACAGCAGCAGACTCCCAGAGCCCAAGAACGGACTAACAGTTACCTAAGAGAAAGGGACTGGGGAGGATGGGTGGGAAGGGAGGGACAAGAGGGAAAAAGGGGTATTATGATTAGCAGACATCATGTGTCTGAGGGGGGGCATGGGGCGGGCAGTATAACACAGAGAAGACAACTAGTGTTTCTATAGCGTCTCACTACGCTGATGGACAGTGACTGTAATGGGGTATGTGGGGGGGGACTTGATGATGTGGGGAGTCTAGGAACCATAATGTTTTACATATAATTGTAGATTAATGATACCAAAATAAAATAAAATAAAAAATTTTTGATCCACAGTGTATTTTGTAAATTGATTCTTCATACAAAAGCACTTCCGCAGTTCTTTACTGGACAAAGAAAGCAGAGAGTACCATTTCTCCTTTGCTTTGTTTTAGAAAAAAGGCTTTAAGATCTTTTTTCTGGGTTGGGGGCTCCAGTTTTTTAATACCTAATCTTTCCCAGTATTAGTCCATTTATCTCACTTTACTACGACGGCCTTAAGATTTGGAAGTAAATTAAAATTTCCTCCATTTGTCTATAGTGAGATGTAAAGACCACCACCTAATTTATGAACCATTCCATTCAAGGCCAAAAGGGAAGCTAAACTCAAGGATTTTATATTATATACTTTGTATGATATTTACCCAGAGATTAGGTTTTAAGGGTAATGAGTTAGTTATTTTTAATTTTCATAAATCTTACTTTTTAAATAATTATACAGTAAACTGTTTTGGTGTACACCTCCATGAATTTTAACACGTGTATAAATTTCAAACCACCACCGTACTCTAGATACAGAACAGTTCTATCACTCCCCAGGTCTCCCTCGTGCTATCCATTTATATGCTCCTTCTCCTCGTCCGCAATCCCTAGCAACTACTGATCTGTTCATCTCTATAATTTTATCTTTTGAGAATGTAAGAGAATGTTTTAAACCTAAATATAGATGCTAAAAATGTATTACAGCTTACAGAAGAATAACTGGTTTACCTAAAATGGGTCAGTTAATGCTCCCCAAATTCTAAACAGCATTTCTAGTCACATAAAATATATTGAGTACTTCTTCAAGAAAGACAAGGAAATCTGTCACTATGTAATAATTAATTGGTTCTACTCGCTTCCTAGTTCAAAGCACGAATGCCTTACAAATACTGTTTTTACTATTATCATCACCTGTTTGCTTAGCTTCATACTTGGAGAATCAGTTTTTCAAAGCAGTATTTCCTTTTTCTCTTACTGGCTCCTATATGTGCTTGTCTAACTATAAACAAACTGATTCGTAAGATCTAATATATTTAGCTCTCTTCTCCTGTATCAGACTAACCTGCTCCCTGCCCTCAAACCCAAATATCCTGTTCTTTTATATACCCCAATCATTTCCATTCATTATTAACACTGCTTCTAGAGGAATGGGCCTCAACTACCAGTTCACAGGCTAGGACTGGCCTAAAGACATTTTATATGAGTCTAAAAAGTGTTTTTAAAATTAGCCCATAAACAAAGAAGTAATTTTCGCTTCTCTTGAATACTCTAAGATCTAGTAATCCTGGGATCCCATTGCCACAAGACAACACTTTATTGGAGTTGAAGCTCCCTGACGTCAGATGGGCATGAGTTTTCAAGTCACCACTGTCCCCTCCAATCCTTACAGTCTTGCACCAACTCACCTGACTCATTTACATTATCCATTTACCCTCTCCATCATTTTGGTTTGCAAACTTCCACTACAGACTGTAAGTTACTTGGAAGCAGAGAATTCCCAGGTCTTATTCATCAAATTTTAACACCTATCACATAGCTAGCACCAAATAGACACTCAAAGCTGAGTGAATGAATGACATGGGTCACTTAAAAAAAAAACAAAAAACAGTTTAGTCTTTCACTTCTAGGAATCCAGTGTTCCAGGAATGGACTAATGTTTTTTAGCCATCAGCAGTCAGAGTACTATTTTTTTCTGGAAGAAAAGCCTCATCAGCACATATTATATTTGGGTTTTAGGAGTTTCCTTGAAGTTTTTCCTAGTTTCCTATCAACTGTAGGAAAAACACCAGATAAGGAATCAGGATGCCTAAGCTATAGGTATATAGGTATCCCTCACTTTCTGAAAGTTTGCATTAGGCTACTCCACTTTTGTGAAAGATCTACATTAGCACTAGTGTTTTCACTAAGGGAAATAAATCCAAAGCAGATCTTTGCTTTTACAAAAGAAGCTGTTATTGTACTAATTCAGGTCTTCCATAAGAGTGAAGTGGAGTAGCAAGAATTTCTAGGAAGTGGGGGATACATTTCCCTTTATGCCATTTTGCCTTATGAAAGGCTTACAGAACATTCTTACTTTCATATAGTGGAGGAAATCTTTATCTTTACCTCTAACCACTTGACCTCAGTTTTCTCACCTATAAAAATGAATGAACTGAACCTTATCTTATACCATACACAAAAATAAACTAGAAATGGATTGAAGAGCTAAATATAAGACCTGAAACTATAAAACTCCTATAAGAAAACAAGCAATAAACTGTTGAATATTGGCATTAGAATTTTTTGCTGGATATATCTTTCCAGGCAAGGGAAATAATGAAAATAAACAAGTGGGACTACATCAAACTAAAAAGCTTCTGTACAGCAAAGGAAACCATTAATAAAATGAAAAGGCAACCCACCAAATGCAAAAATACATTTGCAAACTATATATCCAACGGGGGTTAATAGCCAAACTATATAAAGAACTCATACAATTCAACAACCCCCCCCTCAAAAAAAACCCAATTAAAAAATGGACTTGCATAGACATTTTTCTGAAGACATATAGATGGCCAACAGACACATGAAAAGATGCTCAGCCTCACTAATCATTAGGGCAAGGCAAATTAAAACCACAATGGTATCACCTCACTCCAGTCAGAATACTTAGTATCAAAAAGACAAAAATAACAAGTGTTGGTAAGGATGTGGAGAAAAGGGAACCCTTATGCACTGTTGGTGGAAATGTAAACTGGTTCAGCCACTACCAGAATAAGAATAAAAATTAGAATCTTATATTATTTTTAAAAATCAGAATCTTAAATTATTAAAAAAAAAACTGAATGAAGGAATTGAAATATACGATCATCTCAAGTCATAAAACTTTATCTTCTCATCTCTATGTTCTTCTGGGTTACTTTAATCCTTCCTTGCAGCTTAAAAGGTGGTCTCTTTTTGCTACTAAAGATCTTTGAAAACCAAACAGAGCAGCACAGAAAAAGCCACTTCTGGGTATACTACTGTCCCGGATCCCTGAAGGTACCCAAAAGCCAATCAGCATAATTAAGGTTTTGTGTCTCATTTTACTCTCATCTTACCTTTATTGTTCTAAATTTACTACTTAGATTGCTGCTTTCTAGAAGGTAAAAATTGTTCTTTCTCAATATATTCCATTTCTATGTATCTGTAACTAAAAATGCTAATCACAGAATATTATTTGAGAATTAAAAAAATTATCTTTCAATTTTCTGATTTTTCTAAACATCTGCCTCAGTATTTGGCTCTTGTTTTATTACCAAAGGAACTGTATTTCCTGCATAATTCTACGTTCTTAAAAATTCCTGAAAACCACTAGCTTTTCTTAGTTGTACTATTAATAAATTCTACAAAGTACAAAACTGTAAATGTGATATGTGCAGTCATAAGATGGAGAATGAAAATGCAGGAACTCAACAACTTACTAAAATGTTTAAACCAAAAACAGCAGTCCACTACAGATAGAAAGTTAAACAGTAAGCTATTTCTACAACTTTCTAGAGAACAAAGTTCAACTATTACAGACCAAACAGCTATTCAAAATAAAAAATCAGTGTAAACAAAAATCCAGTGGCACAATTTTGATTTCCCCACTAGGGAACAGTTGTGGCTAAGTTCGGATATCATTATCTTGTATGTATAATGGCATTCTCTGGAATGATGTTTTATCAATCATTTATATCATACTTAAGAGAAAGTTCTAATATACCTAGTAAGTAATTTAGTTTTAATAGCCCCTTAAATCTTGACTTCTCTACTGAGACTTCCCCATGTTTAATAACCCACCATCTCACTAGTCCTTCTTGGTGAAATGAACAGTCCCAGTACAAGATGAAAAGCAGCAAGGTGCTGATATGATTCATTCACAAAGTATTTCTCGACAGAAAATTTATCCATAAAGCGGGAGTGGGACCCCAGAACACTCGGAGACAAACTTGTCTAGTACAAAGCAGTGTCTCTCAATCATTTTTGGCCTCAAACCGACTGAGTAAAATTAGAATTATCATTTCATCAGTTAGTGGCTCACTAGCAGTTCTGAAGAGGTATAAAGGGGGTTCCTTACAGGATATAGGAGTGTAGAGAGGGTGAAAAGATTTGAATTATTTATCTGCCCCCACTCTCGAAATACTATGACATAACGCTTACACCTCCCTCACCATATACCTACCCTGATTTTTACTCTGTTGAGAATCCTCAAACTAGTACTGGGAAGATACTACATAGTAAATCCAACTGTTTAAATTTCAAAAGAGAACCATCTAAATTCATCATCACTACCAGAATGCAGAATTCTACTATATTCCTGATTTGGTTGTTCCTAATATTTGGTAATCTTACTTGTTTTAGTTATTAGGAAAGTTTTTTTTTTTTTAAAGACACTCAGAAAACTTTACAGAGGCATGTATTTACTCATGCAGAAAAAGGGTAAATGTTATAGAACTTAAAATTTCTTACTGGAGAAATTTCAAACTCTTTCTCACAGCAATTAAAAGAAATTTTACGAATTTGGTTGCAACCTTTCTTTCAGCACCATTTCCCAAACCCAGTCCCCACAGTTATGGCTTCAGGCACTATGACACTGTAAGCACTATCCTGAATCTTTTGTTCTTTGCTGTTTCGGTGCATTTTCACCTGGTGTTGTGCATTGTGGAACTCCACTTACCCACTTCTTGCAATCTTGTTATTCAAGAAATTCAAGTGTTATCTGTGTATGAAGGCTGACTTCCACAAGCAGGTAATGGATGGCAACCCTGAACTCCCCTAAAATGTTCATCTCTCCCATTCCTTGTCGGTGGGACTCTGCTTTATTTATAGGAAACCCTGAGAACTCTGTCACTCAGCCAACTCATTAACGTTTGAATGAATTAAACCTATTGCAACACTGGAAGATTCCTGGTATAAGAGTAGGGGGAGAAATGAACCAGAAAGCATAGAGCTAGAAATCTCAATCCAACAAAAGAAAAAAAGGAAAATGTGATCCATGGAAGTCAGACTGGATTTGTGTCTTCACACTAGCCAGACTTTTAAAAAATATGTGCATCTCTATCAAGCGAGGGCCAAAGGACTCCTAGACTGAGAGTGCTGTTTGCCACTACCCAACAGTGTTACTGAATGGGCTGCCTCTCCCTGCTCACTGCAGTAAACGGCCAATTTTTTGATTACTTCAATGTAGTCATTTTGACTGGAGCTCACTTTAGTATAACAGAAAACTTACTTGGGTAATCTCTCATGAAATGATTTCCAGTAAATCAAATAAGCTTTCCTCCAACATCACACACTCTGTCAAAAGGATTCATAAACATAAAATAATAAACCGTAATAGTTTAAATACACTACCTGAAAGAGTAACGATTCCCCTGGCTTGAGGCTGAAACCGCAAATATTTGTTACAAAAGTCGGCAGATTCAAGGGCCAAAAACAATACATTGCCCAAAAAGTAGCCCGCTGTTTGGCCCACTGAATTGCAAGTAGAAGCATAACCCACGTTTTCACGGGATAACATAGTTAACGCCCAACCATCCACAGCGATGTCCTGAGTGGCAGCCAGAAATTCAAACAAAAAGAAAGTCACAGTGAGAGCAACGACATCGGGGGTTCGGCCATCAGTGTTCCCGAGCAAACCGTCCACCTGAGTGGATAAATATATCATGAAGAGTCCCAATGTATACTGTGTAGGGACAAGCCAAGATTTGCGACGACCGAAGTTCCTAAAGTAAACAGCATCAACCAACGGGGCCCAGAGCAATTTGAGACTGAAGGGCCAGAAGACGAAGCTGAAGAAAGCTTGATCTGTATAGCTAACATTTTTGCTCTGCAAAATGAGTGGGATGCTCCCCGCCAGGCCCAGTGGAATGCCCTGAAGAACGTAAAGAAAAAGCAACAGCAAAATGCTGCTTAATTCGTCCCGGCAGCTCCGTGGGGGTTTTGAGAAATCACCGGAGTCGGTATCCCGCAGAAGAGCTTCTTTGTCCCCTTCCCCGCCCACCAAGTCCGAATGTCTGTCATCCCAACCCCCCGGAGGCAGAGGACTGCTCTTCATATCCAGAGAGTGGTTGAAAGTCCCTGGTCGTCGTTGCCGACTGTTGTCCTTGTGGGAAATGGTGGGTGACATATTGGAGACGATGCCGAGTCCCGTCTCTGCGGGGCCGAGGCTGAGCGTCTTGGATCCTTCTAGTCCCAGGTCCGAAGCTGTCGCTCTGGACCAGGGTCCTGATGGTTCAGGGAGGGGGACAGGGCGCAGGGTGATAGGGGCACTTCTTACTGTGGCCCGGAGTGCTGAAACTGGGAGCCAGTCCCCTGGCTGGAGGCCCAGGCGATGCCCGGGTAGGCGCCCCTTGGAGCGGCGTCACGGGGCTTGAAGGAGCCTCCCGGGCAGCCGCGCCGGGCTCGGGGCTGGAGGGCGGGGCCGTGGTGCTACGATGGAAACGCGCCACTAAGCAGCGGCGAGACTGAACGGCTAGTCTCCCGACCAACCGCCAGCTCTCACTGCCACCAATGCAGCCGACTGCACTTTGTCCCCCAGGCTCCAGAGATGCCAGATAACTTCCGGCCTCGCGCTTCCGGAAGTGGTCCTGGTCTCAAATGAGTCCTGTCCCCACCGGGGAAAGCCAGTCAGGACATGTTCCCATGGCCGAGTTCAGAAACAACGCTGGGTAGGAACCCGCAACCCTGGTGGCCGGGACCTCATGGGAGGATTAACGAGGGCGCACCGTGCGCCCTGGGCCTGGCGCCGCGGGAGCGCCGGCTCTGTGAGCGCATGCGGCCGTCTGGAAAGCGTGGGCCTCGGTGATTGGACCTGCGCGGCTACGTGACGGCGGGTTGCACCAAGCCGGCGCCCGCGGCCTGGTGGGAAAAGTGGTGTAGCCAGTGAAGCTCTGGTGACTGGGCAGTGTCTCGTTGTTAGACGGGCCAAAACGCAACCTCCAGGCTGGGGATTGTACGACGCCGCTGCATTCAAGGGCTAGGCAGAAATGCGGAGGAGGATTGAAGTTTACGAAGTTGCCTTATTAGCAGGCAAGGGCACTTTGTGTCTCAAAAGGGTAGTGAAAGCCCTGGCTAAATGGAAAAAGGTGTCTTATGGTGCGTACATGTTTCTGTAATGAATAAAACTGCCCAAGAGGCGCTAGGTTTTTCTGTAGTCCCTTTTTCCCAATGTGGTGAAAGAAGAGGAGGGGAACAGGCGTCTGGTGAATAGTTACGTTGGGTGGATTGGAATTATAAAACTCGTTACATTCCACTTTTTGAGCTACCGTTAAAGGTTTTGTAAGAGCCAAATACTAAAATTTTGTTCATATTAACTCAATATGTATGCCTTACTGAAATAAGAGAGAATAACGTTAGGGGACCAATAGCGTTATTTGTAATGTATAGAAAATACGTGATCTATAAAAAGTTTTACATGTAACATATATATTACATATGATTATCCGTTGGATAACTATAAATACTAAAAAAAATCACCTATAAGAGACATGCCAAACCTCACACCGTTTAAGAGATGTTATTGCTAGTCTCCTCCAAATAGTCAAATGTTGAAATAACTCCTCCATCTTAAAATTATTAAGAAAAAGTTGGTTTCCTAAAAATGGACCCTAAAATTTGAATACAAAAAGTTACACACTTCAATGTTAAATGTAGCTTAGAATTTAGACAGGAAACCAAACTATAAATACTAAGTTTCTGAAAATTAATTTTATGCAATGTTTCAGGAAATTTCTTACAACTTCAAGGAATGATAGTTCTTAAGATAGATTCCATTTGTGGGCTTCAAAGGTCCGTGAACTTGCTGAAAATTTTTTTTAAGTACATATGCATAGTAAGTTACATGTAAAAACTTGAGCGATCAATTATATATTAGAAAGTTTAATAACTTAGCTATATATGTGGAAATTGTTTCATTTTCCAGACTGATTTTACAACACATTTCAAATTATCATTCATACTGTCTCCATATTGCTAAGTAGCTTTTTCTGTACTGTTTACCTTGCCCCTAAGATCTTGGTGTAGTCATGATTAAATTCTATTCCATTTTTATATAGGTAGAGAATTTCTCCCATTATTTTTAAAGATAGAATGTATGGGTAATCTGAATCTTTTCTTGTCTAAACCCTGTAGTTGTTGACTTTCAGCTTCCACTATTACTAATAAGAAATCAATTTTCATCTGATTTTGTTTCTTTGTAAGCAGATTGTTCTGATGCTTACAAGGTTTTTTCTTAATTTCTGGATGTGCTTTTATTTTTTTAATCTTAATACATTATATACTACTGGATTACATATTACTTTGAAATTTAGCACCTTAAAACAACAAACATTTTATGTCACAGTTGCTGTTAGGCATTCAGAACTGGCTTAACTGGATGGTTCTGGCTCAGGATCTTTTATGAGGTTGCAGTGAAGACGTCAGAGCTTCAGTCATCTGAATGCTTGACTGGGGCTGGAGGGTCCACTTCCAAGATGGTCACTCACCTGGCTATTGGCAGGAGGTCTCAGTTCCTTGCCATGTGAATCTTTGTGTAGAGCTGCTTTAGGTGTTAGGGCAGCTGGCTTCTCCCAGAGCAAGTGATCTATGAGAAAGAGTAAGGAGGAAGTTACAATGCTTGTCTGACACAGCCTCAAAAATACTATCACACTTCTACCATATTCTCTTATTTAAAAGCATGTCACTAAATCAGCATACACTGAAGGAAAAGACAATAAAGTTCCACTTCTTGAAGGGAGGAGCATCAAAGAATTTGTAGCTATATTTTAAAACCCTTAAACTGGAGATCAGTGAATCGTTTCAATCTGAAGATAAAAAAAATCTTTCTTCAGTTCAGGGAAGTTTTCTTCAATTATTTAGAAAATTATATGTAATAATTATCTGCAGAGTTTGAAGGATTTTTTCAATTGAGAAATTTTCATTAAGGAATTGGTACTAATTCAAGTGGAGATGCCAGTTGGTATATTATACATCTCATGTACTTACCACATTAACCATGACTTGTGCTCTGGACAGGTCATCCTGCCTTTTCAAATATTCAAAACTTCTCAGTATCTCATTGTTTTTTAAAAGCCCAGTTAATTTACCAAGAGGAGTACAGGACACAGGGGTCTACAGTAACTAGCAGTTTCTAACCAAAATGTCTGATCATACTGGCAGGCACAAATAACAAAGTAAGAAACTCAACAGACTAATAAATGTGTTGTCTAAATCATCCAAAATAATACAATCACCTTTAACTATTTATAGGCCAGCCAAGAGAGTCCATATACTAGCTAATACATCTTGTATCCATCAAAAAAAGATAAAACAATTAGTTAATTTTTAAAGAAATTAGCCACTTGGTTAACTAGAATTGATCATATTGATCCTTGTTATTTATTCTGGTTAGGTGTTCTCTGACTAAAATCTTAGATACAAGTGGATTCTAAATGTCTCGTGATATTTATGATTATTGTCATTCTTCATGCATTTCTCCACCATCTGCCAGAGTTTAAATGTTACTACATGGCTTACATGCAATTGATACTACTGCATCAAAAAGAGACCAAATCCCTCTTGGTAAGCCCTTTCCTTTAGGAAGTGAATTTTGACCAATAGCAGGTTGGAGGTGAAGGATGGGTTACGAAATTCTGATACGGAATATAGTGCAATCTTGGTTTAACTTAGTGTAAAAGGCAATATAATGTGATGCCAGATATTATTACATATAGTAAGTCAGCTGGTCACACTTAATGTATACTCTATATGTAAACTCTCAAGGCTTTTTTAGAGGACACATAAATAGCTGAAATTGTTCTTCCTGAATCTGATGTGTCAGTCTTAAAATGTAGCTTCCAGAGTCTTTGTCACTTCTCTTTCCTTGAATCTAGGCTCTATGTCTGACCAGTAGAATTCAGCTGAGGTGATACTGGACTAATTTTCAGGCCCAGGTCTTAAGAATCTGTCAGTGTCCACTTCCTGCTTCTTGAGAGAACCACTCTTGGAACTGAGTCCCATGTACTAAGGGAAGAACTACCTAGAGGGTAGCTAAGAGCTGTGGTTCTCCATTTAGGCCGAGCTCCCAGACGACAGCACCAACTTGCCAACCAGGTACGTGAGCTATCTTGGCAGTGAATTCCCTAGCCCCAAATTGAGCTACCTTTACTGACTCCACATGGAGCTCAAGGCCTTCCTGCTAGGTCATGCCCAAACTGCTGTTGCCTCCTCAGAGGACCTCACTGCAGTCTTCTCACGAGACGGACTGAGATTCTCCTCTATAAATCCGGGAGTGCTCCCCTACCAGGCCCTCCGCAAACGTGCAGACAACTGTCACTACCACTGTAAGGACAAGACTGACGCTGTGCAGGAACTTCAGTCAGTACTGTCATAAACAGCTGTTCTTTATGCATGCTCTGTGCCCCTGCCCCCTTCTGGTAATATTCTTTTAGGAAACTCATCTTCCCTTATTGATGTGTTCTGGTGAAGCTGGTGAAATTGCCAAAACAAAACCCTCCTGGTGGTAGCTATGATCCCTTCTTGCCTTCAATTGCCACACCCCCTACTTTCCCCATTCTCCACTGCACATGCTTGAACCACCGTAAGGGTGAAAACCAGGTCCATGCTAGGCCTATCAGAATCTATTGTATGGAATTGGTAAAATTACCAACCCGTCTTACACTGATAATACCGATGACTAGTTAGGTTCTTTTCGGTTTTTAGTTTGGTGGTTTGTTTTCCCCAAACCCTTCACTCCCAAATTACATATATATGTGTAATATATATACACACACATGCACACACACACATATACATACATATATATTTTAGAGGTGAAATTTCTGGGTGAAAATGTATATTTAAAGTGTGATAATATTGCCAAATAGCCCTTCCAAAAGTTTTATACCAGTTTTTGCTGCTAACTGATTAATTGCCACTGTTTGCCCCTTATCAACCCTTTATGTTATCAAACTTATCAGTCTATGTCGATATGACAAAATACATAATTATTTTGAATTCTTTTAATGATAAAAGCATATGTTTATGTTTATGATATACATTTTAAAATATTTTTTTTCTTGTCCTTTGGAGGCTGAAGCTCTCAAAAATATATGGATTTATATTATTGTTATTTAATATTAATCCATTTTTGTTCTTTTGCTGGTTTCTTGTTTTTTCCTTCTGGAAGATTGTGGCATTTTCATAGAGTTCAGAATTTTCACCATGATGTATGAAGATATGTACATGTTATATTTTTTTATTAATCTTATTCAACATTTATTAGGTTTTTTTGAACAAAGTTCTATATCTTGAATTTAGGGAAACTTTCTTTTATAATATATTCCATTTTTTCTTTTCTTTCTTTCCTCTTTATTAACTCCTGGAATTCCTAGTAAACTTTTTGTCATTGACTGGATTTACCTCTTAAGTTTTCTCTTATTATTTTCCTTTTTCTTTTTGCTTTATGTTTTGGAAACTTCCAAACTAGGTCCTTGAAAAAAAACTGGAATTGTGTAGTTAAAATCTGTGCATTTTGCCAGGGATTAGTGGGAAGGAGGGATGAATAGGTGGAACACAGAGGATGTCTAGGGTAGAGTAACTGTATGATGCTATAATGGTACATACATGTCATAATACATTTGTTCAAACCTACAGAATGTACATCAAGAGTCAACTCTCATGTAAGCTATGGACTTTGTGTGTTAATGTGTCAGTGTAGATTCATTAATTGTAACATGTATCGCTCTGTGGGATGTTGATAATGGGGGAGGCTATGCATGAGTGGGAAAGGGGGGATATGGGAATTCTCTGTACTTACCACTTAATTTTGCTGTGAACCTAAAACTGCTTTAAAAAAATAAGATAATTAAAACACAGTCTATGCATTTAAAAATATGTAAATTTTATCTAATTAAAAAGGACTGTAAAGAACAATTGGGGATTGGGGTGGTGGAAGTTTGGTAAATTAAGAGTAGCAGATTATCAATGACTATTGAACCTTGGTGAGGGTATATAAGAGATTCATTATACCATTCTGTTTATTTTGTACATGTTCAAAATTCTCCATAATGAAAAGTAAGAAGAAAAACAAAAAAATAAATTCACAGCCATTATTAGTTCTGTTATTCAATCTGTTTCAGAAAACAAAATAAAAAATAAAAACAAAAACAGAGGAGACAGAATTTTACTGGAAGGATATTGATGGCCTTCCAGAATCAGTGGAAGGCTAGGAGAACTGGCGTAGAAAAACACAGAAATTAATGCAGCCCAAGTCAAGACAGCAGGAGTTAGAGCCATGGATTTGTGGGAAATTTTCCAAAAAACTGCTGGACTGCCAGGCCTGTGATCTCTAAACTTCAAACTTTTCTTCGGCTCTATTACAAAAGCTAGTACCACCATCTAGTGGCCTCTTTGGATAACTGTATGTGGTTGCAAATTGTTCAACTGGTTTTCCAATTCACTATAATATGGATACATCTATAAGGTCCTCAGAATTTTTAAATTGCCTTTTTTGGGGGAGGGGGTTGCAGAATAGTCAGGTTTATTGAGGCATAATTTAAATACAGTAAACTTTTAGTGTACAGCTTTATGAGTTTTGATAAATACAAACTATTTTGACTAGTTGTGTAACCACCACCTCACAATCAAAATCCGGAACAGTTTATCACTTTGAAAAATTCCCTTGTGCTTGTTTTAAGGCAACCTCTCCATCCACCACCAGCCTGTGTCAACCAGTGATCTGTTTTTTTCCCCCTATAGTTTTGCTTTTTCCAAAATGTTATATAAATAAAATCATACAATAAGTAACTTTTTAAGTCTGGCTCCTTTCAGTCAGCATAATGCATTGAGATTCATTTATGTTGTCATCTTTACTGATAGTTCTCTCTGCTCCACTGCCCCTTCTTTTGTTTTGGCTGAGTAGTTTTTCATTACAAGGATATACCAGCGTGGGTATTGAGCAGTTCAAGGACATTTGGATTATTTACAGTTTTTGGCAATTTTGAATAAAGTCACTATAAACACTTGCATATAGGTTTTTGTGTAAATGTTAAGTTTTCATTTCTTTTGGGAAATTACCTAGGATAGGATTGCTGAGTCATATGAGAACATATATTTAACTTTACAAGAAATGGCCAAATGTTTCTAAGGTGGTTGTACCATTCTGCATCCCAAGGAGCAACATTTTTTCTCTGCTTATGACATCCTATCTGGTTTTCCAATATTGCCATATTTTGCTTCTAAATATTTCTTCTCTTATTTTATGGGACTTCAGAAGATTGGGAACGTGACACCAAAATATCTTTATTATTTATAGTGCCTAATTTGTGTATTTTTCCCCCTTTTGTGATTGGAGTCTTGGTGTGTTTAATGTGCTCCATACATTTTAGAGATTAAAATACCTGTATTTTTGCTAGAAAATTTTCCCCTTCTTGTCATCCTCTAATGTACATGGCTGTAAAAATAAAGACAGCGTATATAATGCTTTACTAAATCATTTGATAACCATCTATTGGGTACCCACAATGTGTGAGGCATGGGAATATACTCTGAAAATAAGAAAAATTTTGTAAAGTGCTTTATCACTTACAAAGTACTTTCAAATTATTATTTAATTCTATATAAGTAAGTTAAAAGAAACACAACCCCCCATAACCAAACATTCTTTTCATGTATATATTGTAGCCAGTTGAAAGGCACAGAGAAATATGAGAATGAACACTAGGACAAAAGATGATGTGTTTAATTGGCTAAGGGATGTAGGAAGTCGGAGAAAAAGATAACAAATGTGTGAGTGGGAGATGGGAAGTGGAGAGAGAAAGGACATTCAGTGAATATTGGATAAGCATGTTTGTCCCACCCTGAAATTCCTTTGGGTATCTTTATAATGCACTTTCACTTTTTAAAAATTGTCTTTTGAAATGCTGATTAACTAGTTATCTACCTTTTCCAACAAGTTGTTCTCAGAGAAGCAACTTAACTTTGGGCAACTACCACCACAACCAGGGAAAGAAATACTAGATAAAATGGGAGTAGGTTTGGAAAGGCAGACTATGAAGTTTCTCCTTTCAGGAAAAGTTTTGTAACAGTCCCTCACTAAAGTTGGGCCACACTGCTTTTTTCTAGTCATCTCAAATTTGTGGCATCTTGGTTGAATTGAGGCACTGAATATAGAGCTGATTACTAGGAATATGTTGAAATTTTAAAACATCAAGCCAGTGTTTACAAATTGAGCCCTGAACTTATAGTATTATGATGCTTATTGCCAGAATACTAAATTCATGGACATTAGGTAGGGATAAGTGATTTTAAGATATGAAAACATCATATAATCCTGTTTAAAAATTCCATTGAAAGTGTTATAATTACACCAAAACATAAAGCACACTGCATTTTGAAGCCTGTATTTTCTTCATCCTTACTGTAAGCTATTTTATGAGTTACCAGGTTTCATTCTGATATTTTTGTGTTAATATACCAACACTACAATAGCAGCATTATTCACAATAGCTAAGAGGTAGAAGTGACCCAAATGTCTGTTAACAGATGAATGGATAAACAAAATGTGATATATATACCTGGCTCTCTCTTCCACAAAAATCTCTCTTTCCCTTGGAGTTATGAGCTGACATTTGGAAATCCAGTTACCTTGAAGCTGAGAGACCACAGAGAGGTAGAGGTGCTAGATAGGATGCAACTATTCCAACCCTCAGCTGGTGGAGTCTCCCTGCTCAGGTATCAGAGATGTGAGTGGGAAAGCCTTCAGATGATTCTAGCTCCCAGCCTTTGTACCACTCTAGCTGAGGCCTGGTGGAGCCAGGCCATGGGTTGTACCAGCTGCACATTAGGGCAGAGAAGAGCTGCCCCTGCTGAACCTTTTCCAAACTGTAACAAAAGTGTTGTTTTAAGCCACTAGGTTTTAGGGTGTTTGTTACAATTTTAACTGGAACAATTACAGACCCATTATTTTCTGGCATGTGCCTCCATTTGGGTTTGCCTGATGTTTGCTCATGATTGGAGTGTGCACTTTCTGCAAGACACCATGAAGTAATACTGGGCTGTACTCACTGCACCTGTCAGGTGACAGACGATGCTGATTTGTTCATTACTGTTGACGTTAATTTTTATCAGTTGAGTAAGGAGGGCTCTTCTTCAGTTTTCTCCACTACAAAGTTACTCTTTTCCTTGTATAATTAATAATTAGTTTGTAGAACGATACTTTGAGACAGTGTAAAAAAACCCTATTTGAGATCCATCTTTCATCCACAAGTCCTACCACCCACTGATGATTCTTGCTTGAATTTATTATATCTGTGATGGATGCAAAATGATGATTTTCTAATCCAAGTATTCATTTGACTTTTATTCATTCACATTCTAAGGAAGGGTTTTCTCTCCAGTAAATCATCAGACTGATGCACTCCTAATTTAATCGGTGGATATAATCTGTTTACTATCACTACGTATTTTGATATATTGTCCCAGATTTAGGCAGTAAAAGTCCTTTCAAAATAACTTCTGTGTCCCTCTCACATATCCCCATCATTCTCTGAGCATTTCTTTACTTCTTGGCACAAAAAGATGTCCCTGGTCACCTTGTCCTTGCCTTAGTTCTGAAGTGAAGCTTTTTTCCAAGAAGTCCTGGTTTGTCTTGATGGAGAATGGTATTTAGAAGCCAGTATCTGGGTGATATGATAGGTTTGCTCTTTGTTAATGGGATGATACTGCTCCAGGGATTTTCTGTGTTCAGAGACAAGTGAACAGGTAAATATAGTAGAGGACAGTGAGTACTAATGAAGAGGAAGGATTATAGGAGCACAAAAGAGGAACAGATATCTAACCCAAGACTTCAGAGTTGTAGGGAAGAGAATAGAAATATTCTAGACAGAAGATATTTATGTGCAAAGGCCTGAGTCAACACAGAGCATGTCATGTTTTTGGAACTGAAGCAGTTTAATATGGCTAGACAATTGATTAAGGCTGGCAGTGGTTCGAGAGCAGGCTAAAAGTGAAAATGGGTTGGCCAAATCTGCAAGTACCAAATAAGCCCTATTAGGAGTTTGGAGTTTATCCTGAGAGCAATGGGGAGCCATTAAGATTCTGAGCGAGGGATATATGATCAGAATTATTTTAGAACAGTTGTTTTCAATTAAAAACAAACAAAACTCATGTACCATCCTAAAAGGATTTTGAAAAACTTTGTACTTCCTTCCATATTTTAAGTTGACATCTAATATTTTTCATAAGTTAAAAGTTAATTTTTTTGTTAATGGGACATTTAAAATATTAAACATTTTTAAAGATGAAATAAGATGACGATGGGTTATTCTGGAAATAAATACTTTATGATATGATACCAAATCTGAAGTCCTGTAAAATTTCTATCTGTGAATTTTATCAAATGTTTCTCAAAACATGTGTTGACCCCAGAAACCACACAATTACATTTCTAAGTATTGGCATCACTATTCTATCTTGCCTAAGTTGTTCTGAATTCAGGGCAATCTTTACCCTAAATGAAAAGAAGTATAAGACAAAGGAAGGAAAACCTTATACATTTAAGATGCCTCAACTAATCATGAAAAGAGGTTTCCAGACTTTTACTTCTGCCAAAGAAACAGGAATGGGATTTATCCTCTTGCCTGAAACAAAACAAAAACAACTCAGACAAAATATATGAAGTAAAGGTTTCAAAATACTAGATATCAAACATCACAGGACAGTGACCACTGAGAGGCAACAAAAGAGATGAGTCCTTCATTGCCCCAGCTTGCCACCTTGAGAATCCTTACATAGACACAAACCTAACTATATCAATAATCACGTTAAGTATAAATGGTTTAAACATACAATTAAAAGAAATTTGCAATCAGACAAAAAAACATGACCTCATTTTTTGCTGCCTACATGAAACACTTTAAACATAAAGACACAAGTAGGTTAAAGGATTGCAAAAGATGTATCATCCAAGACCAGTCAAGAAAGGAGGCATGATATTTTAATGTTGAATGAAGTAAATGTCAAAGTAAAGAATATTACCAGGGATAAAGAATATCATTTTTCATAATGATAAAGTAATTGATAACAATTCTGTACATTTATGACCCTAATAACAGAACTTCAAAATAAATGAAGCAAAAGCTTACAGCACTACAAGGGGCAGTTGATAAAATCACAATTTTAGTTGAAGATTTTAGTATCCCTCTCTCAGTCATTGATAGAACAAATGAACAGAAAATCAGCAAGAAATAATATTCTTGAACAATACCATCAATCAACTTGACCTTTTTGCCATTTATAGGACATGTCTTTCAACAACAGCAGAATGCACATTCTTTTTAAGTACACACATTCACAAAGAAAGACCATATTCTTAGCCACAAAACAAATATTAGTAAATTTAAATGGATTCAAGTCATACAAAAGTATTTTCTCTAAGAACAAGGAAATTAAATTAGAACCAATAACAGAAAGATCTCTGGAAAATCGCCAAACATTTGGAAGTAAATAACATGTTTTTAAATAACCGATGGGCCAAAGATGAACTCAAAAGGGAAATTAGACACTAGAACAGAATGAAAATGAAAATGAAAAGATGATATATCAGAATTTGTGGGATATCACTACAGTAATACTTCACAGGAAATTCATAGAGGTAAGTACCTACATTACAAAAGAAGGTCTCAAATAAGTGCTCTTAGATTCCAACTTAAGAAACTAGAAAAAGTGCTCGTTTGGGCAGCACATATACTACAATTGAAACAATACAGAGAAGTCTAGCATGGCCCCTATGCAAGGATGACATGCAAATTTGTGAAGCATTCCATACTTTTCATCCTGTTATGGAAAAAAGAAACCGAAAGAGCAAATTAAACACGAAGTCAAGGAAACAGAAAGCAGAAAAACCATATATGTATCTAAGAACTATTCTTTGAGAGGACCAATAAAATTGGTAAACTAGCCGGACTGATGAGGAAAACTACAGAGAAAATTCACAAATTTCTTGAAAGACACAAACAGCCAAAGCTCACTCAGAAAATAGATAACCTGAAGAGCTCTGTATCTATTTTTAAAAATCGAATTTGTAGTTAAAAGCCTTATTACAAAAAAACCCTCACAATCAGATGACTTCACTGGTGAATACTACCAAACTTTCAGGAAGAAATAAAACCAATTCTATACCAACTGTTCAAGAAATAATTCTACACAAATTCTCAACTTTATTACTTGAGGCCGACATTACACTTATATCAAAACCAGTCAACTGCAAGCTAATATTCCTCACGAACATGGATATTCCTCATGCAAATATCCAAAACCAAAGTTTTGGCAAATCCAATGCAATATATATAAAGGAAACTACATCATGATTACTTTAAGTTTGCCAGGAATGCAGGGCTGGTTTAACATTCAAAAATCAATTGATCAATGTAATTTACCACTTTAACAAACTGCAAAAAGAAAAAAAAAACACATAACAACAATATACATAGAAAAAGCATTTAACAACATCCAGTCCTGATGAAAACTCTCAGCAAAATAGGAACAGAAAGGAACTTTCTCAACTTGATAAAGGGTGCCTATGAAAAACTACAGCTCATGGCTTAAAGACTGAATATTTTCCCTCCAATATCATGGTGTCAGTGAGACTGGGCATAAAAATTTGGGAAGTTTTATTCTGGACTTGTTGAGATTGGGCCCAACATGCCACTGTACATCTAAGTTGGCATGGAGTAACATGGATCTGGAGCTCAGAAGAGAGAGCTCTCAGGACATAGAACCTATTAAGGATATTTAAAACAAATTTATATTTTAAAACAAGTGGCCCAGGGGAAGACAGGTGAAGAATAAGGTGAGAAGAAGGTTAAAATGGAAATACTGAAGAAAACCAACACTTACGCTTTCTCCTGTAGGAGAGAGCGACAGGGACAAGGGAAGGAGACCAAGACACTTCTATGACCCAAAGTAAGAGAAACCTAGGTTTAAGAAAGAGGGCGGGGTCAACAGAGACAAAAGTTGTAGGAAAAAATACTTAAAATATGAGGATTCTGGTACATGCTAATAGTCTTCATAAACACATGTGACCACTAGAATATATCTAAACTATACATTGTCTAATATAGATTTAATTTAGCCATTTCATAATCCTGCACATCACATCACATTCTGGGTGGCTGTTGATACAAGCTGAGGCCTTCCTATTGGATCGACCCTGTTCTATGGATTATTCATACAGACCTACCAAGAGAACCTTACAGTATCCATGGCTGTAGAAAGTTCAGGTATCCATTTTTCAGCTCAAAAAGGGTAAGTTTTCATTAAGTCAGAGGTCCACTAGGGCCTTGGGCCTTTGTTCCTATTGTATTTGAATAATAAGGGTCTATCCCTTTCTCCTTATTCCTATACCCAGAGGCAGAGGTACATTATCTCAACGAGCCTCAATTTCCTCATTAGTAAGAGATGTATAAAGACATCAATTCTACTTACCTAGTAGGTGGATTGGTTAGAATAAAATGAGTTTTTGGAAGTCAGGGTTATCGCACTCTGATTCCTTAATACCTGGACTAGAGTCTGACACACAGCATGAGCTCAGCAAATGTTGGCTCTGTTAAAATAACCGTTTGTTAAAAAGCTTTGTTACCTAGAAGCAGTTCCAAGTGTTATTTATTCTGCAACACCGACGAAAAAGCCCCCAGGTGACCAAATTAAAAGTAATACCTCATCTTCATGGGTGCCAAGTAATAGGGAGGAGGGCTGTAACCCCTTTCCGACAATTCAAATGAAAACATCGCTTCGCAGACTTTCATGACCTCGGCCCAGTTTCCCACCAGATTGCTGCTTCCAAACCCATTTCTTTTGGAAATTCTGCACCTGCTGTAGAACTTTTGAGGAACCTACGGGATCAAATATCTCTTTGACGTCCCTTGAGATGTCGGCCCGAAACCCTTCAAAGTAGCCTTGGCCTCCCTCATCTCTCTCAACCTGAGACGGGGGTCCCGCCACCGGCTGAGTTCCCCCAGGGGTCCATCTCTCGCGGAAGCCTCCCGCTCCGTGCCTCCAGCCTCTTGCAGCGGTCAAAGGATGAAGACTGGAGGGCCTACACTAAGCTTTCTGAGGCTTGGGGTTTCCTCGGGGGGGGGGCCTATAGGGGGGGGGGGGGCCACGGCCACAGGCCCCTCCTCCGAGGGTCCGGGCCGCGCGGCGGCGGGAGGGACCGGCGGAACGCGGGCCGCCGCGGGCTCCTCTGCCCACTACACGGGGCGGGGGCGGGGCAGCTTCCTTCCCCAGGGGCGGGCCTCGGCGCTGGGGCGGGTCCAGAAGCCTCAGGCCCTCTCTTCCCGTGGGCCGGCCGACCAGAGACAGGGCGGGTTTCCTCCCCCGAAGGGCGGGCCTGGCGCCGAAGGCCCCTCCTCCCGAGGAGGGCCGTTTGGCGGCGGCGGCCGCGCGGGGGGAGTCCGCGGCTCGGCTGCCTAGCCAAGCGGGCTCTGGCTCCTCCCAGTGGCCGGCCGGGGCGGAAGCGGGAGGCGGGGGCAGCGTGCGCGCTGCTGGTCTCCTCTCCCGCGGCGCTGGGGCCCGCGCTCCGCGGCGGCTGCTGGATTCGGCGCTTCGCCCGCGGTCAGCTCCTCTCCGTGCCCGTCCGCTCCTCGCCCAGGCCTCCTCCTCCTCAGCCGCGGCCCGCGGCGCTGACCCCGCCGGCCCTCTCCCGCCCCGTCTCATACTTTCGCCGCCTCCGCGGCCCCGGCCCCGGCCCCGATGGCTCTGTGCAACGGAGACTCCAAGGTCAGTCTCTGGCGTGGGGGGTCCCGGCCTCACCGCCTCCGGGAGCAGGCGAGGCTCGCGGGCCGGGGAGGCGCGGCGCGGGGCCCTTCCCGCCGCCTCCCCCCAGCCCGTCCGCGCAGCCCTGCGGCCCGGGCAGTGGCGCGTCGGAGAGCCCCCGGTCGGGGCCTGTGGCATGTTTTCTCCTCCGGAGCGGCAGGTGCTTTGTTGATTTTGTCTGCGCTTCAGGGTTCCTGCGCCCTCCGATCTGCGGGCGTCGGGGAGGGCTTCAGCTTCCCGCGGCCGCGCCGCTGGCCCCCGCCTCCCCCGCGCCGCTGTGGGGCGCGGAGCCTGCGGAAAGCAGCCGCAGGGCGGAGGCAGGGAGGCAGGAGGGGTGTGTGTGAGTGTGGGGGGGCCTTTTCAGTCTTCACCCCGTCCCTTCGGGAGGCTCCGGGCCTTTTGTGGATCTCCTGGGGCCCGCCGAAGGCAGGGCAGAGCTGGGGCCTCGCGTGCGGCGTCCGGGCTGGCTGTCCTCGCGTCTTCCCGCCACCCCGTTTCCCGCCTGTCCTCGGTGAGGCTCGCCGCGATGCCCCTCGCCCGCCTGGGGGTCCGCGGCGGCGAGGCCGGCCCTCCCCGAGGCCGAGTGGCGGCAGCACCTCCCCCACCGGCCCCGCGGTCAGCCCTCCTCCCCCCGCGTCTGGGCCAGTGGCCCGCGGGTCGCTTGCTCTGTTCACCTCCCCCATCTCCGAGGGAAGTGAGGCCAAGCCCGCCCCCGATCCATCTCGCTCCTTATTTTACGTGTGTGTTTGCGGTGGATCCCTGCCCGCAGTGGGAGCCCTACGCGGGACGCGAGCCGCTGCCGCCACGCCCGGGGGAAGTCGGGAGTCCCGGGCTGTTGCAAAAAGTTGCTAACGTGGTGTGGGGAGAACACGTTTAGGTCGTTCTGCGCTCTCGTCCTCTCCAACTCACTTTTTTATTACGACCCTTATTCGTCTTGTTTCTGCACTGAGCACCTTCGCTTTCACTTCTGTGTTAAATTTTTCGTTGGCTTGGAGTTCTTTGAGACCCTCACAAAGTCAGTTTTGCCAGCGGGAAACTGCACAGTTTTGAATTGGAGTTTACTTGAGCAAGGTGTATACTCTCTATGATGTTTAGAGCCTGGATTTAAGAAATTCACAAAGCTTCATTCAGGTGTGTGGATTTTAAATGTCAGGTGGGAATTGGTATCCTAAGTCACGTAGTAGTGCCTGATTCAGACATTATTCTCTTACAAAGATGGTTCCTAAGTATCAAGTATTTTTGGGTCCTCTCCGTGAATGATTGCTTAGTACCTTGTAAACATTCAAAAGTAATTGTTAAACATATGAGTAAGGAGTATAAAGTAGCTGATACACTTTTTTAACTGAGGAAGCTGATGCTCAGACTTGTTGGAGCTCTTTTTCAGGATTAAAAGGTATTAAATGACACTCAAACCTTCAGTGTCTGATTTCAGAAGCCAGTGTAAACCTCATTGTACAGCTCTTTCCTATACACTATTTAACTTGCAAAGCATTTTTTTTTCTCTCTTTAATTTTGAGCCTTACAACTCTTCGGAAAGATTCGTCTTTGTGCTGGTATAGGAAATAACTGCTATTAGAAAGATTGAAACCTAATTTACAGACTTTGAAAAATATGTTGTGATTTGAGGAGGTTATTTTCACAGAATTAAGGGACAGCGGAAAGTTCGATTCAGCTTCCAAATTACTTTATCTATCTCAGGAGTGTAGAACATACACTTTTTTCCCCCCTAGTTGATGTTTATTTTTGTCAACTTGCATTTTAAAAAGAATCTTTAACCGTTTGATATATTTGAGACTCAGGTGAATTGCTGATTAACTTGTTTTTATTTCAAGGTCCCATTATATTTACAGTATAATCAAACATGTGTTTTTGACTATATTAACAATCAGATGTGGACTGAATTGGAGCATTCTCAAGAGCAGCTACCCAGACAAATAACATATTTCCTAAAATCTATGACTATTTCATGTACTCTTAAGGGAAAAAAACCCTACAATTAAACCATTGATTATTATACATGTTTCAGGTAAAGGGATGCCTAAATATGGGGGGATATGCATAATAAAGTAGGTGAAATAAGATATTTCTAAGAGGGCCATCTGGAAATCTGAGTAGAAATCTGTTTTCCATACTTTACCACTGAACTGCCTTTGCCTCTGAAGTGAAATACAAGTATTGTATCCATACTCGCTTTGTAAATCGATGGTGCCTCTAACAGTTGTGTGTAAATCCTAGTTCATCTGGGAATGAGCTGATCTTAATTCCTATTCTGGTACCTATTGATTTTTATCAGGATTTTCTAAAATGACATTTTTGCATAATGGAAACTAGGGAGAGACCTAAAATCTTTAGAATATTTGGGCTGTTTTCATTAGTTTTATCCGCAAGGTATCATTTTAGAGCTGGAAGGACCCCTTATGATTTCTAACTTCCTCAACTGAAAAAATATAGCTGGGATTAAAACCTAGCTTTCCTTTTTCTTCTGGACTACTATGATTAACCATCCAAAGCAGAGATTATTGTTTCCTTAACTAAGGAGCAAATATAGTGTTATTTTGTTAAGAAGTTAAGATCTTACTTAAGCTGACTACCTATGTTTATATTTTCTTTAAAATTTTTTTACAACTATTTATTGTATGTGAAGAGTATATGTATGCATCAAGTATTAGACATAGTGACTTTTTTCAGTTTTATTAAGGCAGGATTATCAGAGTAATATTCTTTGGGATACTTGTCGAGTTTCCCACTTTTTGGCTCTATCCAAGCCATAGACTCTTTTGGTTGGAGTAAAAGTGAGACCTATTCCACTATCTTCACTGAATGTTGACTAGGGTATATCTTGGTTTAAAGATGTTTTATAAATACTTATTGATTGCATGTGATGTAGAGTCTTTAAGGTCATCTAATGTTCAAATTTAAGTTTCGCATTTTTAAATTCAAGTTTTGAATCAAATAGAAAGGTAACCTGGGATTTATGTCTAGGATATATCGAGAATTAAACTATCCTTTTATAATAACCCTATACAGTACATTTTTTCAAAGATCAAAATTGATTTTTTTTTTTTTTTGCTTCAGATTTTGTTCCATCTGTTAAGATAGTCATCCAGAGTGGAAGCACTGTTGTAGACAAAAGGAATGTTTTTTTTGTTTTTTTGTTTTTAAATTGTTTTCTGTTCTTAAGACTTGGAAGGTTTTGAAATACCTCCAGGAACCTCAGATGCCCTTGCCTTTAACTTGGGCCATCTATCACTTAAAGAAAATAATTGTCTTTTAAGAATTTATTTTAAAAAATGTAGACTCGTCCTATACTTGTTTAAATGTATTTGATACTTTTTAAGAGGCTATTTGATGAATTATATTCCAAACTATGCTGTTTGAAGTAATGAATAATTATCTCCTAACCACAATGATAAAATTTCCTTCTGTAATGGTACTTAAACTGGTTTCCTGCCTCCTTTAACCTAAACTCTGTTTTAAAAACTCAGATGATGTCCTCATGAAGCAGTTTGTAAATCAATAAAAAAGTAATTGTATCATAGAATCTTGCAATTTTATCACAAAAATAGCTTTACTCTAGTAATAGTAATATGATATTAGTTGGTTTTCTTGTTCATGTATCCTAGCTGCAGTTTCAGGTTCATGGTTTTGAGGGCCAGGAGATGGTTTATGTAGTTGTGTCTATACACTCCCTAATAAAGAACAGTGTAATGTGATAGAGAATAAGGTGTTTGGTTATAGTAGTGTGACCATATATTCTATGTGTGCACTGGGCATAAAAGGAGGTACTAAAAATAATTTAAGTTTATCATAATTGCTGCAAAACAAAATGTTACTAAACAAAATAAGTAATTCTGGATTCACACAATACAGTAAATAAATAGCAAAACTCCTGTAGTAAGAGTGTTTGGATTACTCTCTGTACATTATACACAGGAACACACAGCATCTCTTTCCTGCATGTATTTCACAAACACATTTCCCACTGACTCAGCTGATGCTGGCCTGGAGGTTTTGTGCATCTGTCAGGCTGAGGATTGGCTGTGGCACTTCTGATAGGTACCGTAAGTGGCTAGCAGGGGCAGCAACGTCAGACATTTACCTCTTAACACCCAAGACTGAATAGAATCAGCTGCCTCTAGTTGCCAGTGTGCAGTTGTACTTCATTTTGTCAGGAAAGAGAGAGGGGTTGGCTTTTGGATTGAACCAGAAGCTAAGGTGTGAACTCTGTTCATTGTACCTGTACTCTGCTCTGTACCAGACAAAGCATGAGAGAAGATGGAAAAATAAAGTAAGACTATAACAAACCCATCCTGTATTACTTGAATGCAATTATTCATAATGATATGTTAAAAATTAAAAATATGTGACAGACATTAAGCTAGGTGGAATATGGGAATAACAGGTGTAAGTTAGGGGAATACTGGGCAAAGTGGGCCATATAATCACTTAGTTACAGAACACATATTGCCTGAGTTTGGATCTTGATTTCTCTAGTGACATGTATTTTTTTTTTCATTTCTCATTCTTTTTTTATTTTTGATAATTTATTTTGGTATCATTAATCTACAATTACATGTGCAATATTATGGTTATTAAACAACCCCCTTCATCAGGTCCCCCCCCACCAACCCCATTACAGTCACTGCCCATCAGCGTAGTGAGATGCTATAGAATCACTACTTGTCTTCTCTGAGTTGTACAGCCCTCCCCGTGCCCCCCCAACATTACATCTGTTAATCATAATGCCCCTTTTTCCCCCTTACCCTCCCTTCCCACCCATCTTCCCCAGTCCCTTTCCCTTTGGTAACTGTTAGTCCATTCTTGGATTCTGTGAGTCTGCTGCTGTTTTGTTCCTTCAGTTTTTTTCTTTGTTCTTATACTCCACATATGAGTGAAATCATTTGATACTTGTCTTTTTTGGCTTGGCTTATTTCACTGAGCATAATACCCTCTACCTCCATCCATGTTTTTGCAAATGATAGGATTTGTTTTCTTCTTATGGATGAATAATATTCCATTGTGTATATGTACCACATATTCTTTATCCATTCATCTACTGATGGACAGTTAGGTTGCTTCCATTTCTTGGCTATTGTAAATAGTGCTGCGATAAACATAGGGGTGCATATGTCTTTTTCAAATTGCGCTGCTGCATTCTTAGGGTAAATTCCTAGGAGTAGGATTCCCGGGTCAAATGGTATTTCTATTTTGAGTTTATTGAGGAACCTCCATACTGCTTTCCACAATGGCTGGACTAATTTCCATTCCCACCAGCAGTGTAGGAGGGTTCCCCTTTCTCCACATCCTCACCAACATTTGTTGTTTGTGTTTTGGATGTTGGCCATCCTCACTGGTGTGAGGTGATATCTCATTGTGGTTTTAATTGCATTTCTCTGATGATTAGCGATGTGGAGCATCTTTTCATGTGCTGTTGGCCATCTGAATTTCTTCTTTGTGTCTATTCATGTTGTCTGCCCATTTCTTAAATGGATTATTTGCTTTCTGTTTGTTAAGGTGCGTGACTTCTTTATAAAGTTTGGATGTCAACCCCTTATTGGATACGTCATTTATGAATATATTCTCCCATACTGTAGGATGTCTTTTTGTTCTACTGATGGTGTCGTTTGCTGTACAGAAGATTTTCAGCTTGATATAGTCCCACTTGTTCATTTTTGCTTTTGTTTCCCTTGCCCGGGGGGATATGTTCATGAACAAGTTGCTCATGTTTATGTCCAAGAGATTTTTGCCTATGTTTTTTTCTAAGAGCTTTATGGTTTCATGACTTACATTCAGGTCTTTGATCCACCTTGAGTTTACCTTTGTGAATGGGGCTAGACAGTAGTCCAGTTTCATTCTCTTACATGTAGCTGTCCAGTTTTTCCAACACCAGCTGCTGAAGAGGCTGTCATCTCCCCATTGTATATCCAAGGCTCCTTTATCAAATATTAATTGACTGTATATGTTTAGATTAATGTTTGGGTTTTCTATTCTGTTCCACTGGTCTGTGGGTCTGTTTTTGTGCCAGTATCAAATTTTCTTGATTACTGTGGCTTTGTAGTAGAGCTTGAAGTCAGGGAGCGTAATTCCCCCTGTTTGATTCCTCTTTCTCAGAATTGCTTTGGCTATTTGGGGTCTTTTGTGGTTCCATATGAATTTTAGAATTATTTGTTCCAGTTCATTGAAGAAAGCTGTTGGTAGTTTGATAGGGACTGCATTGAATCTGTAGATTGCTTTAGGTATAGCCATTTTGACAATATTTATTCTTCCTAGCCAAGAGCATGGGACGCATTTCCATTTGTTAGTGTCCTCTTTAAATTCTCTTAGGAGTGTCTTGTAGTTTTCAGAGTACAGGTCTTTCACTTCCTTCGTTAGGTTTACTCCTAGGTATTTTATTCTTTTTGATGCAATTGTGAATGGAATTGTTTTTCTGATTTCTCTTTCTGTTAGTTCATTGTTAGTGTATAGGAAAGCAACAGATTTCTGTGTGTTAATTTTGTATCCTGCAGCTTTGCTTTATTCAGATATTAGTTCTAGTAGTTTTGGAGTGGAGTCTTTAGGGTTTTTTATGTGCAGTATCATGTCATCTGCAAACAGTCACAATTTGACTTCTTCTTTACTAATCTGGATGCCTTGTATGTCTTTGTTTTGTCTGATTGCCGTGGCTAGGACCTCCAGTACTATGTTGAATAACAGTGGAGAGAGTGGGCATCCCTGTGTTGTTCCCGATCTTAGATGAAAAGCTTTCAGCTTCTCGCCGTTAAGTATGTTAGCAGTGGGTTTGTCATATATAGCTTTTATGATGTTGAGGTACTTGCCGTCTATACCCATTTTGTTGAGAGTTTTAATCATGAATGGATGCTGAATTTTGTCAAATGCTTTTTCAGCATCTATGGAGATGATCATGTGGTTTTTGTTCTTCTTTTTGTTGATGTGGTGGATGATGTTGATGGATTGTCGAATGTTGTACCATCCTTGCATCCCTGGGATGAATCCCACTTGATCATGGTGTATGATCCTCTTGATGTATTTTTGAACTCGGTTTGCTAATATCTTGTTGAGTATTTTTGCATCTACGTTCATCAGGGATATTGGTCTGTAATTTTCTTTTTTGGTGAGGTCTTTGCCAGGTTTTGGTATTAGAGTGATGCTGGCTTCATAGAAAGAGTTTGGAAGTATTCCCTCCTCTTCTATTTTTTGGAAAACTTTAAGGAGAATGGGTGTTATTTCTTCTCTATATGTCTGGTAGAATTCAGAGGTGAATCCATCAGGTCCGGGGGTTTTGTTCTTGGGTAGTTTTTTGATTACCGCTTCAATTTTGTTGCTGGTGAGATTGATCTGTTTAGTTTTTCTGTTTCTTGCTTGGTCACTCTTGGAAGGTTGTATTTTTCTAAGGAGTCCATTTCTTCTATGTTTTGCAGCTTGTTAGCATATAGATTCTCATAATATTCTCTTATAATTCTTTGTATTTCTGTGGGATCCGTCGTTATGTTTCCTTTCTCATTTCTGATTCTGTTTATGTGTGTAGATTCTCTATTTCTCTTAATGAGTCTGGCTAGGGGTTTATCTATTTTGTGTATTTTTTCAAAGAACCAGCTCTTGGTTTCATTGATTTTTTTCTATTGTTTTATTCTTCTCAATTTTATTTATTTCTTCTCTGATCTTTATTATGTCCCTCCTTCTGGTGACTTTGGGCCTCATTTATTTTTCTTTTTCTGATTTCAGTAATTGTGTCTTTAGACTGTTCATTTGGGAATGTTCTTCCTTCTTTAAATAGGCCTGGATTGCAATATACTTTCCTCTTAGAACTGCCTTTGCTGCGTCCCACAGAAGTTGTGGCTTTGTGTTGTTGTCATTAGACTCCATATATTCTTTGATTTCTGTTTTGCTTTGGTCGTTAACCCATTGATTAATTAGGAGAATGTTGTTAAATCTCCATGTATCTGTGAGCCTTTTTGATTTCTTTCTAAAATTTATTTCTAGTTTTATACCTTTGTGATCTGAGAAGTTGGTAGAATTTCAATATTTTTGAATTTACTGAGTTCTTTTTTGTGGCCTAGTATGTGGTCTATTCTGGAAAATGTTCCATGTGCACTTGAGAAGAATGTGTATCCTGTTGCTTTTGGGTGCAGCATTCTGTAGGTATCTGTTAGGTCCATCTGTTCTAGTGTGTTGTTCATTGCCTCTGTGTCTTTACTTATTCTCTGTCTAGTTGATCTGTCCTTTGGAGTGAGTGGTGTGTTGAAGTCTCATAAAATGAATGTATTGCTGTCTATTTCCTCCTTTAATTCTGTTAGTATTTGTTTCACATATGCAGGCGCTCCTGTGTTAGGTGCATATTTATTTATAATGGTTATATCTTCTTGTTGGACTGACCCCTTTATCATTATGTAATGTCCTTTTTATCTATTGCTACTTTCTTCATTTTGAAGTCTATTTTGTCTGATACAAGTACTGCAACACCTGCTTTTTTTCTCTTTGTTGTTTGCATGAAATATCTTTTTCCATCCCTTCACTTTTAGTATGTGTGTATCTTTGGGTTTGAGGTGAGTCTCTTGTAAGCAGCATATAGATGAGTCTTGTTTTTCTATCCATTCTGTTACTCTACATCTTTTGATTGGTGCATTCAGTTCATTTACATTTAGGGTGATTATTGATAGATATGTACTTATTGCCATTGCTGGCTTTAGATTCGTGGTTACCAAAGTTCAAGGGTTGCTTCTTTACTATCTAACAATCTAACTTAACTTTCTTGTTAAGTTATTGTGAACACCATCTGATGTTTCTTTATTTCTTTCCCTTCTTATTCTTCCTCCTCCATTCTTTATATACTAGGTGTTTTGTTCTTTGCCTTTAGTTAGTATTTGGATGTCTGCTTTCTTTGCTATGATTTTATTTTCTCTGGTGACATCTTTTTAGCCTTAGGGGTGCTTCCCTCTAGAGCAGTCCGTTTAAGATATCCTGTAGTGGTGGTTTATGAGAGGCAAACTCTCAACTTTCATTTATCTGGAAATTGTTTGATCCCTCCGTCGTATTTAAATGATAATCGTGCTGGATACAATATTCTTGATTCGAGGCCCTTCTGTTTCATTATGTTAAATATATCATTCCATTCTCTTCTGGCCTGTAAGGTTTCTGTTGAGAAGTCTGATGGGTTTTCCTTTGTAGGTGATCTTTTTCTCTCTCTAGCTGCCTTTAATACTCTGTCCTTATCTTTGATCTTTGCCATTTTAATTATTATGTGTCTTGGTATTGTCTTCCTTGGGTCCTTTGTGTTGGGAGATCTGTGGGTTTCCGTGGACTGCGAGACTGTTTCCTTCCCTAGCGTGGGAAAGTTTTCAGCAATTATTTCTTCAAAAACACTTTCTATTCCTTTTTCTCTCTCTTCTTCCTCTGGTACTCCTATAATATGAATATTGTTCCATTTGGATTGGTCACATAGTTCTCTTAATATTCTTTCATTCCTAGAGATCCTTTTACCTCTCTCTGCCTCAGTTTCTCTGTATTCCTGTTCTCTGATTTCCATTCCATTCACAGTCTCTTGCATTCCAGTCTGCTCTTAAGCCCGTCGATGGCTTGTCTGATTTCTGCATTGTCTTTCCTCACTTCCCTTACTTCCTCCCTCAGCTCTTGCACATTTCTCTGTAGATCCGTCATGGTTATGAATTTTATTCTGAATTCTTTTTCAGGAAGACTGTGCATGTCCATCCCTTCAGGCTCCCTCTCTGGGGTTGTCTGGTGGTTGATTTTAGTCTGGACCATATTCCTCTGTCTTTTCATGGCTATAGAAGTGGTTGCTGGTAGTTGCCACATATGCCAGCTGGGCTCTTTATGACTTTAAAAAGGAAAAAAAGAAAGAAAGAAAGAGAAAGAGAGAGGGAGGGAGGGAGGGCAGGAGGAAGGAAGGAAGAGAAAGAAAGAAAAGGAAAGAGGGAGGGAGGAAGGAAGGAAGGAAGGAAAATAGAAAAGAGAAAAGAAGAGAAAAGAGAAGAAAAGAGAAAAGAAAAATGCACACCAGTAGTGGATTCTGTGGGTATGCTGTAGGTGGTGCTGTTGCTTCACTATTCCAGAGCCATGGCTGCGCCACTCCACAGGGCCCTTTATAGCTCTGGCCGGGTGGGAACGAATGGGAGGCTGTTGATCTCTGTGGGAAGTCTAAGTGCAGCCACCCCTTCCCAGTCGACAGCTAAGGGGTCCGAAACTCCCCAGGACTCCCAGCATGCTGGGCTGAGTGTGCCAGGGCGATCCGGTCCTCCGCTGGGCTCCTGTGTCTTTAAGACCACTGAAAAAAGTGCACGCTTTTCTTCTTTTTTTTTTTTTCCTTCCTGGGATCCGGTGCAAGCAACTTGGCGCATTCCCCGATCAGATCCTGACCCTCTGTCTCTCCAATCTCCGCTACACCGCGTGATGTGTGTCAGCGCTCCCCACGCAGATCACCGGGCCTGGTTATTTCACGGGCCTGTACTTCCACTCCCTCCAGGCTCTGAATCCTCTCCTCCGGCCAGTGCGCTGGGGTGGGGAAGTACTCGGCTCCCGCCGGTTCACGGCTCCGTATCTTACCCGCCTCTCGGGGTGCCGAGTCCTCTCAGGTGTAGCTGCATGCTGTGCACTTTCCTGTGTATTCTGGTCTCTCTTTTAGGAATAGTTGTATTTGCTGTATTTTCATAGATAAATATAATGTTGGGAGGAGATTTCTGCCACCCTGCTTACGCCGCCATCTTCCCGGAAGTCTTAAAAACTATTTTTATAACAGCTCTATTGAGGTATAACTCACATACCATAAAATTCGCCCCATTTAAAGGGCATAATTCAATGGTTCTTAGTATATTCACAGATTTTTGTAACTATTACCACAGTCATTTTTAGAACAGTCTAATCATCTCTAAAAGAAATCTGTACCTTTTAGCAGTCAGCCCTCATTTCCTCCACAGCTGCCTCTCCTTTCTAACTGTAGGCAACCACCAACTATTTTCTGTCTCTAGATTTTCCTACTTTGGACATTTTATATGACTAGAATCTTACAATATATAATCTTTTCTGATTGGCTTCTTAGTGTAATGTTTTCAGAGTTCATCCATCTCATAGCATGTGTAAGTACCTTATTCCTTTTTATTACTGTATAATATTCCATTGTCTGGGTTTAACACCTTTTATTAATCTATTCATCAGTTGAGGGACATTGGTTGTTTGCACTCTTTGGAATTGTGGATAATACTTCTATGAATATTCCTGTACAAGTTTTTGTGTAGATATAAATTTTCATTTCTCTTGAGTGTATATCTAGGCTTGAAATTGCTGGTCATGTAGTAATTCAGTGTTTAACCATTTGGTGGCTTATCAGACTTTCTACAGTGGCTGCAGTATTTTACATTTCTGTCAGCAGTGAGTGAGGTTCCAGTTTCTCTACATCTTTGTCAACACTTGTCTTTTTGATGATATTCATCATAGTGAGTATGAAGGTGTATCTCATTGTGGTTTTGATTTGCATTCCCTAATGACGGATTATGTTAAACATTTGTTCATCTGCTTATTGGCCATTTGTTTATTTTCTTTGAAGATATGTCTTTTCAGATCTTTTGCCATTTTGAAGGTGGGTTATTTGTCTATTAGGTTGTAAGAGTTCTTTATTCTAGTTTATTTTTATTTTTATTTCTTTATTCAGGAATGTAATTTGAGGTATTTTCTGCCATTCGGTGGGTTCTTTCATTTACTAATGGTGTCTCCTGATGCATAAAACCTTTTAATTTTGATGAAGTTCAGTTTTTTCTTTTGTTACTTGTGCTTTTGGTTCCATTTAAGAAACATTTTCTAATTTAAGATCATGAAGATTTGTATCATTGCTTACATTTTCTTCTAAAAGTTTTAGGGTTTTAGCTCTTACATTTAGGTCTTTGATCCATTTTGACCTAATTTTTGTATATGTTACAAGGTACCAACTTTATTCTTTTGTTTGTGGCTATCTAGTTGTATCATTTTTTTAAAAAAGACTTTTCTTTTTAAATGCCCTTGGCACTCTTACTGGAAATCAACTCACCATTTTTTTTGGACTCTCAATTCTGTTCTATGTGTCTCACACTGATCTATGTGTCTATCCTTATGCCAATATCACATTGTCTTGATTTTGTAGCTTTGTAGTTAAGTTTTGAAACTAGGACATGTGGGTTCTCCAACTTTGTTCTTTTTCAGTTTTGTTTAGACTAGTCTAGATCCCTTGAATTTCTGATCAATTTCTGCAAAAAAGTCAACTAGGATTCTGATAGAGATTATGTTGAGTCTGTGGATCAATATGAGGAGTAGTACTATCTTAACGATATTTTCTGATCCATACATGGGATATTTTCCCATTTACTCGTCTTCTTTAATCTTCCAACAATGTTGCATAGCTTTTCAAGTATGTGTTATTCTCTAGTCAACTTATTTTATTCTTTTTTTTATGCTGTTGTAGATGGAATTATCCTAATTATATGTTTGCATTATTCATTGCAATTTCCAGAGGTACAATTGATTTTCATGTATTTATTTTGTATTCTTCAATCTTATTGCACTTACTCATTCTAATAGTATTTTAGTGGAACCCTTAGGATTCTCTTTATAATGAGATCATGTTATCTACAAATAGAGTGATTTTACTTTTTCCTTTCCACTGTGGATGCCTTTCATCTTCTTTTCTTGCTTAATTGCCCTGGCTAATACTTCTACTACAGTTTTGAGTAGAAGTTGCAAGGGCAGAAATCCTTGTTCTTAGGGGGAAAGCATTTAGTCTTTCACTATTAAGAATCATATTAGCTGTGGGTTTTTCCTAAGTGCCTTTTATCCGGCTGAGGGAGTTCCCTTCTATTCCTAGTGTTTTTTATTATAAAAAGGTTCTGAATAAATGCATTATATAAATGCATATATATAAACATTGAAAATGTTTTTTATTATGAAAATATTTATTGAGTTTTTATTATAAAAAGATGTTGGCTTTTGACCTGCTTTTTCTATGTACAGATGACCATATGGTTTTTGTACCTTATTCTATTGATATATTGGTATATTAGATTGACTTTTGTATGTTAAATCAAACTTGCATTCTTGGGATAATTCTTACTTGGTCATGATGTCTAATCCTTTCTGTTGTGTGGCTGGATTTGGTTCTAACAATTTTATTGAGTTTTGTGACTACACTCATAAGAGTTAATGACTTGCAGTTTTCTTGTGATGTGTGATGTCTTTGACTTTAGTTTCAGGACAATACTGATCTCCTAGAATGGGTTAGGGTACAGTTTTTACTATACTTGCTTTATGTGATCAGTTTTTGATGTGAGACCCTAAACTACATTTTGGTGTGCCATTTTCATATTGCTGCATTATTGTAATGAACTGTGAATGTGTTCCTCCCAACTCCAACATCTGACTGGGTGAAATAAGGCACAAGACTTAGGACATTAGACTGAGACAGTAACTCTTTTAAAGGTAACTGGTACACTTTGAGTTGATATAGCTTGAGTTAAACTGAAAATTTTTGTAAATTTTTAATGTATGATTAATTAATCCACTTAAATGGATTTAACTTGATAGATACTTGGTTTTATGAAGGAGTGGCTTTTAGATTTGAGTGAGTGTTGGCCTTGTTATTGACACTGTGGCAGAGCTCTACCTCCAGGGCTCTGAAGGCTCACGGAAATAGTTGCATATAGTAGCACTGTCTTTCAGTTTGTGGAGAGAAACAGTAGTTTGAAAAGGTCACTAGTAGGTGTTCACTTGTTTTTATTGAGGTAAAATGTACATTTGTGGGGTGCACAGATTTTTAAATGTGCAGTTGGAGTTTTGACAAGTATATATACCCATGTAACTGTTACTCCAAGATATAGAACATTTTCATCATTCCTGCTCCTTGTGGTAGCCCCACCGCTCTTCCAGCAACAACCGCTGTTAGGATTTCTATAACCATAATTCATTTTGTCTGTTTTTGAACTTTATAATAATGGAATCTTACAATGATTCTGGCTTCTTTTACTCAACATAATGTTTTAGAGATTTATCCTGTGGTATGTATTAGTAGTTTGCTCATTTTTATTGTGTAGTATTCCACTATATAGGAAAATTTGTTTATCCATTCACATGTTGATGGTCATTTGCATTATTTCCACTTTTGTGGACACAGGTGTTCGTTTGTTTTGGATAAATACCTGGGATTAAATTGCTGGATCAAAGGATAACCCCCTATTAGGTTTTGATATTTCCCATTTCCTATAATTTAGAATATTTAGGCTGTGATAATAGGCTATTTCATGCCTAGGAGAGATAAACCTTGGTACAGTAAAACAAACTTAAAAACAAAATTTCATTGTAATATTTTATCCTTAAGGATATTTTAAAGAGTACCTTATTCAGCTGTATTTTATTAGAAATAGTGTGTGGTTTATGGGCAAACAGGCTACTTCAGATTGGCTTTATGAACATAAAAATATGTACCAGTAGAAATGAACCTATTTATTTGATAGTAGCAATCTGAAACTTAAACTTAAAAATAATTTGACAGTAAAACTGATGAAAGTAAATAGAATTGGAAGCACTGTGTATTTAATAAAGTTGGATTTAAAAAAATGTAACTTTGGCATTAATGTAGTATTTTCTTATAAGAGCTGTCTTCAGGTATTTGGTAAGAAAATTCCTATCAGTTTGTCTATGTTATCCTGACCAGGTGGCACATCTTGGGTTCACCAGGCCTAGCTCTCCAGAGGTTAATTAGTAATACCTATAAGGGTTTTCTTCCCTGATGTCTCTCCTTCATTAGTTACCCCTTAAAAAAAAAAGAGGTAAGTATGAATTCATATTTTCATCTCTAAAACTGAAGAATCAGTGTAATGCATGTCTTAAAGACAAGGTCAAAAGAGCTAAGCATGATTATAGCCATTTTGTACAATTTTGGCATACATTCTCATATATTCTGCTATATATGGCCAGGGAAAACAGAATCATAGTATGTATATTATTGATTTAGAACTTCACATGGATGCTTTGGTGTTAAATAGTTGTTGTAAATTTCACTTTAGGTGGTACTAGAAACATTTTCAGAAAGAAGTGATACTCATTTCTTGCCCACAAGTTTTTGGGTCAACTCAGCATTGCTGAGTTCCACTACTCTCTTCTTCTGGGATCAGTAGCCTCATGCTGTTTTCATGATAATGGCAGAAGCACAGCAGGCAAGTGGAAACATTCAGATTGCTTAAGCCTTGCCATACTCACACTTCTGTCTTCATTACATTGACCAAAGCAAGTCTTATAGTTGAGCCCAGTGTCAAGAGTGAGGACATATATTCAACCTATAATAGGACAGACTGCAAAATCACATGATAGAAGTCATGGCTATTAGGAATAGTGAGAAATTAGGACCAGTAATATAGTCCATTACATATGGAAAATTAAAAACATATGCACTAGAGCAAAGCATATAAGGTCCCTATCATACAGCTCAGCAGTTATAAACAAAATTTTCCTTTGTATGTTTACTTTGTGCATCGCAGTAAGAGTTTCAAATGCCTGGTCTCTCTATTTTTGTATGTTGAGATTGATCAGTTAATTTAATTGTTGCCAACTTGTATATCCATTATGAAGATTTTCATCAGTCTTTCACCTAATGGTTTTTTTTTTTATAATTTATTTTGGTATCATTAATCTATAATTACATGTGCAATATTATGGTTATTAAACTACCCCCTTCATGAGGTCCCCCCTGCCAACCCCATTACAGTCACTGTCCATCAGCGTAGTAAGATGCTATAGAATCACTACTTGTCTTCTCTGAGTTGTACAGCCCTCCCCGTGCCCCCCCAACATTACATCTGCTAATCGTAATGCCCTTTTTCCCCCTTGTCCCTCCCTTCCCACCCATCCTCTCCAGTCCCTTTCTCTTTGGTAACTATTAGTCCATTCTTGGGTTCTGTGAGTCTGCTGCTGTTTTGTTCCTTCAGTTTTTTTTCTTTGTTCTTATACTCCACATATGAGTGAAATCATTTGATACTTGTATTTTTTGGCTTGGCTTATTTCACTGAGCATAATACCCTCTACCTCCATCCCTGTTGTTGCAAATGGTAGGATTTGTTTTCTTCTTATGGCTGAATAATATTCCATTGTGTATATGTACCACATCTGCTTTATCCATTCATCTACTCACCTAATGGTTTTAATAGCTAATGCCTAGCAGTGCTTCTCACACATCTTCAATAACGGATCCTTTTTTTTTAAAATTTCTAATCCATGGATGATGGCTACTTTTGTAAAATACAATAAATTTTTAGACAAATAGAATTTAAAGATCTAAGACACAGAAAACAAAGCTCCCACATTTTATTGTGGATTCAACAGAAATAAAATTACTTTGTCAACTTGTTAAACATGTGTATGAATACTTACATAAAATTCATGTACCTTTTCTTATTATGAACTAGTAATGAACTGTTTGCAGACCAGCCCTGGCCATTTTGTAGGCCACAATAGCTTAGATCCATTATTTTATAAGGAATTGCAAAATGGTGTTATTCTACTTCTGTTTTTTCTGGAATTCCTTTATAAGGAATTTTCATTAACTGTTGGTTACTTGTTGTAGAGTTCATATTGGAAAGGCAGAATGCAGGCTTTATTTCTTCTCATTACTTTCTCTAATTTTGTTAATTGTTTAAGTTTTATTAGTTCATTTTTATTTGTAACAAAGTGTACTTCAGGCATGTACTGTAGTAGAAAGGGCCACATGTAGAAAGAAGACTGGGTTTGTAAAGTGTAATAGTAGCATCTTGAAAAGTAGGCCGTGTGCTAAATACCTGCAAAATTGAGACATTCTACTTCTTAAAGATCATAGTTTTTTTCTTAGGAAGGTATATATCCCTTTTCTGGGAGGCTAAGACTCCTGTTGCTTGTGGAGGGCAGGCACACTCCATTAATGCCACAGAGGCCTAACACAGAGGTGGCAGTTTGAAAGATATACCAGCAGTGGGAAGGATGCTGGAGGGGCAGGGCTGAAGGAGGGAGCTCTGTCTGGAGGAGAAAGAGCAGGTGGAGGATGCTTCCTTAGTCCTCCCTCAGACCAGCTGGTCGGGCGCTCACAGTGCTCCATCCCCCTTGATGGCAGCTCAGCCCTGAGATGCTTCCCTATGCATTCTGCCAGCCCCTCACTCTGCCCAGCAGCATCAAACTTTGCTCCCTGGCATGTAGAGGGAGGCTTTCCCAGATTTCCTGGCCCTGTCTAAGCCCAATTACAGAGGTGCTTTTGGGACTCCAAATACTCCTTCCTCCTCACTGGCAACCTAGCCCCACACTTGCTCCCCAGCCCCACACTGTGCTCCCCTGTACACCTGCCCCACAGGCCCAGCAGAGCTGCCATTGCTAACTGGCAGACACAGGGCAGTCCTGCTCATGATGATTCCAGCAGAAGCTCCACTGCTGGGCTCACAAAGGGCCTGATGAGGTGACCTTTCAGCCCCTATTGACTTATATCTGCCACTGCTAAACAGACAGGAAGGTGACCCCTCCCACAGCCCATCACCACCACTGTGGCTTTACTGTAAAGGAGAACCAGGCACTGTTGAGCAAAGAGTCTTGAGCTTCTGAGCACGACAGGATGCCTTCTTCAAAAAACCATTACACTCTAGACCAGGAGACATAGTGGATCTATCTAATACAAAGGAGAAAACACAGAAACCTAGACAAAATGAGGAGGCAGAGGAATATGTTCCAAACAAAAGAACAGTATAAGACACCAGAAAGAAGGATAAATGAAATAGAGATTACCAATCATCTTGAAAAAGATTTCAAAGTAACAGTTACAAATATGCTCACTGACTAAAGAAAGGAATTGATGATCTCAGGGAGGACTTCAGCAAAGAGATAGAAGATTTGAAAAAGAGCCAGTCAGAGCTGAAGAATACAGTAACTGAAATGAAAAATACAATGGAAGGAATGAATAAAAGATTGCTGCAAGTAGAAAAAGACAATCGATGACATGGAAATTAGAGAAAAGGAACAGTGAAGCAGAGGAACAGAGAGAGAAAAGAATCTCTAGAAATGAGAGAATGTAAGAAAGCTGTGTGACAACTCCAAATGAAACAATATTTGCATAATAGGGATACCATAAGGAGGAGAGAGACAGGAGTAGAAAGTCTCTTTGAAGAAATAATTGCTGAAAATTTACCCAATCTGGGGAAGGAAATAGACAACCATGTCCTAGAGGCACAGAGAGCCCCTAACAAAAGGAACAGCAAGAAGACAAAACCAAGACATATAATAATTAAAATGGCAAGATTAAAGAGAGTATTAAGGGTAGCAAGAGCAAGGCAGACAGTTACCTATGAGGGAAACTTCATAAAGCTATCAGCAGATTTCTCAGCAGGAACTTGACAGGCCAGAAGGGAGTGACATGAAATATTTAATGTATTGAAACAGAAAGACCTTAAACCAAGAATCATTCAGAATTAAAAGAGAGATTTCCAGATAAATGAAGTTAAAAGAATTTACCACCACCACTATACTAGCCTTACAAGATATGATAAAGGGACTTACATAGATGAAAATGTTCCTAAGCCTAAATATTTTTCATCAGTGGAAATAAGCCTACAGGAAAGGTAGTAGACCATACTTACTAAGCAAGGTGAAGTTAAAAAAACAAATAAAAGTAGTAAAATAAACTATACACAAAAGTAGTCATGGGATACACAAAAAATGCACAATATGACATATTAATTGGGAAGAAGGAAGAGTAAAAAATTACTTTTAGATTGTGTTTGAATAGAGTGACCACCAACTTAATATAGACTGTTATATATTTAGGAAACAATGAACCTTATGGTAACTACAAACCTAAAACCTATAATAGATACATGCATACACAAAGGAATCTAATCACAACAGTAAAGAAAACCATTAAATAACAAAGAAGAGCATAAGAGAGGAACTACAAAAACAACCAGAAAACAATAAAGTGGCAATAAGTACATACCTATCAATAATTACCTTAAATGTAAATGGACTGAATACACCAATTAAAAGACATAGGATGGTAGTATGGATAAGGAAAGAAGACCCGTCTATGTTGCCTACAAGATACTCATTTCAGATGTAAAGACATGCAAAGACTGAAAATGAAGGGATAGAAAAAGATATTTCATGCAAATATATATAGAGAAAAGCAGAAGTAGCAGTACTTATATCAGACAAAATAGACTTCAAAACAAAGAAAGAAACAAGAGACAAAGAAGGACATTACATGACAAAGAGGTCAGTCCAAGAAGAGGGATATAACTGTTACAAATATCTGTGCACCCAACATGGGAGCACCTAAATATATAAAACAAATATAGAACTAAAAGGAGGAATAGATTGTAACTCAGTCATATTAGGGGACTTTAGCATACCACTTATGTCAATGGACAGATAAGGAAACAGAGGCACTGAACAACCCACTAGATCAGACAGACTTGACAGACATATACAGAACATTCCACCCAAAATCAGCAGGATACATATTTTTTCTCAAGTGCACACAGAACATTCTCCAGAATGGATCACATATTGGACACAAAAAGTCCCTCAATAAATTCAAACAGATTGAAATTTTGTCAGGCATCTTTTCAGATCACAGTGGTATGACACTAGAAATTAATCACATGAAGAAAAAATTCACAAACACATGGAGGCTAAACAACATGCTTCTAAATAATCAATGGATCAATGAACAAATCAAAACAGAAGTTAAGCAGTACATGGAGACATGAAAACAAAAATACAACAGTTCAAAATATGTGGCACGCCACAAAAGCAGTTCTAAGAGGGAAGTATATAGCGATACAGACCTACCTCAGGGAACAAGAACAATCCCAAATAGTCTAAACTCACAATTAAAGAAACTAGAAAAAGAACAAATGAAGCCCAAAGTTAGTAGATAGGAGGGACATAATAAAGATCAGAGCTGAAATAAAAGAGCCAGGAATAAAACAATAGAAAAAATCGGTGAAACCAAGAACTGGTTCTTTGAGAAGATTAAAAAAATAGACTTAACAAGAAAAAGAGGGGACACAAATAAAATTGGACACAAATAAAAAGAATAGTTAAAGCTGACACCAGTAAATTCAAAGAATTATTAGAATTCTGTGAAAAGATACATGCCAATAAATAGGGCAACCTAGAAGGGGAAAGTTCCTAGAAAAGTACAGCCTTCTGTGATTGACCCATGAAGAAACAGAAAATCTGAACAGACCAATTACCAGAAACGAAGTTGAATTAGTAGTCGAAATACTCCCAACAAGTAAAACTCCAGATGCCTTCACAGTTGAATTCTGCCAAACATTTAAAGAAGAGCTAATACCCATCGTTCTTATAGTATTCCAAAAGGTAGAAGAGGAGGGCATACTTCCAAACTCATTCTGTGAGGCCAGCATCATTCTAATACCAGAACCAAAGTCACTACAAAAAAGAAAATTTTAGGCCAAAATCCCTGTTGAACATAGATGCAAAAATCCTAAAAATATATTAGCAAACCAAATTAAAAAAATACATCAAAAAGTTCATCTATCATGACCAAGTGGGGTTTATTCCAGGAATGTAAGGATGGTACAATATTCATAAATAAGTCAGCATGATACACACCACATTAAAAAAAAAGAAGGATAAAAACCACACAATCATCTCAATAGATGCTGAGAAAGCATTTGACAATATTCAACATCCATATATGATAAAAAAAACTCTCAACAAAATGGGTGTAGAAGGTATGTAACTCAACATAATAAAGGCCATATATGACAGACCCACAGGTAACATCACACTTAGTGGTGAAAAGCTGAAAGCTTTTCTTCTAAGATGAGGAACAAGACAAGGATGTCCACTCTCACCACTTTTATTCAACATAATATTGGAGGTCCTAGCCATGGCAATCAGATAACACAAAGAGATAAAAGGCATCCAGATTAGTAAGGAAGAAGTTAAACTGTCACTATTTGCAGATGACATGATATTATATTTAGGAAACCCAAAAGATTCCACCAAAAAACCATTAGAACTAATAACTAGATTCAGCAAAGTTGTGGGATACACAGAAATCTGTTGCATTCCTATATACTAGCAATGAACTAGAAGAAAGAGAAATCAGGAGAACAATTCCATTTACAATTGCATCAAAAAGAATAAAATACCTAGGAACAAACCTAACCAAGGAAATGAAAGACCTTTACTTTGAAAACTAATAGGAAATGATGAGAGAAATTAAACAAGATACAAATAAATGGAAATCTATCCCATGCTTATGAATAGGAATAACTGGTACTGTCAAAGTGACTATCCTGCCCAAAGCAATTTTCAGATTCCATGCAATCCATATCAAAATACCAATTATATTTTTCAATGAACTGGAACAAATAATCCTAAAATTCATATGAAATCAAAAAAGACACTGAATAGCTAAAGCAATCCTAACAAAGAACAAAGCTGGGATACTACACTCCCTGACTTCAAGCTATACTATACAGCTGTGGTCATCAAAACAATATGGTGGTGGCACAAGAACAGAATCATGGATCAGTAGAACAAAAGAGGGAGCCTCAATATAAACCCACTCATATATGGTCAACTAACATATGATAAAGGAGCCATGAATACACAATGGGGAAAAGACAGCCTCTTCAATAACTGGTGTTGGGAAAACTGGACAGCTACATGTAAGAGAATGAAACTGGATTATTGCCTAACTCCATACACAAACATAAACTGGAAATGGATCAAAGATCTGAATGTAAGACATGAAACCATAAAACTCTTAGAAGATAACATAGGCAGAAATCTCTTTAACATAAGCATGAGGAATTTTTTCCTGGACACATCTCCCTGGGCAAGGGAAACAAAAAATGAACAAGTGGGACTACATGAAACTAAAAAGCTTTTATACAGAAAAGGACACCATCAGCAGAACAAAAAGGCAATCTACATTATGGGAGAATATATTCATAAATGATTTATTTAATAAGGGGTTAACATCCAAAAAATATAAAGAACTCATATGACTCAACACGAAAAAAACAAATAACCTGTTTAAAAATCGGGTAGAAGATCTGAACAGACATTACTCCAAAGAAGAAATGCAGATGGCCAACGGGCACATGAAAAGATGTTCCATATCACTAATCATCAGGGAAATGCAAATCAAAACCACAGTGAGATATTCCCTCACACCAGTCAGAATGGCCACTATCCAAAAGATAAGAAATGACATGTTTTGGCATGGATGTGGAGAAATGGGAACCATCCTATTATGTTGGTGGGAATGTAAATTGGTGCAGCCACTATGGAAAGCAGTATGAAGGTACCTCGAAAAACTAAAATTGGAAGTACCGTATGACCCACTTATAGGAATTTACCTGAAGAAAACAAAATCTCTGATTCAAAAAGATATATGCTCCCCTGCATATTGCTGCATTATTTACAATAGCAAAGACACAGAAGCTACTAAAGTGTCCATCAATAGATGAATGGATAAAGAAGATGTGGTACATATACACAATGGACTATTATTCAGCCATAAAAAATAAAAGAAATCCTGCCATTTGTGACAACATGGATGGACTTAGAGGGTATTATGCTAAGTGAAATAAGCCAGGCAGAGAAAGACAAATACCATATGATTTCACTTATTTGTGGAATCTAAAAACAAAGCAAAACAGAATGAAAAAAACAGCAGTAGAGTCTTAAATACTGAGAAGTGACTGGTGGTTACTATGAGTGAGTGAGTGGGTGGGTGGGTGGAAAAGGTGAAGGGAATAAGTAGGGACAAAATATCAATAGCACTAGTTGGGGGTAAGGATTTAGTAATGTGTGTAACTTTTGAACCACTGTGTTGTATACCTGAAACCAACATAATACTATATATCAGCTATACTTGAATTAAAAAAAAGAAAAAAAATGGATAGATCTCTTCTAAGCTAAAATTAGTTCTTAAATGTATTTTAGAAATAATGATTATATGAAAGATAAAATTGATCTATTCACAAACTCTATGTAGGAAGAGATAGCTCTTTATATTTCTGTATGAAGAATGTCATCTTGAGGTCGTCTTTAGAATACTGATAGTATGGGAAAATGAACTGAAGGGAGGCAATGAAGTTTGGGGATAAATCTATCATTTCTATTTCCTTGCTTCTTTGCAAAGGACCTTTGTCCTTGTTCATGTGAACAGGCTACACACTTGTGTACACACCCTCAGGAGAAATATTTTTTGTTAAGATAATCTCAGTCACAATAGAAATTCAGAGTAAACTAAAGATCAACATAAAAAAAATCTGGGAGGAATGGAACTGAACAGAAATAATGAGACTGAACATAGTTAACTTTTCATTCCAGTATGTTTATAGTATGACAGCAGTTATTGAGTGATGTGTGTGTGGGGGGGTGGGGGCGTATACACTGCTAAGTTTAAAAAAAAAGGTTGATTTGAGCTAAGTAACAATGCTTTAGATTTATTTAGAGATAATAACATAATCCACTCAATTTTCCATTGAGTGGAAAAACTATAATAAACTTTAGGATTCAAAGATCATGAGGTAAAGAATAGTGTGCTTTGATTTTAGCCAGTGGTGCCAAATTTTCTTAATTATTTAATGGACTATGTAAGTATAGTTTGTCAACCAAATAACATTTTCAAAACTTTCTGAAAAGACCTCTTTAGGATAATTGAAAGTCAAGGGAAAATAATTATTGGCTTCAGAGGCTTAAAAATTGGTATTAAAGATTGTATACTGAACTAAATTTTTATTTCCCCTAAAGTTAGGAGAGAAAGATAATAAGTTGTAGTTTTATTTTCTTATCCAGTGTTCATATATTTAAGTTAAATGCATTATAACTGTTAGTTTATCCAAAAAGATGGAATTCCTTCACTTCTTCTATGGCTAGCGTTTGTGTGTGGGGTCTGATTGTCTTTAAATGGGTACTAGAATCTTAGTCCAAGCTAAACTGCTTTGTAATTCATTGATTTAGAGAGACATACAGACTGTATTCATTGTGCTCAGGAATGGTGCCCACTTGAACCTGAAAAGGGCTTATGGATAGGGTAGAAGAGGATTTGGAATGACTGACCAATTAAGAAAAATAGTTGATTATTCAAAAGAAGGTGAAATTCTAATCAGAAGTACAAATTGGTTTAGTAAAGGAGAATAAAGAATGAAATTAGAAACAATACGGAGATTATTATGGCTTGTCATATAACATGTAGAAACACCCTAGGAGCAGGAAGTACCTACTAGCTTGAAATATCATTAGGGAGTTTTCTCTATGAGGTTATTAAGCCAGGAGCAGTAAAAGGCCAAGACAACACTGTGTGGCAGTAGGGATTTGTATTTCCCAAACCTACTGAACACTGAAAACTTAAAAACATAGTACATTATTGAAGGAATTCCAATACAAGTTTATAGGCTGCATACTCATAGGAGATTGAGAAAAATGAACTCAAATTGAGTGGTCAGAATTTTTGCTTACAGTGTTTAATATCTACCAATACAGTGAAGTTATAAGAAAAATAGGACAAATGTCAGTGATCATAATTTAGGCAACATGAAACATAAGGATTACTTATACAACTAAATGTATATCTAGTATGTTATTGCAACAAGAGACATCTCATTACTTTTGGATTTTTCTCAGTTATAACATTATTTCCAAAAGGCATTTTATACATGAACAACTGTGTAACTGTTTCCTATATTCAATAATTGCACTTAGATTTATATTATGAGAGACTTAGACATTTTTTAGAATCCATATACCACTTCTACACAGATAAAAGATATATATCAAATAAATTAGTCTATGTATATCAAATAAATTAGTTTTTGGTATTTCTAAACCGTCCTCACAGTCAGTCTGACTCTTCTAAATTACTTTTTGGCTTGAGTTTTCCAGGTCCAGTTGTACTACACATCTTCTATGCCATCAAAGACTTTGATGATTCAGCATTTCTTGAGAGTACTTAATTACTTCTGGATATTTTTTCAAGCCATTGACAACTCACTCTCTTAAGTTTTGATGCTAGCACTTCTTTGATCTTACCAGAAGATGTCAATGGAAGTTTTTCAGGTGATAACCAGAACTTAATCTTTCTTCAAGTGGGTTTTAAGTGTTTGCTGAGTGAAATGTTAAGGGGTTGCCCTTGTCTAGTCGTTCTACTAGGAACAACAAGCCATTACACTTCCCAGAGATCTTACTCAGCTACTCATAGAATACATAAAGAAATGACATACTTGGTGTCATACTTAACATAAAGGTCCAGCAAGTCTATTGTAGATGATTTTCAGCCGAGCTCACCTACATTTCTTTTCCTGAACCTTTGAGTCATCTTTCTGCTCTAAGGAACTCCAGGAATCTCTTTCCCTTAGAGGATTTTCTGTCAAATTGTACAAAACTGTGACTATAGCAGTGACAGCTGTGTCATTGGGCTAATGGAAAACTTAAGATACGGTGTGATTTCAGAGGTGCTTGATTTCTTCCAGTTGACATGTTTGAGACTGATTCATCCATATTGGGATTTTTCAGCCAGAGAGGACAGTATACTTCTCTGTCAGACTATGGAGAGTTTAAAGAGCATTTTAAGCTAAAGAGTAGGCCAAGGTCTCAAGGGGCCTGGAAAGTATTTTGGATTTCATTGAACTGTATTCTAAGGGGAAGTCCCTATGGGATTTTAAGCACAGCAATAACTTGAATTGGATTTTTTTTTTCTTTTAAGCACACAGTCATGTTAACCAAGTGATCAAAGTCTGTACCATCAGCAGTAGAACAAATGACATTGTATACATTGTGTTATTGCCATTGTATCAAATCAGGAGAAGTCATGATAACATCACCAATATAAAATTGTTACCAAAAAATGTTTATCTAGAATCTAATCATAGGACAACAAAAAGATCCTGGTTGTTGCACATTCCACAAAAAGTTAGTCTGAACTTTTAAAAAATGTCAGTGTTACAAAAGACCATAGAAAGGTAAAGAGGTAAATAGTTCTAGATTAAAGGAGACAACAACATGGCAATGTGTGTGCAAAGTGTGTGGTTCTTGTTAGGGCCCTGGAAAATTTTTTTTTAAGCCATAAAATACATTATTTGTGACATTTGGGGAAATTTGTGAATAGATACTATCAGTGTGAAGTTTCTTGAGTGTGAGAATGGTATTGTTAATTATGTAGGAGAATGTCCCCATTTGTAGGAGGTACATGCTGAAAGTTTCTGGGGGACTTAAATATCTACAATTTACTTTCCAGTAGTTCAGGGAAAGCAGTATATATAGATTGAAATACTTGTAAGACAAATGTGGCAAAATGTTACTAATTGTTGAATTTAGGTGGAGGGTAGTGTTCATTGTACCATATTTTCAACTTTTCTGTACTTTAAGATTTTTTCAAAATAAAAGAGGAGGATAAGGCAAGCATATGAAGGGTGAAGACCTAGAGAATCCATAACTTCGATTTAGTACTTTAATCATAGGCTCAGACTTCATTCTTTATTGTGTGTGACATGATGGTCTCTTAGAAAAAGTTTCAGTGAAGTTGATTGACATTTGTAAAGTACCTGAGGGTTGGATAATTTTGTGAAGAAAGTGTTCAACTATTTCAGAGTTTAGATAAGAATTGTGAGATTAGGTAAGGAAGTATGGTCAAACTTCCAGTAGCCTTTTGGTAATGAAAGGATTATTCTCCATAGTTAAGTATCCCGGATCACTAAAATGTGTGTGGGTGGGTGTTTTAAAAATCTCTTTTACCCCTAAAACTTTTATTTTGACGACTGAAGCCTTCTAAAGTAAAAGGTCTTTTTAAAGAGCAACTATCTGAATAAGTGTATTAATGAAGCTTTTGTAATTGTTATCCAAAATGTTCATAGTTTTTTTCTTTAAAGGTCAATACTTTAAGAGTATGTCTTAGGATTGGTCATTTTGGATTCATAGTCTAATTTTGATTCATATTCTTTCATGCTTTGTATAATTTTCTTAATATTTTAAAGCTAACTTGAAAATAATATATTCTAGTTTTGATTTGTTTATGTCTGTCTTACTCTCTTGTAGAGATATTATTCTATCCCTTATTTCCTCTTTTTTTACTTTTAGTAACTTTGTATAGGATTCAACTTACAGAATTTGGTTTCTTTTATGTGAATTTAATTTTCCTGTATTTTTAGAAGAAATCTTGGTTCAGATAACTTTTATGACTTCATAGAGCTCCCCCTCTTCTGCCGAAATTATAGCAGCTTGTTTTCTGAGGATTCCTGGCTCTGATCCCTCCCCCATCTTTAGTCTGGCCCTTCTGTTTTGCTTCTTCCTTGTCCTAGTCCTGCTTAATTTTGATTCCGTTTCCAGCAGTTGCTCCTCATTGTAAGCCCTGTCCTGGAAAGGAGCTCTGACCAGTTAGTTTTGAAAGTTCATAGGGACTAAAGGTCTTTACTGCTTTAGGCCTTCCCTTGGGTCTCTTGCCACCCATACACCACTGGAGTAGGCATGCTTCCTCCCAGTGCAGCTGCTGTTCTGGAATTGGCCCCTACACTTTCTAGCTAGTACTTGCTGGCTCTTTCAGAATTCTCCTGTTACCAAGTTCTTTAATGAGGCCAGGTTGCCTCCCACACAGTTGTTAAAGCACCAGATTTGTGACTGGTAGTTTGTTCCCACCACAAACTACTAGTATTCTGGGGTTCTTGGTGGGGGTTGGGAGGTAATTTATCATTTAGTTATATGGTAAATGTCGTAGGTTTTGGTGTTGATACCTGGTTGCTCAGTGATATGTAGGGATTCAGGAAGATAAAAAATGCCACCTCCATCTTCAAAGAATCTGCCAGATTCTTTTACCTTATCTTAAATAGGGTGCTGAATATGGTTTAGTTTTTTCCTTAATATTGTTTTTTTTTTGATAATTTAAAAGATAGCTTTATGAACATCATTTACTTTATGATGATAACAGGTCATTTGAGAGGGGTGTTAATCTTAAACCTTTAGGCTTTTGTCTTTTTTCATAGATTTTATAAATAGATGTAATAGATTTTTTGTTTTGTGATACTGAATTTTATTTGTCTCTACTATTGATGTGATTATCTAACAGCTTTTTTTATTAGGGTACTTTTTCTAATCAGTTGACGGTTTGGAAGTTTGTCACTTCAGAACTGTATGTGAATAAGAGTAAGTAGATTGAAAGTTTTGAGGCAAAGGAACGTTTGCATTTATTACTGGTGACCATTTTGCTTTCTCCTGAGTTGTTGAAGCTTTGTGCTGGAGGGTAGTGAAGTTGATAGCTGAGGTACAAAGGAGTGAGGCAAGGATTCAATGACCTCTGGCCTTATGTGATTGGACATTTAGAAAAACAGCATAACATTTTCTTTTAAAATGCATTTATTAAGTGAAAATGAGTTGACTTCGACATAGATAGTCCTCACTGCACAATAGAAAATGAAAAAATCATACAAGCTGAACCTGTGCAAAGCTATTTGAATAATCAGTGGGAAAATTATGATGGTTTTGTGACTTAAAAATTTTGTTAAATAGTAATTCTTACTGTTAATTGTAAATGTATAGTGAAATGGTAAAACTGCTATTTAGTATAGTATAACTTAAAATATTAGAAACATTGAGAATTGTTTTATTTCTTTGTTAAAAAATCTTATCAAGTAGTTTAAACAGTGTTTGCCTTTGCATGTTTTCTATGACTTGATGGCTTTCAATATTTTGTCCTTGGCACTTTGATTGTCATGAAATATCTCCAAGAGTTTCTTTAATTTGAAGTATTTTCCTGGAGTCACTTCCTCTGGGACATTGTCATCCTTCATCACAGCCGCTTTCCTCATTGTCGTTGGTAAGTTTGCCTTCTCTAACTTTCTCTGGCTGCACATTTGGAGGGGTTCACAGTGATAGTGCCCTGGCCAGCTCTTTCTTTTGTAACTCCACTTACACTGGATTTGAATTTCACTTCCAGCATTGTCTTTTTTGTTCTTGTTACTTTGCTGCACTTTCATCTTTGTTAGTTAGTCTACTTTCTGGATTATCCATGTGCACAATGTATTTGGACTTACCATTAAGTGACAAGGAGGCAACAGGACTGCACTGCTGGTTGCTTGCTGTGCAGTGACCAGTAGCTAACAGACTGAAAGAATGGACATGATTGATCTCTGATGATGATGTTCATCTGTTACTACTTTTTTTTATTATTGAAGTATAGCTGAAAATAAGTCTTACATTGGTTTCAGGTATGCAACACAGTGATTCAACAGTTTACACACATTATTAAATCCTCACCCCAACCAGGGCAGTTACTGTCTGTCAATATAGGAAGATGTTACAGAATTATTGGCTGTATTCTCCATGCTGCATTGCCATCTCTGTGACCAACTTATATTAGGGATGTTCATCTGTTATTTATGTGATGGTTTGTGGACTGAAGAGTGGCAGCAAAGTTTTTACTTTATGTAATTACAATTAATATATGGCAACTGAAATTTGATACATGTTGTGGGGGTCTGGAGTCAGTTAACTAAACCTTGGTAGAAACCATGATAACTGAAATTCATGCATATCAGAATCATGCCAAGTGAGAACTCTGCCTGTAATGTAAAAAACTGGCTGTACTTGGATTTAGTGAAAATTGTAAGCTGATAATGGGACTAAATCTGAGAAATTTACATAATAACAGTGGTCTTTCAAAAATACTGTCATTTTTTACAAAAAATAGATTAAGGAATTTTAGATAAACTCTTTAAAGGGGAATGTGTGTGTGCATACACTAAGGGCAAAGGTCTGAAAGGAGAAGTTTTAGCAGTTCTTGCTTTAATATATTCCATAAACAACTTCTTTCTATGATCTGATTTTTGTATATTGCTCAGTATTCATACAAGTAAAGCCTTCATTTTTGTGATCTGAGTTAGTTCTGGCAGATGGTTAGGTCCCTCTTATAAATTGCCCTCTGTAGATAACTTTGTTGCTTTTTTCATTACTGCAGCAGAATTGTTAGTAGTGGTGTGAGGTCTGAATTTATTTTTTCACATAAATGGAGAGGGAAGAGGAATGGAAAAGGTTAACACAAGTACCTAAAGTACTGGTGTAAGCTTTTTTTTAATGTACAAATTTATAACCAGAAGGGGCAGAAATCCAAAAATATATTTATTATTAACATTTAGAACATACTGAAGAGTATAAAGAAAGAAAAAAAATTAAAATCACCTGTAATTTCACCACTCAGATACAACCTCTATTAATATTTTCATACATATCCAAATGTTTCTTTTTCATACTTGCACACATATTCTTTCACTTGTACATGAAATATTTTAAAATGGGATCGTATTGTATAGGCTTCCTCCAAGTGGATTTCGAGGGTAAGTCTTTGCTTATGTAAAATATACAAAAACAGATTAGATTAAAATAAACATACTGTCGGAGGGGAAAAAAGGTGCCGTTGTGAGAAGTGAGGCAGAAATCTCCTCCCAAAACCACATATAATAGGAAAATACAGCAAATACAACTACCTAAAAGAGTGACCAGAAGGAAGACTGCATCAAACGGCCTATATCTGGGCAAAAGAGAAGATTTCAAGGAAAAGGGCAAAGTAACAAAGCTGTGATCCAGTGTCGGGGTTTTCTATCCTCTCCCCCGCTGGTCTTGCTCACCGTCAGGATTACCAGCTCTTTCTGTGACTAGCTCTTTCTGTGACCCTCCGAGCCAGCGGAAGGAAAGGAAGGGAGGGAGAGGCACGCCCCGACAAGACAAAGCAAGGGAGGCAAGAGCCGACTGTCTGCCCGTTCCGCAGCCTCCGCCGTCCCCAGAGAATATCAGACGCGACAGGGAGCTCAGTCAAAGCAGGAACTCATTTATTGCAGCTCAGAACATGGAATATATAGAGTGTGGTCTCTTCTGATTGGTTACATCTTATGCTAACAAGGCAACTTTCAAATTTCCAATCACGCACAGAGTTGTGCGCATGTGCAGTTGTCTCTGACGTAAGAGGTGGACCGGAGTGAGCGCAGCTGAAACTCAAAGGGTTCTCAGCGGCCATTTTTGTGGGGCAGCTGAGATTCAAAGGGTTCTCAGCGGCCATCTTTGTGGCGCGGCTGAGATTCAAAGGTAGTTCCCCACATTTTCCCCCTTTTTGTTTTTGTATGAGCAGAGAGATGCCATCCTGTACTCGAGGATGTGCCTGTCTTAGGTTGTCCCCATCTTTCAGGAGATCTTACCCGTCATTGACTACCATCCTAGCACTTCCAGTAATGACATTCTCAAGAGGTCACTTGCACCTCTCTGTAGGGCTATAAATGCCCATGAATGCTCTGGGGTATGGGGAACTCCTTCTTCAGTCACTTCAGCTAACATAATTACCTTTTGCTATAATATCTGTTGCCGTTGATATGATCTTCACCACTGCACGAGCATGAAAATAACTGATGACGTTACAATTATTATACCTCCTAATAACAGCTTGGGTACACTAAACAAACTAGTTATTTCTTCCCATACTATGGGAAAACATAGGACTGCAAAGATGTCCTTGTTGAAGGCTTAACAGTGTCACTTCTTCAGCAGTAGTCACTGTCTGGACTATGACAATGGTAGCGGCAGTTGTGGCCACAGCAGATGCAGCAATGGTGAGCACGAGCAGGAGTAATAGTCCAGCCTTCATGACTCCTTTTCTTCTTATGCAATCCTCAAAAGGTCAGTCCTGAAAGAGAAGAGAGACAAGCCCTCAAGAGGTCATCCTCTTGGGAAAAGTCCATATCATGGCTTTCTTCCATTTGCTGAGTGGCCTGAGGGCAGAATTTCAAGTTCCTAGCAGGAACCCAAATTGGATTCGGTTCGCCTATAGGAAATACACATCCGGATCCTCTGCCCATACTTATCAGTGGATCTGGTCCTCGCCATTGCCCAGTCAGCTGGTCTTTCCAGCACACTTCTATTTTGGCATATGGCGTTTGGTTTGTCCAGTGCCTTTGAAAAGCCATTAGAGGTTGATCTTTTGAAAAATTTAAAATATTTAATGTAAGCAGAGCCATTTGCAGTTGGTCATGGGGGCTTATTCCCCCTTTTTGTTTTTGTAATGGGTCTTTTAATGTCTTATTGTGACGCTCTACTATGGCCTGGCCCTGTGGGTTGTATGGGATTCCTGTGGAGTGGCTGATATGCCACGTATTAAAAAAGTCTTGTAACGCCCTGCTAGTAAAGCAGGGGCCATTATCTGTTTTTATTTGATGTGGTATGCCTAATATAGCAAAACATTGTAAAAAATGGCTCTGTGCATGTTTAGCTTTCTCTCCAGCATGGGTACTAGCCCAGCAAGCGTGGGAGCATGTATCTATTGAGACAAAGACAAATTTTAATTTTTCAAAAGCTGCATGATGAGTAACATCAGTTTTCCAGAGACAATTTGGTTTAATGCCCCTTGGGTTAACTCCAGGGGACTGAAGGGGTGGAATTTGTAGAAAAGGCAAACAGGATTTACAAGTCCTGATAATTTTTTTCAAGTCTTTACTAGGAATATGAGGGAATCTATGATGAAGTCCCAATTTAGGTGGGTAAGTTTATGAAGGTCTTGGGCCCATTGGAAATCTTGGGCCTGTTACATGGAAAGGGCTAGAGCAGCAGAGGACGCTAATTGGTCAGCTAATAGGTTTCCTCTGGAGAGGAATCCGGGCAAACTTTGGTGTCCTCGGAGGTGCTGCAAGAATATGGGCTTGGATCGTGCCATTAGCAAGGATCTCACCTGAATCATCAAGGGGGTTATGGGGTTTTTATCTAACTTGATATAAGAAGAGGCTAAGGTGGGAAGCAAGTTCACCACATACAGACTATCAGAAAAAAGATTCATAGGTTCAGAAATTTTACTTAGGGCCAATGCTATGGCATACAACTCCTTAAATTGTGCTGAGCCAGTAACCTTTTCAAAATGTTGGGTTTCTTTTAACTTGGTCGAGAGGTGAGGAGGGGGAAAGACAACAACAGCAGACCCCTTTTTTCCTCCATCGGTAAACACATTCAAGGCATCAGAAAGGGGCTTACTCAAAAAGAGTCTACGGGCGGTCCAACTTAACTTGGAGAAGGAGGCAACCCATCTGCTAGGCCCAAAATGGCAATCAACTTACCCAAAAAACCTGTCAGAGCCTCGGGCACTCTATTGTGATTTCGCTTGATCCATTCAAAGTCTGACAAACGATAAGGAATGGTTAAAATTTCCAGGTCTTTCCCATAATGTCTTAAGGTGGTGTCTCTGCCTTTGACTATAAGATCCGCCAGTTGATCTAACTGGGCATACACTCGCGGAATGCCTCCTATTGATGCATGGACCCATTGGAGAGGGTTACCTTGCTGCGTGATAACAGCGGTAAGCAACTCCAAGCCAGGAAGAATCCACAGACAAAGGTCACAGTCAAGTTGATACCGGGCTAGCTGGGCATTATCAAGTGCTAATTGAATCTGTCTAAATACTTGTTTATGTTCCTCCGTTAATACAACAAGCTCAGATGGAGTTTTATCTTTTAACAACTCAAAGAGAGGGATAAGGTCCTCTGTTGTATTGTGGAGCCAGGGTTGTAGCCAATTAAGTTCCCTTAATACCTTTTGTAGTTCTACCAGGGAGTAGGAGTCCTTAATAGATAGCTGGGGTTTAAGGGGACACACAGAGTCCAGGTGAAGCCTCGCTCCCAGTATTTCAAAGGGAGGCACGGTCTGGACTTTGTTGCTGGACGCATGTAACCCCCCTTGTCTCAAGAGGGTTTGGAGCTTCTGGTAGGCAGAACTCAGCTGTTGGGTAGTGGATGCTCCCAAAATAATATCATCCATGTATGCATATAGAACCACTCCTGGCCACTGTTGAAGGGGCTGCAAAACCTGAGAGACATATCGTTGGCAAAAGGCTGGGCTGTTAGCCATGCCTTGTGGCAACACTGTCCATTCATATCGCTCATCAGGCCCTTGAAAATTGGTGGAAGGTACGGAGAAAGCAAACTTCTCACAATCAGTGGGGTTGAGGGGAATGGAGAAAAAACAATCCTTAATATCAATCACAATGAGGGACAAATCTTTTGGAATGGACGGAATCCAGGGCAACCCCCTCAGGGGCGTGCCCACAGGAACCATGCTCGTTGATCTTTCTTAAATCCTGTAACATCCTCCACTTGCCAGAGGCCTTCTGAATAACAAAAACAGGACTATTCCATGGGCTCAGGGAAGGTCTAATGTGTCCCAGTTTTAATTGTTCTTGGGTAATTTCTTTAAGTCTTTGAAGCTTAGCTTGTGGTAATGGCCACTGCTCCACCCAGACTGGAGGTCTTGGGAGCCATGTAATGGCAGGCGTTACCGGAGCAGTGGCCTTTAGGATTGGGGGTGTGGCTTCACTTGTGAAAGGGGCATATTAGGTCTCGAAGCCTCAAAGGAAAGGCCTCCCATATAATCACTGAATCTAGACTTCGGGTTCTTAGAACAACCAAATTGTCATTGGTATTCTTCTTTCCCCGATATGTTTTCATAAAGAATTTTAGGATTACTGGTAATGTAGACATCAGCTGCTCCTAGAATGTCTTGGCCCAGCAGGTTAGCTGTCAGGCCAGAGGCAACGAGGGGTCTGACTTCCCCATGGTTGCTATCTATGTCTTCCCATTTAAGCCAGTCCTTAGTCTCCTCAGAGGTCGCATTGCCTCCGACCCCTAGTAAAGGGGGTCCCGGGACTAGCCTCCAGTGGAGGGGAACTTCCTCCTTTCTAAGCACAGTTCGGTCTGCCCCAGTGTCCATTAGGCAGTGGAACCTTTTTCCCTATATGAATATGTCCATCTTTGGTCTTACCCCTGGTATTATGGGCACTGTCCAATGGGCCCTGGGGGAATCAGAAGAACTCCTTCCTCCTTGGGCTAACAGGGCTGGAGGTTGCCCCTCCCCTAGTTTAAAGGGTTGCCTTGGATGTCAAACTTAGACTTGCAGTCTCTCTGCCAATGGAATCCCTTCCTGCACCTAGGACAGGGCGTCCTAGGTGGGCGCTGTCCCCTCCTGTTCATCAGGGGAGCCCTTTGATTGCCACTGCTATTTTTTGTATCATGGTCATTAGGGCACTCCCTCTTGAAGTGTCCCATCTGACCGCATCCAAAAGAAGTTTGATTTCTCCCCCCTTTGTCTGGGGCTCTGCTCCCTGGGGACTGTAAAGTGAGGGCTGCAGTCAAGGCCTCCGTTAAGGAGGCTGTTTGTGCCTGCAAGGCAGCAACCAGAGTCTGGAACTGGTGGGCTTGAGTGCCCACATCCTTGGAGGTGACTATCCACCTTTCCATGGACCTATCTTTCAGCCCTGTACAGGCCAACTTGTGGTCAGTAGTCATCCCCTCCCAAACCAACATTTTAACAAATTGATCCCACAATGGCCCTGGGGGAAATTTACGCTGCAAGCTCTTTTCCACCCTATCTACAAAGGATGGGAAGTCCTCAGTGGGCTTTTGGGTAATTCCTGAAACCGACAGTTCCAAGGGGCCTTCCTCCAGTTTTTTCCAGGCGGCCAGCCCAAGGGCTCTTACCTGCTCCTGATAAGGGGCGGAAATGGCGGCCTGCTGGAGACCTGTAGCAAACTGGTCAGTGGTCCCCGAGAGCATCCCAAAGGTAATGGGAATCGGAGGGTTTGCAGATTGGTTTCTCTCTGCCTGGACGTGGCATTCCTCCCTAAAGAAGGCACACCACTTAAGGAAGAGGGGACCAGAAAGGACTGCCTTTGTCCAGCTCTTCCAATCCTGAGTAGTACAGTGCTGATGAGCTAACCCTTGGAGGATGGTCTCGGCCCACGGGGAATTAGGCCCATCCTCCGAGACTGCCTTCTTTAGTTCTTTGAGTTCTTGGGTCTCCCAGGGGTACCACGCAGCTGGCCTGTTCCTGCCAGGGTTAACATTTACTGGAAGTGCCTGATAAGATGGCGGCACCGGCCTGTTCCTGCCAGAGTTAATGGTCGCTGGAAACGCCGGATAAGATGGCAGTGGGGTGGTGTCAGAGGGCCTCTCAGTGATAGACGCTGATGGGTCGGGGCCGGCCCAGGGATCCATATCCATCCTGGGCAGGGCAGGATGGAGCTTAGGAGGTGGCCAGAGACATTCCTCATCAAAACATTCCTATTCCCTTTCCTCAGGGGGCGCAGATGCCTCCTTAGGAGTTAGTTTATCTGATTCTTTTGGGTATTGCCTATTAGCTCCCTGTTTGCTGGGACTCCTTGTGGGACCCGCTGAGCAGGGCGATAAAGATCGAGTGTTCCTGAAACATGTCTTAAGGGCTGACAGCGTAGGGTACACTCCCAGAGGGGGGTCTTCACCCCGGTCTATCTCTCCCTTTCTGATCAGTCGTTCGACATGGTCCAAGGTGGAATAATCAAAAGGGTTACTGACAGGGAGCCAGGGGGCTACCCTCACAAAGGTCTCCCAGACTCTTTCTGCCTGGGAATCTGAGAGTTCTAACCCTTGGCTTTTAAGTATGTATCTCAGCGCTTTAAGTGCAGGTTCATCCTTAGAGGTTGCTTGTCCCATTTTCCAGGGAATGCTCTTACCACGTAATCACCCACTGCTCACTCCGCCGCACTTTAGGTTCATCAACCGAGGGATCGTTGATCCGGCCTGCATGGCCTCTTCGGGCGTTCCTCACACGGGGCACCAGCTGTCGGGGTTTTCTAGCCTCTTCTCCGCCAGTCCTGCTCACTGTCAGGATTACCAGCTCTTTCTGTGACTAGCTCTTTCTGTGACCCTCCGAGCCAGTGGAAGGAAAGGAAGGGAGGGAGAGGCACGCCCCGACAAGACGAAGCAAGGGAGGCAAGAGCTGACTGTCCGCCCATTCAGCAGCCTCCGCCGTCCCCAGAGACAATCAGATGCGACAGGGAGCTCAGTTGAAGCAGGAACTCATTTATTGCAGCTCAGAACACGGAATATATAGGGTGTGGTCTCTTCTGATTGGTTGCACCTTATGCTAACAAGGCGACTTTCAAATTTCCAATCACAAAGAGTTGTGCACATGCGCAGTTGTCTCTGACATAAGAGGCGCACCGGAGTGAGCGCAGCTGAAACTCAAAGGGTTCTCAGCAGCCATTTTTGTGGGGTAGCTGAGATTCAAAGGGTTCTCAGCGGCCATCTTTGTGGCGCGGCTGAGATTCAAAGGTAGTTCCCCACAATCCAGCAGTACCCAAGCCCTTCCCCCACCCCAGCTCACCAGTAGGGGGAAGAGAAACAGAGCAGGGAAGGAGTAGAAGCCCAGGACTGCTAAATACCCAGCCTGGATATCTGTTCCAGGAGCACGAACTCATATTGCATGGTGATATGGAGATTAAAGGGGTTGGAAAGCAAAGACAGGCCCCATACTCAGAGAGACAGAGATTCCAGCCGCTTGTGGAGAACAGGTACCCACAACCGGCTGTTCTGGGACAAAAGAAAGGTGGGCTGAAAGACATCCCAACAGTGGGAGGGCTGCTACAGGGGCAAGGATTACACAGAGCTTGCTGCTCAGGAGAAAGGACAGCAGGTTGGGAACTTTTGGGAGATTTAGGTGCTCCATCCCCCTGGATGGCAACACAGCCCCGAATCCTCCCCATCATGTCATGCACCCTGCTGCTTTTCCCTCTCAGCTGGCACTGGCTTGCAAACCTGCTGCCCCTGATGTGCCAGGCGGGCCGGACGACAGCCCTGCCTATGACAGCTACAGGAGCATATCCAAGAGGCTGATCCTTGTGCCTTTGGCTCACTGGCCCTGGCAGTGGAGGCAGGCACTGCAGCCAGGAAGCAGGAAAGAGCTCTTTCTTCCCGGCAGGCACTGGTGCTGCACACCTGTGACCCCAACATTGCTCCAGAGAGTAGATCTTCTGGGCACTAGAGGGCACTGCCTACACAAAGCTGTTGTTCCACACTAACCCATAGGATTGTGAAAAGGCAGAGCCTTGTTCAATCCAAAATCCCTCAAACACTGAAAAGAGGGATAAGTGAAACTGAAATTATCAATCTTCCTGATAAAGATTTCAAAATAAAAATCCTAAGCATGCTAATGGAGCTACAGAAAAATATTCAAGACCTCAGGGATGAATTAAAGAAAGAGATAGCAACTTTGAAAAATACAGCATCTGAAATGAAACATACAATGGAAGGATTTAAAAGCAGACTACAAGAGGTAGAGGAGATGGTAAATAGAATAGATATTAAAGAATAGGAATACAAAGCAGCTGAGGCAGAGAGAGAAAAAATGAACTCTAGGAATGAAAGAATAATAAAACAACTCTTTGACCAACCCAAATGGAACAATATTTGCATTATTGGGGTGCCAGAAGAAGAAAAGAGAGAAAAAGTGGTAGAAAATGTCTTAGAAGAAATAATTGCTGAAAATTTCCCCAATCTGGGGAAGGAAATAGTCTTGCAGGCCAGGGAAGTGCACAGATCTCCCAACACAAGGGACCCAAGGAAGACAACACCAACACATATAATAATTAAAATGGCAAAGATCAAGGACAATGAAAGAGTATTAAAAGCAGCCAGAGAGAGAAAAAAGATCACCTACAAAGGAAAGCCCATCAGGCTGTCAGCAGACTTCTCAGCAGAAACCTTACAGGCCAGAAGGGAGAGGCATGATATATTTAATTCAATGAAACAGAAAGGCCTCAAACTAAGAATACTTTATCTGGCAAAATTATCATTTAAATTTGATGGACAGATTAAAGAATTTCCAAATAAGCAAAAGTTGAGGGAATTTACCTCCCATAAACCATCTCTACAGTGTATTTTAAAGGGACTGCTCTAGATGGAAGTACTTGCTCCTAAGGCTAAATAGTGGTCACCAGAGAAAATGAAACCACAGAAAAATAAGTAGACCAATTAATTACTAAGCAAATGCAAAATTAAATCAGCTACCCTCAAAGTCAGTCAGGGGATATACAAAGAGTATAGAATATGACACCTAACATATAAAGAGTGAAGGAGGAAGAAAAAGAAGGGAGAAAAAAAAGAATCTTTAGATTGTAATAGCATAATAAGTGAGTTAAGTTAGACTGTTAGTAAAGAAGCTGCCCTTGAAACTTTGGTAACCATGAATCCAAAGCCTGCAATGGCAATAAGTACATATCTCTTGATAATCACCTTAAATGTAAATGGACTGAATGCACCAATCAAAAGACATAGAGTCACTGAATGGATAAAAAAGAAAGACCCACCTATATGATACCTGCAAGAGACTCACTTCAAACCCAAAGATACACAGACTAAAAGTGAAGGGATGGAACATATTTCATGAAAACAATAGGGAGAAAAAAGCAGGAGTTGCAATACTTGTATCAGATAAAATAGACTTCAAAACAGAGAAAATAACAAGAGACCAAGGACATTATATAATGATAAAGGGGTCGGTCCAACAAGAGGATATAACCATTATAAATATCTATGCATCCAAGATTGGAGCACCCAAATATGTGCAACAAATACTAATAGAATTAAAGGAGGAAATAGAATGCAATGCATTCATTTTAGGAGACTTCAACACACCACTCACTCCAAAAGACAGATCAACCAGACAGAAAATAAGTAAGGAGACAGAGGCATTGAACAACACATTAGACAGATAGACCTAACAGACATCTACAGAACACTCCATCCAAAAGCAACAGTATAGACATTCTTCTCAAGTGCACATGGAATATTTTCCAGAATAGATCACATACTAGGCCACAAAAAGAGCCTCAGTAAATTCAAAAGATTGAAATTGTACTAGTCAACTTCTTAGACCACAAAGGTATGAAACTAGATAAATTGTGCAGAGAACAAAAAGGCCCACAAACACATGGAGGCTTAACAATGTGCTCCTAAATAATCAATGGATCCATGACCAAATTAAAGCACCTCAAGCAATATATGGAGACAAATTAAAACAACAGCTCAACACCCCAACTTATGTCGGACACAGCCAAGGCAGTTCTAAGGGAAAAGTATATAGCAATACAGGCCTCTCTCAAGAAAGAAGAACAATCCCAAATGAACAGTCTAAACTCACAATTAAGGAAACTAGAAAAAGAACAAATGAGGCCCAAAGTCAGTACAAGGAGGGACAACATAAAATCAGAGAATAAATAAATAAAATTGAGAAGAATAAAACAATAGAAAGAATTAATGAAAGCAGGAGCTGGTTCTTTGAGAAAATAAACAAAATAAGTAAACCCCTAGCCAGACTTATCAAGAAAAAAGAGAGTCTACACGCATAAACAGAATCAGAAAAGAAAGGAAAAATCACTATGGACAGCACAGAAATACAAAGAATTATTAGAAAATACTATGAGAAATTACATGCTAACAAATTGGATAATCTAGAAAAATGGACAACTTTCTAGAAAAATGCAACCTTCCAAGATGGACCCAGGAAGAAACAAAATCTGGACAGACCAATTACCAGCAATGAAATTGAATTGGTAATCAAAAAACTATGTAAGAACAAACACTCTGGACCAGATGGCTTCACCACTGAGTTTTATCAGACATTTAGAAAAGACCTAATATCTGTCCTCCCTAAAGTTTTCCAAAAAATAGAAGAGGAGGAAATACTTCCCTTGTTCTATGAAGCCAGCATATCTAGTATCAAAACCAGTCAAAGACACCACAAAAACAGGAAATTACAGACCAATATTTTTGATGAACATAGAGGCAAAAATACTCAACAAAATATTAGCAAACTGAATTAAAAAATACGTCAGAAAGATCATCCATCATGATCAAGTAGGATTTATTCCGGGGTGCAAGGATGGAACAATATTCGGAAATCCATCAACATTATCTATCACATCAACAAAAAGAACAGCAGAAATCACGTAATCATCTCCATAGATGCTGAAAAAGCATCTGACAAAATTCAACACCCATTCATGATGAAAGCTCTCAACAAAATGGGTATAGAGGGCAAGTATCTCAACATAATAAAGGCCATATATGACAAACCCACAGCCATCATCATACTTAACAATGAAAAGCTGAAAGCTTTTCTTTTAAGATCGGGAACAAGACATGATGGCCCACTCTCCCCACTTGTATTCAGCATAGTACTGGAGGACCTAACCATTGCAGTCAGACAACACAAAGAAATAAAAGGCATACAGATTGGTAAGGAAGAAGTCAAACTGTCACCTTTTGCAGATGACATGATATTGTATTAAAATACCCTAGAGAATCCACCCCAAAACTACAACTAATAACTGAATTCAGCAAAGTTTCAGACGAGAAAATTAATACACAGAAATCTGTTGCATTCCTATATACTAACAATGAACTAGCAGAAAGAGAAATCAGGAACGATTTTATTTACAATTGCATCTAAAAGAATAAAATACCTAGAAATAAACCTAACCAAGGAGGGGCGAGACCTATACCCTGAAAACTACAAGACACTTATGAGAGAAATTAAAGAAGACACCAATAAATGGAAATACATCCCATGCTCATGGATAGGAAGAATTAATATTGTCAAAATGGCCATCCTGCCTAAAGCAATCTACAGAATTCAATGCAATTCCTATCAAAATACCAACAGCATTCTTCAATGAAGTAGGGAATATCATTCTAAAATTCATATGGAACCACAAAAGACCCCGAACAGCCAAAGAAATCCTGAGAAGGAAGAATAAAGCTGGGGGGATTATGCTCCCCAACTTCAATCTCTACTACAAAGCCACAGTAATCAAGACAATTTGGTACTGGCACAAGAACAGACACATAGATCAATTGAGTAGAATAGAGAGTCCAGATATAAACCAACACATATATAGCCAATTAATATAAAGGAGCCATGGATAAACAATGGGAAAATAACAACCTCTTTAACAGCTGGTGTTGGCAAAACTGGACAGCTACATGGAAGAGAATGAAACTGGATTACTGTCTAACCCTATACACAAAAGTAGACTCGAAATGTATCAAAGACCTAAATGTAAGTCATGAAACCATAAAACTCTTAGAAGAAAACATAGGCCAAAGCTCTTGAATATAAACATGAGCAACTTTTTCCTGAACACATCTCCTTGGGCAAGGGAAACAAAAGCAATAAACAAATGGGACTACATCATCCTAAAAAGCTTCTTTCTGTACAGCAAAGGACACCATCAGCAGAATAAAAAAAGCATCCTAAAATATGGGAGAATATATTTGTAAATGATGCATCTGATAAGGGGTTAACATCCAAAATACATAACGAACTCACATGCCTCAACACCCAAAAAGCAAATAACCTGGTTAAAAAATGGGCGGAGGGTTTAAATAGATACTTCTCCAAAGAAATTTAGATGACCAACAAGCATATGAAAAGATGCTCCACATCACTAATTATCAGAGAGACGCAAATTAAAATTACAATGACATATCACCTCACACCAGTTAGGATGGCCAACGTCCAAAAGACAAAGAATAACAAATGCTGGCGAGGATGCAGAGAAAGGGCAACCCTCCTACATTGCTGGTGGGATTGTAAATTAGTTTAACCATTGTGGAAAGCAACATGGAGGTTCCTCAAAAAACTAAAAATGGAAATACCATTTGACCTAGGAATTCACCCAAAGACAAAAAGATCCCTATTCAAAAAGAGATATGCACCCCTATTTACATAGTGGTGTTTAGCATAGCCCTATTTACAATAGTGAAGATATGGAAGCATCCTAAGTGTCCCATCAGTAGATGAATGGATAATGAAGAGGTAGTACATATACACAATGGAATATTATTCAGCCATAAGAAGAAAACAAATCCTACCATTTGCAACAACATGGATGGAGCTAGAGGATATTATGCTCGGTCAAATAAGCCAGGTGGAGAAAGTCAAGGACCAAATGATTTCACTCATTTTTGGAGTATAACAACAAAGCAAAATTAAAAGAACAAAATAGCAGACCCACAGACTCCAACAGGTACTAGAGGTTACTGAAGAGAAAGGCTGTCTGGAGGGCAGGCGGGATGGGAGGGAGAAGGAGATTAAGCGGTATTATGATTAGCACACATAATATAGGGGGTCACGGGGAAGACAGTATAGCACAGAGAAGGCAAGTAGTGACTCTATAGCATTTTGCTACAATGATGGACAGTGACTGTAATGGGGTATGTGGGGGAGACTTGATAATATAGGTGAATGTTGTAACCACAATGTTGCTAATGTGAAACATTCATAAGACTGTACATCCATGATACCTTAATAAAAAAAATAACACAATGTCTCTATCACCTAATTTCAGTGATTTCAGTACACAGGCAATCTTATCTTGTCCATACCCACCTAGGCTCTTGCATTGTTTTGAAGCCAGTTCCAAGTAAATATTTCGGTGTATATGATTAAAATTTTTATGTTTCGTCAAATTGCTTTCCAGAAGATTGTTAACAGTGTACACTTGCCAGAGATAAGATTAAGAATCCCTTAAAACAATTTTAATGTTATAGGTTAGATGCATCATGTTCTTCAGGTAATACAGAAAATCCTAATAAAGTGAATTTGGGCATGCTTTTGATCTGGCAACAAAGTTTCGGTTTCCCATCAATATATCCCTCATAGGAATGCTGTAACTGTTAGATAGGGTCACCATATAATTTGTTGTCTGAACTGGGATGCTTCTGAGATTTGAAGGAGCATATTAATAATAATACCAATATAACAAGCATAAACCAGGCCTATATATTGGCCTGCTAGGTTGTAAGCCCAGCCTATTAGATACAGCATGTAAGATGTATCATACATAGAGTGACTGTATCATGTAGTCAGTAAATGATTATGGTAAGTTATGGTAGCTTTATTAAAGTGTATATGCCATATATAAATCAGTGTAAAAATCTCCTCTTTTTAAAAGAAGTATTTTGAATTGGCAACTCAGAAAGTCCTGTTACCAGTTTGTTCCTGTGTAACTTCGGAGCTGATAGTGACGAATATTTTTTTAAATAGGTTGAATTTTTGTAATTAAGATGCCATTTGTATTAACTTTGCAGCTGGAGAATGCTCGAGGAGACCCTAAGGATGGCCACCAGCACTATGAAGGAGCTGTTGCCATTCTCGATGCTGGTGCTCAGTATGGGAAAATCATAGACCGAAGAGTGCGGGAACTGTTTGTACAGTCTGAAATCTTCCCCTTGGAAACACCAGCTTTTGCCATAAAAGAGCATGGATTCCGGTAAACTTTTCACTTATGTTTATCTGAGGAGATTAAGCTTAGATTGTGGGATATCTTAATATTTATTTTCTTGGGCACTACATTTTTTTATGAATGTAAGACATGCAGTAGTTTTACAAGAAGGTGTGATTTAAAAAAAAATTAAAGAAAAAACGTGGTTGGTTAGATTACCTTAATTCTAATTGCAGTTATAAGAACTTACCGTTTAAATTGTTTTATGTTTTATAGGATTTCTGGGTCAGACTTAGATTTGACTATCATGGTCATTCATTTATTCATCCCAGAGCATTGGATTACAGGAATATATACTGTGGCTAGACTACCTCAATGAGAAGGAGTCTACGTCTAATGAATCTCTTGCTTCCTATTCCAATAGAGTAGTTACTAAAATATGAAGAATTTCTAAGCCTAATATAAGGGCTAATTCCATAGTTTGCATATTTATACTTAGAACTAATCAAAATGACAGTCAATTTTTATATAGTTTCTTCCTTTAACAACTATTTTTGATTAATGCTATGCCTTTTCTCATGGAATTTATGTTCTTTCTTAAGAGTGTTATCTAAAGCAAGTAACTGCAGTTTATATCCTTAATTGGATCTTAAATGTTTCTGCTATGTTTCTTCCAAAATAGAATGTGTTTGATTTTTTTAAAAACTTATTTTTTTCCCATTAGAAAAAACGGTTAACTTTTAAAGACCTTACAGACATGTATATATTATCCTGTGATTCTTGTTTCTGAAATAGAGTGAATTGGAAATCAGAAGAGACAGGTTTAAATTTAACTCTGTTCTAGTCTTAAGATATAGATTAAAAACAGCTGTCTTTTAAACTGGAATTTTAGAGTAAGAGGGACCCTGAGTTTATCCAATTCAACTGTCTTGATTTGTCAGCAAGAACCAGTTTTACAGGAATCAAAAGACTGCTGAATGGCTCTCTGTCAAATTCAAGCTCCTTTACCACCCCCCCACTCAAAACAAACAAAAAATCCCCACAACAGCAAATTAACCTAGACTCAAAGTTTTAGAATAGAGTAGCCAACTACTTGACAATAGAAGTCTAATTGTTTTTTCTGCACCTTATCCTAAACAGTTCCTCAGTCCTACTTGTGCCTAGAGATTCTTTATTGTGTAGGAGAACAGGCACTACAGCACTGTGGTTTTTCTTACTATCATTCGTTCTGCTGAGACATCTATTTGAACACCCTTTCCTAGAATAAATGTTAGTTTTATGGCATGAAAGATATCTTAACCTGTCTGTTCTTAGAATGCTCTGTTTTGGAATGCTTTGTGGCTTATTGAGCCTTGAATGCAAGTTAGTTTCAAAATAAGTGCAGGGTAGAATAGAAGACTCAGAATGAGTGGTGAGCTCTTCTCAAGACTTACTGAGATAAGAATTTTCATAATTGTTTTAAGTACTGCTTGAGTTTTATCCTTGACTAATAAGTACTTTGCTTTTTCTTTTTAATTGTATTAATCTTATAGCCTTGAGTTGTTTATTAGATTATGAAGGATGCTGGTCAGTTCCATGGTGGTTATCTTTTATAAAACTAAGTATATACTGAAATTCTAGAGATCTTTTATTATTAAGTGTTTTTATAGAATTTTAGCTAATGCAATTTTAAGGAATTACATTAGAGCTTAGCCCCATACCTCTTAGAATTGTTATCTTAAAAATGTCACATTTATCATCTGAGTAGGTTGTTTTCTTCAGACTTTTATGCAGGAGATAGGCTAACAAACATAATGTATACCATAATTCATGTTCCTGGCACAAAATTCAAAGAATGGGGCTTTTGAACTCAAATTGTTTTATTAAAAAAAAAACGCCTTATGTTGCTGAGTAATTCTTGTGAATTTGATGTTTTTTATATTCTTCTGGGTATATTATAAGCCTAGAAATTTAGATTGTATATGACAGACAGCCATTAACTATAAAGTGAATTGTAATCCAAATTTCTAAGTAGCTTTTGGTGAGATCTTGGAATAGATTTTCCCTTAAAAATAGAGATAAACAAGATTTCTGAAAAAGCAAACTTAAAATGAGTTTGAGGGTACTTTAAATTGGGTCTAGGGCATAAGTATGCCTGTATTGTTAAGTGATCGTGGATGGCAAACTGGAAAGCATGCATAGTCTGAAGGTTCAAATCTCCCTCTGATTCCAGTTATTTGTAGCCAGGCGACAGTGAAGGCCCAGTGTTGCCAGATTTTCTTCTCTCTTTTCCTAAAGAGAATCTAGAAATATGAATTTTTATGTGAAATTCATAACACTAAAATATCCTAAGTTTTTTCGAGTGAATGCTGAGGGCCAGATTAGATGTGTCAGTGTCTGGGTGAGGAGCATAGACTTCAGTTTGCAGCTTCCTTTATATTAGTTCAACTCCCAAGTTAACACATAGAATGCTGTAAGTTGTAATGTAGCTAAGTTACAGTATTTACCTGGGTTCTGAGAGCACGGCATTTGGCAAAATTCATTTATTAGCCCCCTTTCTTGGGTATCGGGTAAAGCTGTTGGGAATGTTGGACAGGTTTTAAACAAAGTTAGGTAAATCTTCATATTCTGCCATCACTTGTTGTAGTGTTCTGTTCTGAGTCATTCAGGACCATCATAATACCTTCCGTTGTCCTTCTGTGACCTGCTTTGCTCCTTGCCTTCCAGAAGGACTGTATTTTCTCCATCTCCTTTTAGAATTCTCATTTATTTCCTCCATTGATGAGGAAAACAATGAAAACAAATTCGTGCTAACCACAGGTAGAAACATTGGTATTTATATATTTGAAGTTTCTTCTTATTAACAAGTGGCTGTTGAATTGATAGACTTCCGCACATTGCAATACAGTAAAAATAACTAAGTTGTGTAGGAGGATATTAATTAGCTGTAATAGAATCTGGATCTGCTACAGTATACCAAAAATAGAACAAAATCTCTGAATCTGTATTGAGTCTCCCTCAGTGCTAAAAGGGAGAAAGGGACTTTGTATAATGATTAGCAGTTAGAGATTCTTCACTGACTCTCTTTCTTAAATCCGCAGAGCTATTATCATCTCTGGAGGACCCAATTCTGTGTATGCAGAAGATGCTCCCTGGTTTGATCCAGCAATATTCACTATTGGCAAGCCTGTTCTTGGAATTTGCTATGGCATGCAGGTACATCTGTGAATTTGCTTTAATAATTGTCTTAATTTTATTATGTTTGTGACTCCTACGTATTAGTGTTTTCTGTCTTTAGATAATTTAGGATATTTAGTTGTATGACTAATTTGTGTATATTAAAACTGTTTGTGAATTGCTACACTAGTATGGAAGAACTGAACAAGTGGGAATCTAGTTTCAGAAAAGTAACTATATTACTGCATACAACAAAACACTTTTCATTAAAAAAAATCAATATTCAAATTTACATAAGTTGCAGAAATAGTACACACAGCTTCAGTGTACTTTTACTCAGTTCCGCAATTGTTGCCATTTTTAACCATTTGAGAATAAGTTGCATGCATGGTATCTCATTACTTGTGGTATTTCCTAAATACTAGGACTCTCCTACATAACCACAGTACAACTATAGAAATCAGGAAGTTAGCATTTATTCAGTGTTAGCATCTAATCCATATACTTCTATTCACATTTCACTGTTGTTCTCATTAGTGTCCCTTATAAATCCCAGATCCAATCTAGGACCATGTGTTGTATTTAGTTGTCTCTTTAGATTCCTTTAGTTTGGAACTATTCCTCAGTCCTCCCTTCTCTTTTGTGATCTTACAGGTTTTAAAATAAAAATGTATGTTCTAGTTACTCAGTAGACTATCCCTCAGTTTGGTTTGTTTGAAGTTTCCTCCCTGTTAGATTCAGATGATGTATTTTTTGGCAGGAGTACCACAGAAGTGATACTGTGCTCTACCTAGAGCATCTCATTAGAAGGCACACAAAGTCAATTTGTGCGTGACAGTTGTTGATAATTTTGATCATTTGGTTAGTTGGTGTCTGCCTAGTGTCTCCACTGTAATGTTAATAAATATATGTACCTTGGAATTGTATCAAAGCAAGATTAAATACGGACTAGTTGAAGTCTTGCAATAACCTATTCTGTGAGCTAAATGTTTAGACATCTCTTCTAGCTGCTTTGCTACCTTTTTTGCTTACTTTATTCTTAAGTAATACAAGTTTGCCAGACAAGTAGAATGTGATGATTGATTAAGATGATAGAATATTGAGCCAGTAACATGCTAAATTCTCACTTATCAAAGAATGATTTATTCAATAAGATCTATTTACTAGCAGGTGGGAATATAAATAGATACATTTAAGAAAAGTTATCCCTGCAAAAGCAAAAATGAACAAATGGGACTATATCAAGTTGAAAAGCTTCTGTACAGCAAAGGACACCATCAGTAGAACAAAAAGACATCCTACAGTATGGGAAAATATATTCATAAACGATGTATCTGATAAAGGGTTGACATCCAAAATATATAAAGAACTCACGCACCTTAACAAACAAAAAGCAAATAATCCAATTAAGAAATGGGCAGAGGACATGAATAGACCCTTCTCTAAGGAAGAAATTCAGATGGCCAACAGGCACATGAAAAGATGCTCCACATTGCTAATCATCAGAGAAATGCAGATTAAAACCACAATGAGATATCACCTCACACCAGTGAGGATGGCCAACATCCAAAACACAAACAACAACAAATGTTGGCGAGGATGTGGAGAAAAGGGAACCCTCCTACACTGCTGGTGGGAATGCAGTATGGAGGTTCCTCAAAAACCTCAAAATAGAAATACCATTTGACCCAGGAATCCCACTCCTAGGAATTTACCCTAAGAATGCAGCAGCCCAGTTTCAAAAAGACAGATGCACCCCTATGTTTATTGCAGCACTATTTACAATAGCCAATAAATGGAAGCAACCTAAGTGTCCATCAGTAGATGAATGGATAAAGAAGATGTGGTACATATACACAATGAAATATTATTCAGCCATAAGAAGAAAACAAATCCTACCATTTGCAACAACATGGATGGAGCTAGAGGGTATTATGCTCAGTGAAATAAGCCAAGCCGAAAAGGACAAGTATCAAATGATTTCACTCATAGGTGGAGTATAAGAACAAAGAACAACAACAACAAAAAAAACTGAAGGAACAAAACAGCAGCAGATTCACAGAACCCAAGAACGGACTAATAGTTACCAAAGGAAAGGGACTGGGGAAGAAGGGTGGGAAGGGAGGGATAAGAGGGTAAAAGGGGCATTATGATTAGCAGACGTAAGGTAGCGGGGGCACGGGGAGCGCTGTACAACTCAGAGAAGACAAGTAGTGATTCTCATCTCACTACGCTGATGGACAGTGACTGTAATGGGGTTGGTGGGGGGGACCTGATGAAGGGGGTAGTTTAATCAACATAATATTGCACATGTAATTGTAGTTTAATGATACCAAAATAAATTGTAAATAAAATAAATAAATAAATAAAAATAAAAAATAAAACAAATAAAAAAAAGAAAAGAAAAGTTATCCCTGGTGGTTGTAAGCAAAATTGTTTTCTGGTTGAGATAATTTTAACAATGTATCTTATTTAACCAGATCATCTGAAAATTAAGATAGCTGGGAGAGTATTCTCTGAATGATATAGTATTGTTAATAACTGACATTACAGTATTTTTCTTTTTGTGTCAGAAACAGGATATTTTATTTAAACCCAGAATTTTGTGCTATGATAAGAGCCAAATATAGTGACTATGGATTCACTTACTTGTGAATTGTCTTGCCTTCTTTTCCCTTTGGCCCACCTTTTGGCTTTAGTACTACTAAAGTAGAAGGGAGGACAGGGTTAGAAAACAAACAGAATTAATCTAATTTTGAGATCCTAATTGACCAAAATGGAATTGGTATTAATTAAAATACCACTTTTTAATTTCCTCAAGATAGTTATGGTCCTTCCTATTGATTATTGAGAATTACCAGTTAATTTTCAATTTCTTACATGTATGGCTTTATAATAAAGATGCTGTATTTTTCTCTCAATTACTGAGTTATTTTAAGGCCTTGGATTGAGGATAATTTCAAATTTTAGTAAGTGGGCAAGTGAGTCTTTTTTTAAAAACTGGTTGAAACTTGTGCTTTGATATGAATATTGCACAGAGGGAAGCTGTTTAAAAGGTAGAAAGTGAACAAATCAGTATATTTTTTTCTAGGTGACTGAAACTTTCAGAAAGAAACATAAGTCAGTGTTGACATAGACTGAATGTTTTTATTATTCCTATTCTTGATACAAGAGCACAATATTAGAAATTACTGGTCTGTGAAACAGCTTTACCAGGTTTTGTTTCTCGCTGATTGTTATGGTCTTCCTCTTTGATTTAGAGGAAATACTGATCCCTAAAAATATGTGAAGTACAAAGAACAAAATCTACAACAACTGGTATTTTCTTCTCTAGGCAGCAAGCATTTAAGAGAGGAAAAAGAGTCTTCTACATAAATGCTCTCTGAAAAGCTAAATGGTGATTATGAATTTGACATGGATAATAACTTAATTTTAGATTTTCTCACTTTGTATTTGAATGAATATATTTTCTTAGAATAGCCTGCATCCTGATTGAGTTGAACATTGGAAATTGGCTGACTTTTTTTTTGTAAATATACCTCTGCCTCAGAATACAGTATTTACATAGTGTATTGATCTCCCTTGCCAGAATAGTCAATATTAATCATATAGCACAACATATAATTAAATTAAATGGTTTTTAATATACTGAGAGGCATTATAACATTTTGTAAGGAAAAGTCTCATGAGATTTTTTTTTTTAGGACTGACAGTGAAATAGGTCTGGAAAATTCTTCTTTAAGTGATAATGGCTGACTGTTTCTCCATTATATCAGTCCCCCATATAATTGTAAGACCACATTTTTCTGTCAATTGTTAGGGATCTTTTGGTAGCCAGAGCAATACCTCTGAGTATTATTAAAATACTCAGAGCAAAACTAAAAATTTTGCATTTTTTAGTACATCTAATATCTTCTATACTTTTTTATGTCTTCTGAACTTTTATAGTAGGATAATGGAATAGGCTAGTCTTGGTCCTTTGGGCAGAAATTACTGTCTTTTCATAAAATACTAATGTAGATAATACCATCTTGCTAATAAGCTGTTTGTAAAGGACTGCCACTTCTTAGTGACTATAGTTTGGGTAATTTTAGCACCGAAGGTCTCACTCTATTTTGTACCTTTGCCCCCCATGCTCTTCGATGGCATCCTGAAATTTTAGTAATTTCAGTGTCATATGCACCATCTTTTCCCATTAATTTGAATCAATTATCAGAGCCTTTCTCATTGTTTCCTGGTAATTCTTTGCTTTAGAAGAAAAAAGTCTGTCCTGCTCCTTGCTCCCTTTATCTCAACTGATTGACCCCTCCCCTCACCCCCGCCTCAGCCTAAGAAATAGAATATTAGAACTTTTGAAACTCCCTTTATACTTTTCTCCATTCACATTCTTCACTCTTCCCACTAGAGGTAAAACTTCCTGAATTTGTAGATTTATACTCAAGTTTATATCTCTAAGTAATGTATTATTTAGTTTTTCCCATTGACCTTTATGTAAACAAAATCCTACTGAATGTATTATTTTCAGCTTTGGTTCTGAGATTAATTCATGTTAACAGATTTAATTGTAAGTTATTTCCACTATTATTGTTTGAATATAGCACAAATTATACATTCCACTGCCAGTATTCCTGGTCTTTTTCCAGTTTTTTCTATAATAGACAGTACTACCATCAATATTTTTGTACTTTTCTTCCAGTGCTATACATACACAAAACTTTTCTCTTGGATTGCCATGAGTTGAAATTCTGAGTCTCAGCTTCACTAGGTAATATTTCCCTCCAAATTATTTTCCCACAGCAGTACATAAAAATTCCTTGTGCTCTGTATCCCTGCCAAGCCTTGACATGGTCAGGGTTTTTTGTTTTTGTTTTTGTTTTGCCCATCTGAAGAGGTGTTAAATGGGGTCACATGTAGTCTTGATGTTCATTTTCCTTATTGTAAGATTTTATGTTTATTTGTCATTAGTACATGGTTTATTGTAAAAGCTTGTTTGTGATTTTTCCCCTTTGTTTCTGTTTATTGTGTTGATGTATATTGGATACTTTTGCCAATTATACATATTGCAGATTGTGACTTGTCTCTTCATGTTTTAAAATTTCATTTTGTTTCTTTTTTTTTTCAAGAGGTATCTTTTTTACATACATTTGGTTTCTTTATACACTCCCACAAGGTTTTGTCGAATTATTTTTATTAGCAGAATTTCCTTTCCTTTATCCCTCCCAAATCTAAGCCTTCTTGTAAAAGGTTGGCATAGAGATGGTGAAAGAAAAGCTGATCTGATTGGGTTGGTAGACCTGGAGTAGTACCTGGGTTTCTGCGGGGTATTTGGTACTTTGGGGTTATCAGAAATCCATATTGAGAACCATTTCCTTAAGTCAGAATAGAATACAATTTAAAACAAAAATTTAGCAAGAAAATAAATTGTTTTATAATATGTAAAGTTATCCCTCCTCCTACAAACACACACTTAGGTGGTTGTTCAGCTTCTTACACTTTCAACCTTAACTAGCATAGTCAGAAACCAAAAATAAGCAGGAAAGCCTTTTGAATGGGTGAGATAGCTTTAAATTTTACTGAAAGCCCTTGACTTTGCATAAATCTTTAACTTAGACTTTGTGGGCTTTTAAATTATGTTGAGTTCCAACAGCTTTGGTTATGTTGACCATTCAGCTCTCTTCTAATTAAGAACAGCAAATTAGGAGAGGCAGAGATGCACCAGGTTCACTGAGTATGTAAAAGAAAGCATTCATTTCTCATCCAGCAAATTTGAATAACTGCTCTGGGCCATATACTTTGTTATATGGGACAGGGAATACACCTGAAGACATGGGGAGGAAACATGGTCAGTTTTGGAAATTACACTAGCTTGGATAGCTGGAGTAGAGAATGAGCAGGAAAATGAGAGGTGATATTAGAGAGGGTCTATGTAATAAAAAGTCTTTGTTCAATGTAAGAGACTTGGACTTCATCCTTGGACAAAGGGTTAGCAAACTACAGCCTGCTGCCAAGTTTGGCCCACTGCCTGTTTTTGTATGATCTGTGAGCTAAGAATAGTTTTTACCTTTCTAAATGGTTAGGATAAAATAAAATAAAAAAGAATTAAATCTTTTGTGACTTGTGAAAATTAAGTGAAATTCAAACTTCAATGCCTATTACTAAAGCTTTATTGGAATACAGACATATCCATTCCTTTAAGTACTGTTTATAAATGGTTTATGCTACAACAGCAAGAGTTGCATAGTTGCTTCAGAGACAGTAGGCCCTGCAAAGGCTAAAATATGTACTCTGGCTCTTTACAGGAAAAATTTACCACCCCCTGCTGTAGATAGATGCTAGGGTGCCATTGAAGAACGAAACATGGACTAACAATCATATTTACATTTTAGTAGCTAGCAATGGCATATCTCTAGAATATAGACTAGAAGATGGGCCAGACTACAGGCAAGGGGACTGATTAGATAGGAGCAATGTTTCCTAAACTGCATGGTAGTTAATGTGCTGTGGGAAGCGTTATATGTCTGAGTCTTTAGTTTAGGAAATACTAGGTGCAAGCAAGGGTTAGCAAGCTTCTTTCTTGCTGGACTTGACCCAAACCTTTATTGCAAGGAGATTTATTGTCAGTGTCTAAGAGAAAACTATAAGGGACAGCATTTTCTGATGGTTTTGAAGAATGTGCCACTGTGCATTATAAGAATGAACATTTATTTAGCCCTCTGCCTGCTTTTCTGTTTGGGGTTGGGTCAACCTGTACCAGGAAAAGATATAGCAGATATCTTTTTTAAATTTATTAAGGTATTATTGATATACACTCTTATGAAGGTTTCACAGGAAAAAACAATGTGGTTACTACATTCACTCATATTATCATGTCCACCTCCATATCATGTCACTGCCCATCAGTATAGTAAGATGCCACAGAGTCACTATTTGCCTTCTCTGTGCTATACTGTCTTCCCCATGATCCCCCCCACACCTTGTGTGCCAATCATAATACCCTTCAATCCCCTTCTCCCTCCCTCCCCACCTGCCCTCCCCACCCATCCCCTTTGGTAACCTCTAGTCCCTTCTTGGAGTCTGTCTGTTGCTGTTTTGTTCCTTCAGTTTTGCTTCGTTATTATACTCCACAAATGAGGGAAATCATTTGGTACTTGTTTTTATCCACCTGGCTTATTTCACTGAGCATAATATCCTCCATCTCCATCCATGTTGTTGCAAATGGTAGGATTTGTTTCTTTCTTATGGCTGAATAGTATTCCGTTGTGTATATGTACCACATCTTCTTTATCCATTCATCTACTGATGGATACTTAGGTTCCTTCCATATCTTGCTATTGTAAAAAGTGCTGCAATAAACATAGGGGTGCATATGTCTTTGAATCTGAGAACTTGTATTCTTTGGGTAAATTCCTAGGAGTGGAATTCCCGGGTCAAATAGTATTTCTATTTTTAGTTTTATGAGGAACCTCCATATTGGTTTCCACAATGGTTGAACTACCTTACAGTCCCACCAGCAGTGTAGGAGGGTTCCCCTTTCTCTGCATCCTTGCCAGCATTTGTTGTTCTTAGTCTTTTTGATACTGGCCATCCTAACTGGTGTGAGGTAATATCTCATTGTGGTTTTCATTTGCATTTCCCTGGTAATTAGTAATGTGGAGCATCTTTTCATGTGCCTGTTGGCCATCTGAATTTCTTCCTTGGAGAATTGTCTGTTCATATCCTCCGCCCATTTTTTAATCAGGTTATTTGCTTTTTGGGTGTTGAGGCATGTGTGTTCTTTATGTATTTTGGATGTTAACCCCTTGTCAGATATGTTGTTTACAAATATATTCACCCATAATGTAGGATGCCTTTTTGTTCTGTTGATGGTGTCCTTTGCCATATAGAAGCTTTTTAGTTTGATGTAGTCCCATTTGTTCATTTTTGCTTTTGTTTCCCTCGCTCAAGGAGATGTGTTCAGTAAAAAGTTGCTCATGATTATATTCAGGAGATTTTTGCCTGTGTTGTCTTCTAAAAGTTTTATGGTTTCATGACTTACATTCAGGCCTTTGATCCATTTTGAGTTTACTTTTGTGTAGGGGTTAGACAATAAACCAGTTTCATTCTCTTACATGTAGTTCTCCAGGTTTGCCAACACCAGCTGTTGACGAAGCTGTCATTTCCCCATTGTATATCCATGGCTCCTTTATTGTATATTAATTGACCATATATGCTTGGGTTTATATCTGGGCTCTCCAGTCTGTTACCTTGGTCTATAGGTCTGTTCTTGTGCCAGTACCAAGTTGTCTTGATTACTGTGGCTTTGTAGTGGAGCTTGAAGTCAGGGAGGGTAATCCCCCCTGCTTTATTCTTCCTCCTCAGGATTACTTTGGATATTTGGGGTCTTTTATGGTTCCATATGAATTTTAGAACTATTTGCTCAAGTTCGTTGAAGAATGCTGTTGGTGTTTTGTTAGGGATTGCATTGAATCTGCAGATTGCTTTAGGCAGGATGGCCATTTTGGCAATATTAATTCTTCCTATCCATGAGCACGGGATGTGTTTCCATTTATTGGTATCTTCTTTAATTTCTCTCATGAATGTCTTGTAGTTTTCAGAGTATAGGTTTTTCACTTCCTTGATTAGGTTTATTCCTAGGTATTTTTATTCTTTTTAGTGCAATTGTGAATGGAATTGTTTTCCTGATTTCTCTTTCTGCTAGTTCATCATTAGTGTATAGGAATGCAACAGATTTCTGTGTATTAATTTTGAATCCTGCAACTTTGCTGAATTCAGATATTAGATCTAGTAGTTTTGGAGTGGAGTCTTTAGGGTTTTTTATGTACAGTATCATGTCATCTGCAAACAGTGACAGTTTAACTTCTTTACCAATCTGGATGCCTTTTATTTCTTTGTGTTGTCTGACTGCCATGGTGAGGACCTCCACAACTATGTTGAATAAAAGAGGAGAGAGTGGGCATCCTTGTTTTGTTTCCAATCTTAAAGGAAAGGCTTTTAGCTTCTCACTGCTAAGTATGATGTTGGCTGAGGGTTTGTCATATATGGCCTTTATTATGTTGAGGTGCTTGTATGACAGATATGTTATGACACCTTTTATGGACCAGACAAAGCAAGTTCAGTTGTGTTTATATCAGTGCAGACTTAATATTTGTGAAAATCTTGTGTGTATTTATTTTATGTTGGGTGGTGGAGGAGATTTTGGGCAAATGTAAATGATAAACAAGAAAAGAAGGTTGATTGACACAAGGCAGGACCGAATCAAGAGTTCATTTGAAATAAAAGAGTCTGTAGGTGTAGGGGATTTTGCGTTTAATAGAAAGACCAGATTTTCTTGCTAATCCTGTCTCCCTAGCACAGCCTTCTGCAGGGTTTCAGACTGTTCCTTTCAGGCCAAAGATTAAATGGCTTGGAGAAATTCATGCCTGTCTAGTTTTAATACCACAGCTCTTCTTACTGTCTGCTTTAGCTTTTTCTAAGCTCAAAGTACTTTTTTAAATGCTTTTAAATTAAACTCATATGTAAATATTAAGGAAATCTCTATTTTTAACAGGTGAACTAATTAAAGTACATCAAATGGAAAGTCTGCCAGTGTTTAGCATGAATTAACGTCAGGTCAGATTTCCAATCTAGGTTTGTTTTATAACTGTGCCTTTTAATAATTGTATAGTTATATAAGATAACATCAAGTTATCTACATTTATCAAACTCCCTTTATTTGGGGAGCACAAACATAATAGATATCCTGAAAACAGGAATACAAATTATTAAATTATCATAAGAAAATGGGCAATTTTCTTTTGATTTATATTAACATCGATTTATTTTCTCTTTGAACAGATGATGAATAAAGTATTTGGAGGAACTGTGCACAAAAAAAGTGTCCGAGAAGATGGAGTCTTCAGTATTAGTGTGGATAACACATGCTCATTATTCAGGTATTGTAGATATTTTTAGATGAATAAGAATAGTAGTAGATTATTTTAAAGTTGGGATTGTTATTCTTCAAAACTGGAGATTCTGTAATTCTTAGACAAAATTAAAGGCACAGTGGTGGCCAAAGGTATAATTTCAGTTAGTGTCAAGACAGCAGAGGGTATTGGTGATGCTAATAAGGAGTAAAGAAAGCCCTTATGACATAATTAACATACACCTGTGCAGTGTTGGACCCCTTTGTGGGATTGCATACTGTGATCCCAACATTTGTAGTTTTCCCTTTTCACTCTTTGGTGGAGTGTGATTCTAAACATTAGTGTATCAGGTAAGGTAAATGAATAATGCCCTGCATTTACCAAATGCATTTATATACCTCTTCCCTGACCATGTTCGTGATGGGTACTTAGCAAACAACCAATTCATTGGACTAAATATTACTATTATACATATATATATATATAACATACAGTATTACATATTACTAAATATGTGTTGTGTTTCCCTCTACTTCCTCTGTGTTGAGCATAACTGTGCCTGGTGTATTATATTTTTGATACAGCAAATGTATTAATTGATTTTATTGCTAGATAATAGATTAGGTGCTATAACTCTAATCTATTTAAAAATTGGTGAAGGAGTTAGGCAATATGTATTCTTTTTGAAAGAAAACAAAATCATTACTGTACACTGTTATTTCTAATTAAGATGTAAGATTATAGGGTTTTTACCTCTTTAGATTTTATGTCTTCTTACTCTGAAGCTGAAAATCTCAGTTCCTAATTTTATTATTTGGTATTTGTTTTACCCATAACTTACATATATTTATACTATACATAGCTACAAGGTAGCTACTAATATTATTAGTAGTACTGTTACCAATATAAGACTACTGAATAAAGTATTAAGATCACTGAAATGTCTTCTGTTTCTTTTATTAAAATATCATTGATATACAATCTTATGAAGGTTTCACATGAACAACATTGTGCTTTCAACATTCATTCATATTATCAAGCCCTGACCCCCACCCACTGCAGTCACTGCCTGTCAGTGTAGTAAGATGCTATAGAGTCATTACTTGTCTTCTCTGTACCATACTGTCTTCCTCGTAACCTACTGATATTGTGATTGTGAATTATAGTGCCCCTTAATCCCCTTTTCCCTCCTCAGTCACCATCCCCAACCCCTTCCCTTTGGCAACCCCTAGTTCCTTCTTGGAGTCTGTGAGTCTGCTGCAAATGAGTAAAGTCATTTGGCACTTGTCTTTCTCTGCCAGGCTTATTTCACTGAACATAAAACCCTCCAGCTCCATCCATGTTGTTGCAAATGGTAGGATTTCTTTTCTTTTCTGGCTGAATAATATTCCATTGTGTATATGTAGCCCATCATCTTTATCCATTCATCTACTAATGGACACTTAGGTTGCTTCCTGTTCTCAATGCCTTACCGATATTACTTACCGATATAAGACAACTGAATGAAGTATTAAGATCACTGAAGTGCCTTCTGTTCTTAAGATAAATCCCAATAGAGATATGTTAAAATTATTATTTTATAGCCTCTTGAAATTATTTTTTTTTGGTGTGGCTCTCTCATCATTTTTATATTTGTTTTGAGATTTTCAGACTTTTATAAATTACCTTTTTTGATATTTAATATTCTTTTATTGACAAAAAATTCCAGCAGTGTTGCACTGTTACATATTTTTTTCTGTTTTCTTGATTTATACATATGGCTAGCTAATATTTATAAGCAAAAGAACAAACTCAGTTATAGGATGAATAAGTTCTAGGGAACTAATGTACAGGCCTGATGATTACAGTTAACACTGTATTGTATACTAACCTTACTGTGGTAATCATTTAAATGCATATGTATATCAAATCATTATGTTGTATACTTTAGACTTACACAGTGTTTAATGTCAATCATATCTCAATAAAGCTGGAAAAAGTAAAGCAAAAGAATCCATTGATCATGTTTTTAATAAAGATATTTATGTGTTGTGTTTTATTTCTTGTATGCTTAGGGGCCTTCAGAAGGAAGAAATTGTTTTGCTTACCCATGGAGATAGTGTAGACAAAGTAGCTGATGGATTCAAAGTTGTGGCACGTTCTGGGAACATTGTGGCAGGTAAAAATCTTAAAACTTGTAGATTTCATCTTAAAAAACTTATCTTTAAGAATCTAAATATATTTCTGTATGAGGTACTGTTTTGAGTTGTCTTACTTATAAAAGATAATGTAAATGTCATAAGCTCAACCATTAATTTATGAAAGAAATTTATTTAGAAGGATTATCTAGAAGTCACTTTTGGTTTGCTTTGAAATACTTTGAGTAATGTTCATCCTAATAAAAGTTTTTCTGGCCTAAGACAAAACTACACTTTTATAACTCAGGAAAAATTTGAGAATTGTCCGTGTAACATGCTTTCTTAATTGCCTTTTTTAATGCCTTACTTAGGTATTCTTAGGCATGTATCTTGGTTGTCTGCAAACACTAGACTAAACACTTAGGACATTTCTCTGAACCAGGGTTGTCAAACTTTGACTTCTGGGTCAAATCCATTAGGCTGTTTTTGTATGTCCAGGAACTAAGACAACCTGTTTTTTGTAAATTCAGGAACTAAGAATGATTTTTATATTAATAAAGGGTTGTAATAAAAAAACAGGGACTGTATGTATGTGTTCTGCAGCGCCTAAGATTTTTACTTTCTCTTTGTAGAAAGTTTGCAAACTCATGCTGCAAAGCCATTCTCTAATTTTTTGAATTGATTTTCTGGCAGTTTGTGATGTTTAGCTTGCTTACTTGAATAACTAACTATAATATGAATAATCACCAGTAATCCTGGAAATGAATAAAAGAAAATGGGCTTATCAATAAAGTTCTTTTTGTTTGAAAAACCACACCCAAATAATAAGAAGAACAAAAGATTTCTTATGGATAAACTGAGTTGAGTAATCTACCTGCAGTTACTTAACAGACTAATACATTAGTATAGGAATGATCAAGAATGGTTTTCATATTGAAATGTTTTTGGTTTATAGGAGCTTAATGTTGGGAAATGGCTTACGTATTTTTATTCATTCAGTAATGATTTGAATATCTACTGTATGCCAGGCACAGTTCTAGGGGCCAAGGATACACTAATAAACAAAATAACCAAAAATTTCTGTTTAACATTCTAGTTAGGGAGGAGGGTTGGGACAGAATACACAAATACAGAATATGTTGTATGTCAGTATTTAAGTGCATTGAAAAAGTAAATATGGGAAGAGAAGAGTGTGGGATGTGTGTGGTTAGGGTTGTTTCTGTTTTACATAGGATGTTCAGAGAAGGTATCCATATGAGATGATATTGGACATGAAGGAAGTAAGTGCTGATCCTTCTGGATATTTGGGGGAAATAGCAGTATAAAGCTCCAAGGGTGGGACCATGTTTGAGGAACAGAAAGGAGTCTACATGGTTGCAGCAGAGTAAGCATGGGGGAAAGTAGTAGAATATGAGTCAGACAGGAACCCAGGACCTTTGAGGCCATTGTGAAAATACTGGCTTTCCTCATTGTGAAGTGAGGTTTCAAACAAAGGAGAGACATTATCTAATTTTGGGTTTACCCTGGCTACAGTGAGGAGAAAAAAGGGTCAAACATAGAAGCAGGGAGACCAGTTAGGAATCTCTTACAGTGATCAGGAGAGGAGACACTATATTGTGTGAGGAACAGGGTGGTAGAGGTAGGAGGTCAGGAGTGATTGAATCCTCAGGTAGCTCTGTGCGTATGTGCTTAGATTTATACTCAAGTATTTCATTTGTAGGGGTGCTAATTGTGTTTTGAATTTCAGAGCCTATTTGTTCATTGCTCGTATACAGGAAGCAGTGAACTTTTGCATATGAACCTTGTCTCCTACAAACCTGCTGTTATCACTTATTCTAAATTTTTTTTTGTTGATTCTTTCAGATTTTGATAGATGATCGTGTCATCTGCAAACAAAGATGGTTTTATTTTTTCCCAACCTATATACCTTTTATTTATTTTTCTTGTCTTATTTCATTAGCCAGGACTTACAATATGGTTTTGAAAAGGCTGTGAGGAGAAGGCACATCCTTACCTTATTCTTTTTTATTATTATTTATTTTATTTATTTTTATTTACTTATTTTTTATACAATTTATTTTGGTATCTTTAACCTACAATTACATGTGCAATATTATGGTGATTAAACTACCCCCTTCATCAGGTCCTTCCCACCAACCCTATTACAGTCACTGTCCATAACCGTAGTGAGATGAGAATCACTACTTGTCTTCTCTGAGTTGTACAGCCCTCCCCGTGCCCCCCCACCTTACGTCTGCTAATCGTAATGCCCCTTTTACCCTCTTATCCCTCCCTTCCCACCCTTCTTCCCCAGTCCCTTTCCCTTTGGTAACTATTAGTCCGTTCTTGGGTTCTGCGAATCTGCTGCTGTTTTGTTCCTTCAGTTTTTTTCTTTGTTCTTATACTCCACATATGAGTGAGATCATTTGATACTTGTCTTTTTTGGCTTGGCTTATTTCACTGAGCATAATACCCTCTAGCTCCATCCATGTTGTTGCAAATGGTAGGATTTGTTTTCTTCTTATGGCTGAATAGTATTCCATTGTATATATGTACCACTCTTCTTTATCCATTCATCTACTGATGGACACTTAGGTTGCTTCCATTTTTTGGCTATTGTAAATAGTGCTGCAATAAACATAGGGGTGCATATGTCTTTTTCAAAACTGGGCTCCTGCATTCTTAGGGTAAATTCCTAGGAGTGGAATTCCTGGGTCAAATGGTATCTCTATTTTTAGTTTTTTGAGGAACCTCCATACTGCTTTCCACAATGGTTGAACTAGTTTACATTCCCACCAGCAATGTAGGAGGGTTCCCCTTTTTCCACATCCTTGCCAACATTTGTTGTTGTTTGTCTTTTGGATGTTGGCCATCCTAACCGGTGTGAGGTGATATCTCATTGTGGTTTTAATTTGCATTTCTCTGATGATTAGTGATGTGGAGCATCTTTTCATGTGCCTGTTGGCCATCTGAATTTCTTCTTTGGAGAAGTGTCTGTTCAGCTCCTCTGCCCATTTTTTAATTGGCTTATTTGCTTTTTGTTTGTTGAGGTGAGTGAGCTCTTTATATACTTTGGATATCAAACCCTTATTGGATATGTCATTTATGAATATATTCTCCCATACTGTAGGATTTTTTGTTCTACTGATGGTGTCCTTTGCTGTACAGAAGCTTTTTAGTTTGATATAATCCCACTTGTTCATTTTTGCTTTTGTTTTCCTTGCACAGAGAGATATGTTCATGAAGAAGTTGCTCATGTTCATGTCCAAAAGATTTTTGCCAATGTTTTTTTCTAAGAGTTTTATGGTTTCATAACTTACATTCCGGTGTTTGATCCATTTTGAGTTTACTTTTGTGTATGGGGTTAGACAGTAATCCACTTTCATTCTCTTACATGTAGCTGTCAAGTTTTGCCAACACCAGCTGTTGAAGAGGCTGTCATTTCCCCATTGTATATCCATGGCTCCTTTATTATATATTAATTTACCATATATGCTTGGGTGTATATCTGGGCTCTCTATTCTGTTCCACTGGTCTATGGATCTGTTCTTGTGCCAGTACCAAATTCTCTTGCTTTTTGTGGCTTTGTAGTAGAGCTTGAAGTCAGGGAGCGTAATTCGCCCTGCTTTATACTTCCTTCTCAGGAGAGCTTTGGCTCTTCAGGGTCTTTTGTGGTTCCATATGAATTTTAGAACTATTTGCTCTAGTTCATTGAAGAAGGCTGTAAGTATTTTGATAGGGATTGCATTGAATCTGTAGATTGCTTTAGGCAGGATGGCCATTTTGACAATATTAATTCTTCCTAGCCAAGAGCATGGGATGAATTTCCGTTTGTTAGTGTCCTCTTTAATTTCTCTTAAGAGTGTCTTGTAGTATTCAGAGTATAGGTCTTTCACTTCCTTGATTAGGTTTATTCCTAGGTATTTTATTCGTTTGGATGCAGTTGTGAATGGAATTGTTTTCCTAATTTCTCATTCTGCTAGTTCACCATTATTGTATAGGAATGCAACAGATTTCTGTGTATTAATTTTGTATCCTGCAACTTTGCTGAATTCAGATATTAGATCTAATAATTTTGAAGTGGATTCTTTAGGGTTTTTTATGTACAATATCATGTCATCTTCAAACAGGGACAGTTTGACTTCTTCATTACCAATCTGGATGCCTTTTATTTCTTTGTGTTGTCTGATTGCCATGGTTAGGACCTCCAGAACTATGTTGAATTAAAGTGGGGAGAGTGGGCATCCTTGTCTTGTTCCCAATCTTAAAGGAAAAGCTTTCAGCTTCTCGCTGTTAAGTATAATGTTGACTGTGGGTTTGTCATATATGGGCTTTATTATGTTGAGGTACTTGCCCTCTATACCCATTTTGTTGAGAGTTTTTATAATGAATGGATGTTGAATTTTGTCAAATCTGTTTTCAGCATCTATGGAGATGATCATGTGGTTTTTGTCCTTCTTTTTGTTGATGTGGTGGATGATGTTGATGGATTTTCGAATATTGTACCATCCTTGCATCCCTGGAATGAATCCCACTTGATCATGATGGATGATCTTTTTGATGTATTTTTGAATTCAGTTTGCTAATATTTTGTTGAGTATTTTTGCATCTATGTTCATCAGGGATATTGGTCTGTGATTTTCTTTTTTTGTGGTATCTTTGCCTGGTTTTAGTATTAGAGGGATGTTGGTCTTATAGAATGAGTTTGGGAGTATTCCTTCCTCTTCTACTTTTTGGAAAACTTTAAGGAGTATGGGTCTTAGGTCTTCACTGAGTGTTTGATAAAATTCAGCAGTGAAACCATCTGGTCCAGTGGTTTTGTTCTTAGGTAGTTTTTTGATTACCAATTTAATTTCTTTGCTGGTAATTGGTCTATTCAGATTTTCTGTTTCTTCCTGGGTCAGCCTTGGAAGGTTGTATTTTTCTAGAAAGTTGTCCATTTCTTCTAGGTTATCCAATTTGTTGCCATATAATTTTTCATAGTATTCTCTCATAATTCTTTGTTTCTGTGGTGTCCGTACTGATTTTTCCTTTCTCATTTCTGATTCTGTTTATGTGTGTAGACTCTCTTTTTTTCTTGATAAATCTGGCTAAGGGTTAATCTATTTTGCTTATTTTCTCGAAGAACCAGCTCCTGCTTTCATTGATTCTATTGTTTTATTCTTCTCAATTTTATTTATTTATGCTTTAATCTTTATTATGTCCCTCCTTCTACTGACTTTGGGCCTCATTTCTTCTTCCTTTTCTAGTTTCCTTAATTGTGAGTTTAGACTGTTCATTTCGGATTGTTCTTCTTTCCTGAGGTAGGCCTGTGTTGCAATCTATTTCCCTCTTAGCACGGCCTTCGCTGCATCCCAGATTTTGTGGTGTTTAGTTATTGTTGTCATTTGTCTCCACATATTGCTTGGTCTCTTGTTTTTATTTGGTCATTGATCCATTGATTATTTAGGAGCATGTTATTAAGCCTCTATGTGTCTGTGGGCTTTTTCGTTTTCTTTGTGTGATTTATTTCTAGTTTCATACCTTTGTGATCTGAGAGGCTGGTTGGTACAATTTCAATCTTTTTGAATTTACTGAGGTTCTTTTCCTCTTGATTTCTTATTTTCAGTTTCATTGATCTCTGTTTTAATTTTTATTATTTCTTTTCTTCTGTTTATTTGGATTTAATTTGCCTAACTTTTTCTCATGTGCTAGGGTGGAAGCTTAAATGGTTGATTTTAAATCTTTCTAATTTTTTAATATATGTATTCAGTTCTATAAATTTCCATTTGAGCACTGTTTTTGCTGTCTTTTGGTGTTCTGAGGCCAGTTTCCAATGTGGGGAGTTGGGAGAGGTAGCATTTCCCCACACGAACAAACAGTTATTGTACACCAGTAAGGTGTCTGAGAGGTGTCAATTCTGACACTATGTACCTGGAGACAGCATCAGATTCCACAGGTTGAGAGCTCAGTCTCACAAGACCATACCCCCCTTACCTCCCTACACTCACTTTTGACACCACTAGTAAGCTCAGATTATCACCTGTGCTTCTGACCAACTATAGATTGGAGGTTCCAAGGACGCCCCTACCTTGGACTTCAGATTTCAGGTGCAAGCCCTGGGTGTTACCTGTATTTCTGATCAAGTGGCTATACATCAGAGGTTCCCACAACCCCTTCTCAGCTTTGATTAATTGGCTTGCGTGGCTTACAGAACTCAGAGAAACATTTTATTTATTGGTTTATTATAAAAGGATGTTACTCAGGAACAGTGAGATGGAAGAGATGGGTGGGGCAGGGTATGGAGAAAGGGCCAGGAACTTCCATTCTCTCTCCAAGCATGCCACTCTCTCCAAACCTCCATGTGTTCACCAACATAGACTTTCTCTAAACACAATTTATGGAGGCTTCATCACAAAGGCACGACTGATTAAATCATTGCCTGCTGGCGACTCATTCAGCTTCCAGCTGCGCTCCCCTCCCTGGAGGTCAGGGAGGTGTAACTGAAAGTTACAACGCACTAATCACACAGTTGACTACCCTAGCGACCAACTCCCATCCTTAAGGGCATTTCAAAATTTATCTTATTAACACAACTTAAGAGACAACTTTAAGCTGTCTTCACTTAGGAAATTCCTAAATTTTGGGAGCCGTGAATCAGGAACCCTGGATGAACACCAGATATATATATTTATTTATTATTAAGGTATCATTGATATACACTCTTATGAAGGTTTCATATGAAAAACAATGTGGTTACTACATTCATCCATATTATCGAGCCCCCCCATGCCCCACCGCAGTCACAGTCCAACCAGATACATATTTCTTATAAATCACAATATTGCATGCTGCAATCTACCAATTTTGATTAAATTGTGTTTTCATTCTCATTTAATTCAAAATGTTTAATTTCTCTCAAGATTTCTTTTTTCACCCATGTGTTATTTAGAAGTGAGTCTACTCACCTCTTATTTTTGGATTTTCCTGCTGTCTTTCTGTTCTTGATTTCTAGTTTACTATCAGACCACAATGGAAATATGAGACATTATATGATTTCTATTCTTTTTAATTTGTTAGGCTATTTTTTGGCTCAGAATATTTTCTACCTTGGTAAATGTTCCATGTGAGCTTGAGAAGCATGTGTATGCTGCCGTTGGATGAAGCTAACTGTAGATGTCACATTGTATCCAGTTGATTGAGGGTATTGTTGAGTGCAGCTAGTCCTTGCTGATGTTCTGCCTGCTGGGTCTATCCATTTCTGATGGAGGTATGCCGAAGTCTCCAACAATAGTTTAATTATTTAACTTTTAATCTATTTCTTCCTGTGATTCAGTTTTGCCTCATGTGTTTTGATGCTTTGTTATTAAGTGCATACACATTTAGGATTATAATGTCTTCTTTAAGAAGTGACCCCTTTATCATTATATATGCCTCTCTTTATTCCTGATAACTTTGCTTGACTGAAGTCTGTTCGGACACTAATACAGCTACTACTGATATCTTCTAATTGATGTTGGATGGTACATCTTTCTCCATCCATTTACTTTTTTTTTTTTAACTATTATTTAAAAATCTTTCTTTATATTGGTTTCAAGTGTACAACACAGTGGATCAACAATTACCCATATTATTAAATCTTCACCCCTCACTAATGCACTTACTATCTGTCAACATAGGAAGATGGTACAGTATCACTGACTATATTCTCCATGATGTACTACCATCCCCCTGACCAACTTACATTATGATTGAGAATTTTTGTGCCCCTTTATCCCCCTTACCCTCCCTACTCACTCATCCCAACCCCTCCCCCATGGTAACCACTAGTCACTTCTCAGTGTCTATGAGTCTACTGCTTTTTTGTTCATTCTGTTTTTCTTTGTTTTTAAATTTCACATATAAATGAAATCATATGGTATTTGTCTTTCTCTGCCTGGCTTATTTCACTGAGCATAATACCCTCTAATCCCATCCATGTTGTTGCAAATGGCAGGATTTCCTTTTTATGGCTGAATAATATTCCATTGTATATATGTACCACATCTTCTTTATCCATTCATCTATTGATGGACACTTTGGTTGCTTCCATATACTGGCTGTTGTAAATAATGTGGCGATAAACATAGGGGTGCATATATCTTTTTGAATCAGAGATTTTGTTTTCTTCTGGTAAATTCCTAGAAGTGGACTTACTGGGTCTAATGGTATTTCTATTTTTAGTTTTTTGAAGAACCTCCAAACTGCTTTCCACAGTGACTGTACCAATTTACATTCCCACCAACAGTGTAGGAAGTTCCCACTTCTCCACATCCTTGCCAACATTTGTTGTTGTTTGTCTTTTGGATGGTGGCCATCCTAACTGAGGTTATACCTCATTGTGGTTTCGATTTTGCATTTCCCTAATGATTAGTGATGTGGAGCATCTTTTCATGTGCCTCTTTGCCATCTGTATTTCTTCTTTGCCATCCATTTACTTTTAATCTGCATGTGTTTTTATATTTAAAGTTGGTTTCTTGTAGACAATACATAGATTTTGTTTCTTGATCCACTATAAAATTCTTCGTCTTTTAATTGGTACATTTAGACCATTGGCATTTAAAGTGGTAATTGATAAAGTTGGAGTAATATTTACCATATCTGTTGATGTTTTCTGTTTATTGCTCTTATTTATGTCTATTTTTGTCCCCCGTTCTTTTTTTTTTTTTGCCTCTTGTAGTTTTAAGTGAGCATTTTATATGATTCAATTTTTTCTCTTTTCTTAGCAGTTATATTTTTAGAAAACGTTTGCCCTTGACTTTGCAATACACATTTATAACTAATACATGTTCACTTTGAAATAGCGCTATACTACTGCATGGGTAGTGTAAGTACCTTATAATAATGAAATACACCTATTTTTTCTTTCTTGCCTCTTATACATTGCTGTCATTTATTTCACTTAGACATAAGTATGCATAAGCATATCTATATACATAAGCATATGTAATTGAAAACATTATTGCTATTATTATTTAAGCAAATAATTAAGAAGAGGCAAAAATGTGTTTGTATTACCATCACTTATTCTTTCTTTTATCTTCTTCCTTTCTTTATATAGATCCAAGTTTCTTACCTTTATAATTTTCCTTCTCTCTAAAGAACTTCCTTAAACATTTCTTGCAAGTCAGGTCTGCGAGAAACAAATTGCTTCAATTTTTGTTTGTCCGAGAGTCTTTATTTTTTCCTTCACTTTTGAAGTACAATTTCTCAGGTTACACAGTTCAGGTTGGTGGGTTTTATTCTCTCAACATTTTGGTTTTTTTATTTAATGTTTTTCAGTTTTATTGAGATAGAATTGATTATATTGTAAGATATTAAAGTGTACAGGTGATGCTTTGATATATGTATATTTTGTGAAAAAATTTCCCCCAATGAGTTAACAGATCCATCATCTCACACATTTACCTTTTTTGGTTTTTGTGAGAGCATATAAGTTCTACTTTTTTTTAGTAAATTTCAATTACCCTATATATGTTTTCAAATATAGTCACCATATTAGACATTAGATTCTCAGACTTTATTCATTTTATAACTGAAAGTTTGTACTCCTTTATCAACCTTTTCATGCTTCCCCTACCCTCCTCGCCTCAGCCCCTGGCAATCACTTTTCCATTACCTGTTTCTTAGTTTGACGTCGTTTTGATTCCACAAAGAAGTGATACCATGCAGTATTTGTCATTCTGTGTCTGGCTTATTTCACATAGTATAATGCCCTCCAGATTCATCCACGTTGTTGCAAATGATAGCATTTTCTTATTTTTAAAGACTGATTAATAGTCCATTATGTGTGTATATGTATGTATGCATGTATGTATAGACACATTTTTTAATCCATTCATCCATTGATAGACACTTGTTTTCATGTCTTGGTTATTGTAAATAATGCTGCAGTGAACATAATTTATCTCTTTGAGATAATGGTTTCATTTCTTTAGTACATATACCTAGAAGTAGGATTGCTGGATCATATGCTAGTTTTATTTTTTGTGGAACCTCCATGCTGTTTTCTGTAGTGGCTATACCAGTTTACATTCCCACCAAGAGTATATAATACAAGGATTATCTTTTCTCCACATCTTTGCCAGCATTTTTATCTTGTCCCTTGATTATAGATATCCTGACAGCTATGAAGTGGTAGGTCATTGTCAGTTTGATTTGCATTTCCTTGTTGAGTAGTGATATTGAGCATCTTTCTGTGTTCTTGCTGGCCATTCATAGTCTTTGGAGAAATGTCTGTTCATGTTCTTTGCCTATTTTTCAATTGGGGTATTTTGTATTTGAGTTGTATAGTTCCTTATACATTTTGGTTATTAACCTCTTACTGAAAAAATACTTCACAAATATTTTCTCCCATTCTGTAAGTTGCCTTTTCATTTTATTGATGGTTTCCTTTACTGTCCAGAAGCTTTTTAGTTTGATGCATTTTTATTTATTTTTGCTTTTGGTGTCAGATCCAAAAAGATCATTGCCAAGACCAGTGTCAAGGAGTTTTTTTCCTATGTTTTCTTCTGGGCTTTTTGATTTCAGGTTTTATATTCAAATGTTTAATTCATTTTGAGTTGATTTTTATGTATGGTGTAAGATAGGGATCCAGTTTCACTCTTTTGCATGTAGCTATCCAGTTTTCCTAATACCATTTATTGAGTGGTCTCTTTTCTCTGTTTTATATTCTTGGCTCCTTTGTTGTAAATTCTTTGGCCACATATACATGGATTTGTTTCTGTGTTCTTGATTCTGTTCCTTTGAACTGTATGTCTGTTTTTATGCCAATTCCAGTCTGTTTTGGTTACTATTGCTTTGTAACAGAAGTTGCTTTCTTTTACAGTTTTGTCATAATATCATGTCATCTGCAAATAAAAACAGTTTTACTTCTTCTTTTCTGATTTAGATGACTTTTATTTTTCTTGCCTGATTACTGTAGCTAGGACTTTCAGTACTATGTTGAATAAAAGTGGCGAGAGTAGGCATCCTCATCTTGTTTCAGACCTTAAGCTTTTCACCATTGAATATGTTGTTAACTGTGGACTTTCCTATATGGCCATTAGTATGTTGTTGTACATTCTCTCTGTATTCAATTTGTTGAAAATTTTTATAGTGAATGGCTGTTGAATTTTGTTTAATGATCTTTCTGCATCTGTTGAGATGATCATATGATTTTTATCCATCATTTTGTTAATGTAGTGTATCCCATTGATTTATTTGAGAATGTTGAGCAACCCTTGCATTTCTAGAATAAATCTGCCTTAATCATGGTGTATCATCCTTTTAATGTATTGTTGAATTTGTTTTGCACCTATTTGTTGAAGATTTTTGTCCCTTTATTTATCAGAGATACTACCCTGTAATTTTATCTTCTTGTACTGTTCTTATCTGGCTTTGGTATGAAGGTAATCCTGGCTTTGTGGAATGAGTTTAGAAGTATTCCTTCTCTTCAATTTTTTTTTTTGTGGTGGGGGAAGACTTGGATAAAGGTTGATCAGTGAAGCCATCTGGTCCTGCACTTTTTGATTACTTAGTCTTCTTACTTATAATTGGTCTTTTCAATTTTCTATTTTTTTTAATGATTCAGTCCTGGTAGGTTATCTGTTTCTAGGAATTTATGTATGTATTCTAGATTATCCAATTTATTGGGTTTATTTGTTCATAGTAGTGTCTTATGATTCTTTGTATTTGTGTATTATCAGTTGTACTTTCTCCCCTTCCATTTCTAATTTTATTTGAGTTCTCTCTTTGTCCTTGGCAGGTCTGGCTAAAGGTTTTTCTATTTCTATTTTTTTAAAAAAACAACTCTTAGTTTTGTTCGTATTTTCTGTTGTATTTTTTGTTGCTTTCATTTATTTCCATTCTGATCTTTGTAATTTTATCCTTCTACTAGTTTGGGGCTTAGTTTCTTCTTTTTCTAGTTTTTGAGGTATAAAGTTAGGTTGTTTGAGGTATTTCATTTCTTTGACAAAGTTGTTAATCTTTGTAAACTTCTGGTTAGAATTGCTTTTTCTCCATCCCACAAGTTTTCATTGTATTTCCCTTTTTATTTGTCTCAAGATTTTAAAAATTTCCCTTTTGATTTCTTTGTTGACCCATTGGTTATTTTGGAAGCATGTTGTTTAATCTCCACATATTTGTTAATTTTTTAGATTTCTTCTTGTAATCGATTTCTGGTTTCTTATCGTTGTTGGAAAAGATGCTTGATATGATTTTCATCTTAAATTTATTATGACATGTTTTGTGACCTAATGTATGATGTATCCTGGAGACTATTCCATATGTGCTTGAGAAGAATGTATTTTTCTTTCAATACTTAAAATATTTCACACCATTCTCTTCTTGCTTCCATGGTTTCTGAGGAGATGTCAGATGTAATTCTTATCTTTGCTCCTCTATAGGTAAGGTTTTTATTCCCCCTCTGTCTTCTTTCAAGATTTTTCCTTTATCTTTGATTTTCTGTAGTTTGAAAATGATATGCCTATGTGTAGTTTTGGTATTTATCCTGCTCAGGGATTTTTCTCTGATATTCACTGTGAGAACTTGGTCAAGCTCCCAGAGGTAAAATTCACAAAAATGTGCGGGCCTCTGGTGACTGGGTTCTTCTGGGGTTTTTATCTCTCATATTTGTCTATAGTGAGCCTCCAGCAGTTCATTGGTTATAGTTCAGGTTTTCCTATCTTGGCATTGGTTCCTGTGGAGGTTTGCAGTCACGGTTTCTGCTCTGGTAAGTTGTGTATTATTCACCTGCCAGTCTTGCCAAGAGCAGTAGTCAGCTTTTCACTTGTTAGGACAGAGTGGCATCTTCTATCTGCTTACATGCCATACTGGAAACTGGAATTAGATTGGATTATAATATGTTTTGAAGGGAGAAACAAAGGATTTGGTGTTGGGATTGCATGGGAAGAAGGGAAGAGAGAGTATAATTGAGTTTTAACTCCCAAGTTTTCAACTTGAGCAACTGTAGAGTGATAAAATTACTATTTGCCTGATGGGAAAGAATGTAGGAGTGTGGCTTTGCATGTTAAATTCAAGATGCCTAATTAAACATTGAAATGCCAGTGTGAGTAGGCAGTTTTTATGTATATGTATCTGGACTGTAGTGGAGAAAACTGGGCTGGAGGTATAAACTTGGGTGTGTATATCATATGAGTAGAATTTAAGGTCATGAGGGTTAGAGATCACTCATATAAAGAAGAGATTTAGAAGATGAGCACTGGGCAACTTTCATGTATAAAGGTGGGTAAGATGAGAAGGAACCAGCAAAGAAGATTGAGAAGGAGCAGAATGGGAAATATGAAATGAACTGAGAGAGTGTTGTTCTTGAAGCCAAGTAAAGAAAGTGTGAGGTTCTTTGGTGTAGTAGAATGAGTTTGAATTTGGGAGCTTACCTGGCCTGATTTAACTGAACTAGCTGTGAGTTCAGGTCAGCCTTGTTGCTGTCTCAGAGTATAAATCAGGTAATGCATGCAGAGTATAAAGCATCTAGCCTAACCTCTGCTGCTTAGTAGATAGTAATTTGTCAGCAACACATTAGTCAGACTGGTGTTTGCCATATGGAAGGGAGTGGTGGATGGGGGAAATAGTGAGAATAGGGGGAAATTAGTGAGAATGTTTGATAATCTTGATCTGGGTAATAGTTACATGAATGTAAATATACGTCAAAATTCATTAACCTGTACACTAAGATTTGTGCATTTTATTGTATGTACCTCAATATTAAAAGAAAGAATATTATTAAAAAAAGAAGCACATTAGTTAAGTCAGTGAAGTTATGTTGTGGTTAATAGTATTCAAGAAAGAAACACTTAGAATATTCTTACAGGTCTACTATACTAAGTTCTTCTAATATAAAAAATTGGTAGCTGCACATTGCATATGAAAACCATATGGAACTAAGCACCAAAATTGAGTTGTTGCATTAAATAGACAAAACAACTGAAGTAACCTGGGTGGAGAAGTGAGGGTACTGGGTGGAGAATAATCCTTTTAGGACTTAACTGACTGTCTTATAGTTTAATAGTTGCCACATAAAGGCCTTTATAAAAGAAAGATCATGGCAATGTAGTTTTTATTTATATTATGTATTTTTTTCCTGTAGCTAGAAATGTACTAATTTGTATCAATTTTCACATTTATAGAGGAAGAAATTGTGAGGAATTACTGTGGGTACTAGTTGACTCTTTTCAACATGAAGGAATTTAAATTTGTGATTATTTTTTCTAAAAAGGTATAGCAAATGAATCTAAAAAATTATATGGAGCACAGTTCCACCCTGAAGTTGGCCTTACAGAAAATGGTAAAGTAATACTGAAGAATTTCCTCTATGATATTGCTGGGTGCAGTGGGACCTTCACTGTGCAGAACAGAGAACTTGAGTGCATTCGAGAGATCAAGGAGAGAGTAGGCACATCAAAAGTGTTGGTAAGCAGTTTACATCTGAAAGTCAACAAATTTATGTCAATAATACTAGAATTCAGAGCTGTCTTCCTCAACATAGTCCTTAAATGTTGATTGGGTAGTCCTATGCTTTGTGAGTTGCAGTGTTTCAGAATGCATTTTCAGTTTCCATACATATCTTCAATATAAAATAGTGCTTTTAGGTGATAATTGAAGCTGATAATTTTTGTTTCTTAGTGCTATGTCACTCAATTTGGTTTTTCTTTTAATTTCACCTTATAGGTTTTACTCAGTGGTGGAGTAGATTCAACAGTTTGTACAGCTTTGCTGAATCGTGCTTTGAATCAAGATCAAGTCATTGCTGTGCATATTGATAATGGCTTTATGAGAAAACGTGAAAGCCAGTCTGTAGAAGAGGCCCTCAAAAAGCTTGCAATTCAGGTCAAAGGTATTGATGAACTCCAGAAAAGTTAATTCACATGTTAGGACTTGTTTAACAAATCAAATAAAATATTAGGGTTTAAGTGAGCACAGGCCTTAACCAAATACAGTTTTTCCAATAAGCTCACAGTTGAAAATGTTTTTTATTTTTACATTATAACTACTTCTGGTTCAAGAGGTATCCCTCAGTATAAAGTTTAAAACTGTTGATTACTGCTAATGTTATATATAGGTCATGTTACCATTTTCCAACTACCATTTTGTCGTCTTCTATCACTTTTTTTTAAGTTACCTTTTCACATTCATAATACTATTTATGCATGAAAATATCCAAGCCTTCTTACAAGAGGTAAAGATTACTTTGCAAACAGAAAGACTTATACAGAGAAGAGGAGTGAAAAGTAGATAGTCACTTTTTCCAGTTTTATTGAGAATAGTTAACATACATCACCGTGTAAGTTTAAGACATGCAGCATAATTTGATTTACACACATCGTGAAGTAATTACAAAAACAGGTTCAGCTATAATCTATCTTTACATATAGAAGTAATAAAAAGGAAAGAAAGAAGGGAAAAAAATCTTGTGGTGAAACCTCTTAAGATTTAATCTCTTAACAACCTTCCTATGTATCATACAGCAGTGTTAGCTATAATCATGTTTTGCATTACATCCTTACTGTTTCTTTATAATTGAAAGTTTGTACGTTTTGATTACCTTCCTCCAATTCCCCCTCCCCCCACCCTCCACCTCTGTTAAGCAATAATCTGATCTCTTTCTATGAGTTTTTTTTTTCAAGATTCCACATGTGAGATCATATAGTCGCTGTCTTTCTCAGTCTGATTTATTCTGTTTACATAATGCCTTTAAGTTCCATCCATGTTGATGCAAATGGCAGGATCTCCTTGCTTTTTAGGGCTGAAAAATATTCCATTGTAAATATATATCATGACTTCTTTATCCATTCATCCGTCAGTGGACACTTAGGCTATTTCCATGTCTTGGCTATTGTAAATAATACTGGTATGAACATTGGGGGAAGGGGAGGCAGATTTTTCTTCCAGTTAGTATTTTTGTTTTCTTTGGATATATTCCCAGAAGTGGAATTGCTGGATTATATGGAAGTTCTGTTTTTAACTTTTTGAGGCTCTTCCATACTGTTTTCCATAGTGGCTGTATGAATTTACAGTTTCACTTGCAATGCACAAGGGTTCCCTTTTCTCCATTTCCATGCCAGAATTTGTTCTCTCTTGTCTTTTTAATGATGACCGTTCTGATACATTGGAGTTGATATCTCGCTGTGATTTTAATTTGCATTTTCCTAGTAACTATTGAACATCTTTTCATGTACCTGTTGGCCTTCCATACACTTTGGAGAAATGCATATTCAAGTCCTTTGCCCATTTTTTAATTGGGTTATTTGTTTTTTTGCTACTGAGTTATATTTATATATTTTGGATATTAACTACTTACCAGATACATAGTTTGCAAACATTTTTTCCCATTCCATAGGTTGTTATTTCACTTTGCTGATTAGTTTTACAGTTTGATGTGGTCCCACTTATTTTTTATTTTGTTGCATGTGCTTTGGCATCATATCCAAAAAAAATCATTATCAAGACCCATGTCAAGGAGCTTTATTCCTATTATTTTCTTCTAGGATTTGAGTAGTTCTAGGTTTTTAATCCATTTTGAGTTAAATGTTGTGATTGTTGTAAGATATGGGTTCAGTTTCATTTAGTATGTGTGATTATCCAGTTTTCCCAGCAGCATTTATTGGAGAGACTGTTTTTTCTCCATTGAGTATTTTTGGCTCCATTGTCAAACATTAGCTGACCATAGCCTGGGTTTATTTCTGGGCTCTTGATTCTGTTTCATTGGTTTGTCTGCTTTTATGCTAGTACCATACTTTTTTGATGACTTAGCTTTATAGTATAGCTTGAAATCAGGAAATGTAATGCCTCCTGCTTTGTTTTTCTTAGGATTTCTTGGACAATTCAGGGTCGTCTCTGGCTTTGTATAAGTTTTAGGAACTTTTTTTTTTGTGGTTCTGTAATAAAATGTGCCATTAAAATCTTGATAAGAACTGCACTGAATCTATAGATAGCTTTTGGTAGTATTGCTATTTTAACAATATTCTTCCAATCCATGAACATGGGATACCTTTCGATTTATTTGTGTTTTTGATTTCTTTCATCCACATCTTATCACTTTCATAGTAGAGATCTTTCACCTCTTTAGTTAAATTTATTCCTAAGTATTTATTGTTTTGATAATGTTTTAAGTGGGATCTATTTCTTTATTTTTCAGAAAATTAGTGTATAGAAATGCTACTGATTTTCATGTGCTAATTTTGTATTCTGCAACTTTACTGAATTCATTGGTTAGATCTAATAGCTTTCTGGTTAAGTCTTTAGGATTTTCTGTATATAAAATTATGTCATCTGCAAAAAACTTTACTTCTTCCTTTCCAATTCTCATACCTTTTGTTCTTCTGTTTTTTCCTTTCTTTTCCTTTTTTTTTTTTTTTCCCCCACCAGATTGCTCTAGCTAGGACTTCTATTCCAGTACTATGTTGAATAGGAGTTGTGAGAGTGGGCATCCTTGTTTTATTCCTGATCTTAAAGGAAAAGCTTTCAACCTTTCACCATTGAGTACGATATTAACTGTGGGCTTGTGATATATGGCCTTTATGATGTTGAGATATGTTCCTTCTATGCCTAATTTGTTAAGAGTATAGTCATTTTTTTTTTGAAAGTCCACTAGTAAACTTTTTAGGCCTTAACTGCATTTACATTTGTGGATATCTTTTATACTTTTTAAAAACAGGTATAATTAACAGTTATAGTGAAATCAAGTCTGTAGTTTAATGATACAACCATACATGTTATTGAATTAATTGGAATTTATGCCAAAATATTGAATGTAATATGAAGACTTGTAGTTTAAATATGAAGTTAAGATGAGTCTATTTCTTTTTCTTTTTGAAACTTCACTAAAATAACAGTACAGGCATAAAAGCAAGTGTAAGGTTCAAGGACAAGGAATAGAGGAGATGATAGTGTGCCAATGATTTTAACAAAATGTTGGAAGTGGAAAGCAGATGAAGAATGCAGATTTTCCCTCATAACCTAATGAAGCTTAAATTTCAATACTCCTCACTAGCCAAGCCTTTCCAAGATCCGGGGAGGTACCCTAGTGGTCTTTACATGGTCACATATTTTTGTGCAATTTGTGAGTAAGATATTTCAACAATTTGTAGTTAAGTACATTTTGTCTTTCCATTCTTATTCTCTGTTGGGTTATGTTGGAGTAGCTGCAGGCATTTTGGGATTAGGCCTAGGAAAAGTTGAGTTGGGAATATGCTTAGTTTGTGTTTAGTAGTATATATGTGATTTACACAGTTGTGTCTGTGTATAGGTAAGTTCATGTCAGTCATCCTAGTACTAACTTGTGATTTTTAAAATACCTCATTGTTATTCTTTTTCTTGGAGAAAAGTTTGCAGAAGATTGTAACAGTTTCAGCTCCACAAAAATCTGCATCCATCCCCAGTAACTGATAGAGTAGAATAAAGGACTCCAAAATCTTGAGGTGAAGTAATGAGTGCTGAGCCAATGAAAAGCAAGACTTTTGGGGAGGCTCAGGAATTGGAAATATTGTCTTCCCTGTGGGGCATGGTTCTCTGGGTGTGAACATAAAACAGATTGGTTGAAAATATGGGAAACAGATCCTTTTCCTTAACACAGAACTAAACTGTTGCTATCCCTCTGCATCAGAGGACTGTGGATTTATTCTCTGGAGAGGTTAAACAAGAGAGGCTTGTACTGTGGCATATTAATACCAGTTGTAGTTGGGGATGGAAGTAAAATTCTACATTAAAAACAGTAGAATTAAGTAAAAATCTGTATATTGAATGGTGACTCCCTTCCCCCATCACTTCATGTGTTCTCTACCAGAAAGCTGATGGCAGGAGATTGGGTGTGTCATCTGTGGGATAAGTGACAGCTTAAGAGAAAGACCTACAGATTCACTGGTGGTTGGTGGTCCCTCAGTGAAATAACCAGCTGCCTTGTCTTATGGTGAAGTCCACCACTTATTCAGCCTTACTACCAAATAGAGATCTTAGTCGGTTTTTAAGTACCTTGCTCTGTAAATATTAAAAAGCCAAGGATCACTAAAGATGAATTCATATACATCAGTTTTTTAAGATGTTAGTCAATGTATAATTCTGGGGACTTTGATCATATATGAACCACTGCTTTTGATTTCCCTGGGGCTGTGCTACTTGCTGCAGTTTTTGTTTGCTTCTTGCTCTGGTAGCACAGCGGGAAACCAACCAGCATAATTTGTGATATCATGGCTCTAGATCATGAAATGCCCCTGGAGTCTCAAAAGAACAAAATTTAATGAGTGCCTGTGCCTGGACTCTGTTAAGAATCATGATTTGTAGTACTGTAATGTATGGCAAATTAAGGGAGATCAAAGGATCCAACTAGGTTTTTTTTCTGTAGTTTGACCTGTTATTTATGATTTTAAACAAACTTGTTAGTTTACAACATGTTTTTTCCTTCTTCCTCAGTGATAAATGCTGCTCATTCATTCTACAATGGAACAACAACTCTACCAATATCAGATGAAGACAGAACTCCACGAAAAAGAATTAGCAAAACATTAAATATGACTACAAGTCCTGAGGAAAAAAGAAAAATCATTGGTGATACTTTTGTTAAGGTATCTTTTTATCCTTAATGTATGCTATTTTTTATGTGAATTTTAGTATTTGTGTTTCCTTGTTATATCCTATAACCAAATTTGCTGACTAATTTGAATTATTTTTTGGGCAAAGAGTTTTAGTATATATTGCTACTACACTATCAGAAACTGTTCTATGTTTTAAAGAACTTGTATATTTATGTTACTGGACTATTGTTTTAACTTTTTAAGTGTAAGTATTTTCATTTGATATTAGATTTTAGTTCTTTGGGTATTGCACTGACTAGTTTTCAGTCTCTTAAAGGGAATGTTTGCATATCTTTTGAATCATGTTAAAGCATATGTTCTTAAAGGAGTTTATTTTGGGAGTTGGTGTATTTCACATCCTGGTCAGTATTGAAAAAGGACTCTGGGAAATTTAGCTGGAAGTATAAAAGATTCTGCTTTTTTCTTTAAAAAAAAATTCATTTCTTAAAAGGCTATTTTACCTCCTGTTGTTTATAGATTGCTAATGGAGTAATTGGAGAAATGAACCTAAAACCAGAGGAGGTTTTCCTTGCCCAAGGTACTTTACGGCCTGATCTAATTGAAAGTGCATCCCTTGTTGCAAGTGGAAAAGCTGACCTAATCAAAACTCATCACAATGACACAGAGCTTATCAGAAAGCTGAGAGAAGAGGTAAAAACTTATGAGAACTTTCCCATAAAGCATTTTTCCCTCTCTCCCTCCCTTACCCCTTTTAAAGTGTGTAATTCTGTAGTGTTACATATGTTTGCATTGTGTAAAACCGATATCCGTAACTTTTTCATCTTGTAAACTGAAAACTCTATACTCATTGAACAACAGCTATCTTTTTCTTCCTCTTCCGAACCCCTGGTAGCCATTATTTTGCTTTCTGTTTCTGTGAATTTGACTACTGTAGGTAACTCGTGTAAGTGGAGTCATATACAGTATTTGTCTTTTTGTGACTGGCTTGTTTCACTTAGCATAGGTTCTGAAGTTTCATCTATATTTTAGCATGTGAGAGGATTTCTTTTGCTTTTTTTTTTAAGCTGAATAATATTCTCTTGTATGTATATATACATTTTGTTTATTCATTTTTCTGTCAGTGGGCTTTTGGGTGCCTTCCATTTTTTGGCTATTGTGAATTGTGCTGCTGTGAATATGGTTTTACAAATACCTCTTGGAGACCCTGCTTTCGGTTCTTTTGTATATATACCAAGAAGTTGGATTGCTGGATCATATGGTAGTTCTATTTTTATTTTTTTGAGGGACTTATGTAATATTTCCAGAGCAATTATACCATATAGTATAATCCCACCAGCAATGTACAAGGGCTCCCATTTCCCCACACCTTGCTGACACTTGTTATTTTTTTTGTAACCATCCTAATGGGTGTGAATTATCTGTCTCTTTATTTTAGGCATCTTATTGGATGCAAAGTGGTTTTGATTTGCATTTCCCTTATACCTAATGATGTTGAACATCTTTTTATGTGCCTAATGTCCCCATATGTATATCTTCTTTGGAAAAATATCTGTTAAGATCTTTTGCCCATTTCTTTCTTTTTTTTCTTTTGCCATTATTAATGTATAATTACATGAGCAATATTATGGTTATAGACCCCCCATTATCAAGTCCCCACCACATACCACCATTACAGTCACTGTCCATCAGCGTAGTAAGATGCTATAGAATCACTACGTGTCTTCTCTGTGCTACACTGCCTTCCCCGTATGCCCCCCTGCCGCTACATTATGTGTGCTAATCATAATAACCCTTTTTCCCCCTTATCCCTCCCTTCCCACCCATCTTCCCCACTTCCTTTCCCTTTGATAACAATTAGTCCATTCTTGGGATCTGTGAGTCTGCTGCTGTTTTTTTCCTTCAGTTTTTTCTTTATTCTTATACTCCACAGATGAATGAAATCATTTGATACTTGTCTTTCTCCACCTGGCTTATTTCACTGAGCATAATACCCTCTAGCTCCATCCATGTTGTTGCAAATGGTAGGATTTGTTTTCTTCTTATGGCTGAATAAAATTCCATTGTGTATATTTACCACATCTTCTTTATCCATTCATCTACTGATGGACACTTAGGTTGCTTTTCTTGCTATTGTAAATAGTGCTGTGATAAACATAGAGGTGCATCTGTCTTTTTGAAACTGGGCTGCTGCATTCTTAGGGTAAATTCCTAGGAGTGGAATTCCTGGGTCATTTCTATTTTGAGTTTTTTGAGAACCTCCATACTGCTTTCCACAATGGTTGAACTAATTTACATTCCCTCCAACAGTGTAGGTGGGTTCCCCTTCCTCCATATCCTTGCCAACATTTGTTGTTGTTTGTCTTTTGGATGGCGGCCATCCTCACTGGTGTGAGGTGATATCTCATTGTGGTTTTAATTTGCATTTCTCTGATGATTAGCGCTGTGGAGCATCTTTTCATGTGCCTGTTGGCCATCTGAATTTCTTTTTTGGAGAAGTGTCTGTTCAGTTCCTCTGCCCATTTTTTAATTGGTTTATCTGCTTTTTGTTTGTTGAGGTGCGTGAGCTCTTTATATAATTTGGATGTCAACCCCTTATTGGATATGTCATTTATGAATATATTCTCCCATACTGTTAGATGTCTTTTTGTTCTATTGATGGTGTCCTTTGCTTTTTAGTTGCATATAGTCCCACTTGTTCATTTTTGCTTTTGTTTCCCTTGCCCGGGGGGATATGTTCATGAAGAAGTGGCTCATGTTTATGACCAAGAGATTTTTGCCTATGTTTTTTTCTAAGAGTTTTATGGTTCATGACTTACATTCAGATCTTTGTTCCATTCTGAGTTTATTTTTGTGTATGGGGTTAGACAATAATCTAGTTTCATTCTCTTACATGTAGCTGTCCAGTTTTGCCAACACCAGCTGTTGAAGAGGCTGTCATTTCCCCATGTATATCCATGGCTCCCTTATCGTATATTAATTGACCATATATGTTTGAGTTAATGTCTGGGCTCTCTATTCTGTTCCACTGGTCTGTAGGTGTGTTCTTGTGCCAGTACCAAATTGTCTTGATTACTGTGGCTTTCTAGTAGACCTTGAAGTCAGGGAGCATAATTCCCCCTGCTTTATTCTTCCTTCTCAGGATTACTTTGGCTATTCAGGGTCTTTTGTAGTTCCATATGAATTTTAGAACGATTTTCTGTAGTTCATTGAAGAATGCTGTTGGTATTTTGATAGGTATTGCACTGAATCTGTAGATTGCTTTAGGCAGGATGGCCATTTTGACAATATGAATTCTTCCTATCCATGAGCACAGGATATGTTTCCATTTATTGATATCTTCTTTAATTTCTCTCATGAGTGTCTTGTAATTTTCAGAGTATAAGTCTTTCACTTCCTTGGTTAGGTTTATTCCTAGGCATTTTATTATTTTGGATGTAATTGTGATGGAATTGTTTTCCTGATTTCTCTTTCTGCTGGTTCACCGTTGGTGTATAGAAATGCAACAGATTTCTGTGTATTAATTTTGTATCCTGCAACTTTACTGAATTTAGATATTAGATCTAGTAGTTTGGAGTGGATTCTTGAGGGTTTTTTATGTACACTATCATGTCATCTGCAAACAGGGACAGTTTGACTTCTTCCTTACCAATCTGGATGCCTTTTATTTCTTTGTGTTGTCTGATTGCTGTGGCTAGGACCTCTAGAACTATGTTGAATAAAAGTGGGAAGAGTGGGTATCCTTGTCTTGTTCCCAATCTTAAAGGAAAAGCTTTCAGCTTCTCGCTGTTAAGTATAATGTTGGCTATGGGTTTGTCATATATGGCCTTTATTATGTTGAAGTACTTGCCCTCTATACCCATTTTGTTGAGAGTTTTTATCATGAATGCATGTTGAATTTTTTGAATGCTTTTTCAGCATCTGTGGAGGTGATCATGTGGTTTTTGTCCTTCTTTTTGTTGATGTGTAGTGGATGATGTTGATGGATTTTCGAATGTTGTACCATCCTTGCATCCCTGGGATGAATCCCACTTGATCATGATGGATGATCTTTTTGATGTATTTTTGAATTTGGTTTCCTAATATTTTGTTGAGTATTTTTGCATCTATGTTCATCAGGGATATTGGTCTGTAATTTTCTTTTTTTGTGGTGTCTTTCCCTGGTTTTAGTATTAGAATGATTTGACCTCGTAGAATTAGTTTGGGAATATTCCCACCTCTTCTACTCTTTGGAAAACTTTAAGGAGGATGGGTGTTACATCTTCAGTATATGTTTGATAAAATTCAGCAGTGAAACCATCTGGTTCATGTGTTTTATTCTTAGGTAGTTTTTTGATTACCAATTCAATTTAGTTGCTGGTAATTGGTCTGTTTAAATTTTCTGTTTCTTCCTGGGTCAGCCTTGAAAGTTTGTATTTTTCTAGAAAGTTGTCCATTTCTTCTAGGTTATCCAGTTTGTTGCCATATAATTTTTTGTAGTACTCTCTCATAATTCCTTGTATTTCTGTAGTGTCCATAGTGATTTTTCCTTTCTCATTTCTGATTCTGTTTAGACTCTCTTTTTCTTTGATAAGTCCGGCTAGAAATTTATATATTTTGTTTATTTTCTCAAAGAAATAGCTCCTGCTTTCATTAATTCTTTCTATTGTTTTATTCTTCTCAATTTTATTTATTTCTGCTCTAATCTTTATTATGTCCCTCCTTCTACTGACTTTGGGCCTCATTTGTTCTTCTTTTTGTTAATTGTAAGTTTAGACTGTTCATTTGGATTGTTCTTCTTTCTTGAGATAGGCCTGTATTGCAATATAGTTCCCTGTTCGCACGGCCTTCGCAGCGTCCCACAGATTTTGTAGTGTTGTATTATTGTTGTCATTTGTTTCCATATATTGCTTGATCTCTGTTTTTATTTGGTCATTGATCCATTGATTATTTAGGAGCATGTTATTAAACTGCCATGTGTTTGTGGGCTTTTTCATTTTCTTTGAGTAGTTTATTTCTTGTTTCATACCTTTGTGATCTGAGAAGCTGGTTGGTACAATTTCAGTCTTTTTGAATTTACTGAGGCTCTTTTTGTGGCCTAGTATATGATCTATTCTTGAAAATGTTCCATGTGCACTTGAGAAGAATGTGTGTCCTGTTGCTTTTGGATGGAGTGTTCTGTAGATGTCCATTATTTCCATCTGTTCTAATACGTTGTTCAGTGCCTCTGTCTCTTTATTTATTTTCTGTCTGGTGACCTGTCCTTTGGAGTGAGTGGTGTGTTGGAAGTCTCCCAAAATGAATGCATTGCCTTCTATTTCCACCTTTAATTCTGTTAGTATTTGTTTCACATATGTAGGTGATCCTGTGTTGGGTGCATAGATATTTATAATAGTTATATCCTCTTGTTGGACTGACCCCTTTATCATTATGTAATGTTCTTCGTCTCTTGTGACTTTCTTTGTTTTGAAGTCTATTTTGTCTGATACAAGTACTGCAACTACTGCTTTTTTCTCACTATTAGTTACATGAAATATCTTTTTCAATCCCTTTACTTTCAGTCTTTGTATATCTTTGGGTTTGAAGTGAGTCTCTTGTAGGCAGCATATAGATGGGTGTGTTTTTTTAATCCATTCAGTGACTCTACGGCTTTTGATTGGTGCATTCCCACCATTTGCATTTAGGGTGAATATCCATAAATATGTACTTATTGCCATTGCAGGCTTTAGATTTGTGGCTACCAAAGGTTCAAGGGTAATTCCCTTACTTCTAACAGTCTAATTTAACTCACTTCTTATGCTATAACAAACACAACCTGAAGATTCTTTTTTTTTTTTTTCCTCTTGCCCCTTTTTCTTCCTTCTCCATTCTTTGTATGTAATGAATCATATTCTGTACTTTGTCTATCCCTTCTTGGGTGACATCTGTTTAGTCTTAGGAATACTTCCATCTATAGGAGTCCCTCCAAAATGCACTGTAGAGGTGGTTTATGGGAGGTAAATTCTCTCAGCTTTTGCTTATAGGAAAATTGTTTAATCCCTCCTTCAAATTTAAATGATAACCTTGCCAGATAGAGTATTCTTGATTTGAGGCCCTTCTGCTTCATTGTATTAAATATATCATGCCATTCCCTTCTGGCCTGTAAGGTTTCTGTTGAGAAATCTGATGTTAGCCTGATGGGCTTGCCTTTGTATATGATCTTTTTTCTCTCTCTAGCTGCTTTTAAAAGTTTGTCTTTATCCTTGATCTTTGCCATTTTAATTATTGTATGTCTTAATGTTGTCTTCCTTGGGTCCCTTGTGTTGGGAGATCTTTGCATCTCAATAACTTGAGAGACTATCTCCTTCCCCAGAATGGGGTTTTCAGCAATTACCTCCTCAATGACACTTTATATCCCTTTTTCTCTGTCTTCTTCTTCTGGTATCACTATTATGGGAATATAGTTACCTTTGGATTGGTCACACAGTTCTCTCAATATTCTTTCATTCATAGAGATTCTTTTTTCTCTCTGTGCCTCAGTTTCTTTGTATTCTTCTTCTCTAATTTCTATTCTATTTACTGTCTCTTTTACTACATCTAATCTGCTTTTAAATCCTTCCATTGTATGTTTCATATCAGATATGGAATTTCTTAATGATTGAGTCTCCATCTTAAATTCGTTCCTTAGTTCTTGAATATTTTTCTGTACCTCCATAAGCATGTTTATGATTTTTATTTTGAACTGTATTTCAGGAAGATTGGTGAATTCGGTTTCATTTGGCCCTTTTTCTGGTGTTTGTGAGATTTTGGTCTGTACCATGTTCTTTTTGATGTTTCATATTTCTGTGTGGTGCCATCTATTACTGAGAACCTCCAGTCTCTGGAGCTGCTCAGCCCCTAGAGTGAGTTTTGGGGTCGTAGGGGAATGGAGCTGGTGCCTGGGGGAAGGAAAGATCTTGTTTCCTGATTCCCGTCTGCCCTGCCTGTCTCCCATATCAGAGCCAGTGGGCCGAGTGCACAGGTGTAAGCCTCTGTGCTTGGCATCTCTTATCTGTTGTAGGTGGGGCCTCCCTCTGGCTGGCCTGATGCCAGGGCAGTGACTGCCAGTTTGCGACCCGGCGCTGTCAGGCCAGGAGGAAGGCTGGGCAGGCTGCATATCACAGTGGGGGGTCTTGGAGCTGAGGAGCCAGCCAGGGGGATGGAGCACCTAAAGCTCCCCAAAGTTCCCAATCTGCTGGGCAGAGCACACCCAGACAACCTTGTCCCCCTATCCCTTCTCCCACACAGCACATTCCATGCAAACCTTGTCCCTTTAGCAGCCCTCTCACTGCTAGGAAGCCTCTCAGACCACCTGCTTTTTCCTTGTCCCAGAGCAGCCGGTTGTGGATCCCATCCTGCACAAATGGCCAGAATCTGTCTCTCAAGCCCTCCACCTTTCCCAGCTCCCATCCTCCATAGCACCACACAATGTAGGTTTCTGCTCACTAAGCAGCTCTCCAGGGCTAGGTGTTCAGCAGTCCCAGGCTTCCACTCGCTTCCCCTTTCTGTTTCTCGTCCTCCCGCCAGTGAGCTGGGGTGGGGGAAGGGCTCGAGTCCCACCAGATCAAGGCTTTCGTACGTTACCCTGTTTTGTAAGGTCTGCTCTGTTCGTGAGGTCTGTATGTAGCCTGGTGTAGCCTTCTTTCCTGTTGCTGTTTTAGGGTTAGTTGTATTAACTATATTTTCACACTATCTGTGGTTTTGGGAGGAGTTCTCTGTCTCACCTCTCACGCCGCCATCTTGAATGTCTTCTTTTGCCTTTTTTTAAATTGGTTCATATTTTTTTTATTGAATTGTAAACGTTCTTTATAAATTTTAATTACAAATCTTTCATCAAATACATGATTTACCTTCTGTGAATTGTCTTTTCATCTGCTTGATGTTATCATTTGGAGAGTTTTAATTTTGAAACACTAGTATGATATTTTCTAACTATCTTGCATTCTGCTGAGAACTAAATCAGAGATAGTGGGTAGGAGTGCCCTGATTTATTTATATTTAAAAGGGTTATGTTTAAAATGTGTTTCAAACAGAAATTATATCACTGAAATAGTCATCTAATTTTTTATAAGTGCTTAAGAGAAAATACTTCAAAAAATGTTTATAAAAATGACATTTTTAATCTAAGGTGAAAGACAACAGGAAAAGCCAATAATTCCTCACTCTGTTTTCCATGTCATTTTAGTTGCTAATTTGTATTAATTGTGTTTTTGCCCCCATAGGGGAAAGTAATAGAACCTCTGAAAGATTTTCATAAAGATGAAGTAAGAATTTTAGGCAGAGAACTTGGACTTCCAGAAGAGTTAGTGTCCAGGCATCCATTTCCAGGTAAAAAATAGAATTAAATTGTTTGTCATTAGACCTGCATGTTGAAAAAAATCAATTCAGATGATTTTTAAATAATTTGAAATCTCAGGGAATATGTACTTTGACAGAAAGTGTTGATAGGCAATAAAATTTTTTTAGTACCTACTGTATATTTTATTTTATTAAATACTCATTTTTCGTTGTTATTTACTTAAGTATTAAACTATCCCTGCAAGTCTGGCATATAACATTGCCATCATATGAGAAAACCACAGCACAGAGATATTTTAATAACACTGTCACAGAATTCTTAGTGTTAGAGCTGGGATTTGTATATTCTTTCTACTACCATGATGTATTCTGTGGAAGATAGGGCTAAACTCAGTTCTCTGAAATCCTTATTCTCATGACTGATGTATTTGAATGGATGAACCACTTCTTTGCACAATGCTGACTGTAACTAATTCATGAAAAATTAAAACTCATTTGCTGTCATATAGAAAAATAATTGATTAGCAATGATATTTATTTATAATGTTAGAACTAAGAGTCGTAACCTGTTATGAGTTCTTGAGCTTGGGCGAGCTTTACATCTCAGTTTCTGGCTCTCTCTAATAGTCATTAGGTGATGAGTTGAGAGAATGGTCTAATTAAATTAAAATATTTAATAATAGTTAACATTTCTTGAGTTACTAGTATACATTAGGCATTCTGGTATATATTACTCATGTTGTCTTATTTGATCCTCACAATAGAAATTACTATAATATCCTGTTTTATAGATGAGAAAATTTTGGGACAGAGGCTAATTTGCCAAAAGTTAGGCAGATTAGGTTTGGAGGCAGGATTCTAGGCCCAATAATCTCCCCTTAGAGTATGTGCTCTTTACTACCATATTGCCTCCATAAAGTGTTACAAAGGTATAACCCATGTGGTGATAAGCACTGTTTATATCAACAAACTTCAAATCTAGTAATTAAGATGTTCAGTCTCTAACCTGTTTGTTGGCAAAGGATTGTGTGTGAATATAAAGGAGGGAGGCCAAGTGGTTCTGTATCTTGGTCATCATTTTACAGGATTCACTTAACTTTTTTGAAGTCTGTTTTATGTTGGGACTTCTATTATGTAAGATCTGTTAGCAAAAATGATTTAGTTGCTTTAAAAAATAGGTGCACTACTATATTAAGCTGTTTAAAGATGAGGAATGAAACCAAGGGATTAATGGGAAATATTTAAGATTTTGTCTATAAGCATCTCAAGGGATGCCGTTTCTGTTGTTCTAGTAAAGGAAGATAATCCGTTTTTCTTAGATCCATGTATCTTGTGTTTTCATCCTTCCAAGTATTTGATGTAATAGAAATACCAGTTCATATCTTTTGGAAATAAACACTCTTGTATGTTTGTTTGTTTGTTTGTATTTTTAAACAGCATACTCTTCTTCTAAAATCAGGTCGGGAGTTGAATCTGAGTAATGAATAATAAGGTGGCTCATTACTTTATTCTCTTTACTTTTTTGTATGTTTGAAAATTCCCTTATTAAAATTTTTAAACAGATTGGCACATACTGTGAATTAAAAATATTTTATTGGAGAATTTTGTGACACTTAATACAAGGACTATCAAAAAATATGAAAAATTATTGTAAAGAGAATTGAGGCATTCGGAAATATGAGTTGGATAGGAAACTAAAAGCTACATTTGAAATTCAATGCTAAAAAAACTTGCAATGTTTATATGTCAATTATATTTCAAATTGAAGAAAACTTATGTCAGGTGGATTTTAATTTTTGGAAGGATTTTGTATTTTGAAATACATTTTTATGTTAAATTTTTATAAAATTAAACTTATATTAAATACCACTGTACTCTTTTCTTTAGGTCCTGGCCTGGCAATCAGAGTAATATGTGCTGAAGAACCTTATATTTGTAAGGACTTTCCTGAAACCAACAATATTTTGAAAATAGTAGCTGATTTTTCTGCAAGTGTTAAAAAGGTAATAATTTGCACTGAATTTGTATATTATAGGAGCTTTAAGTAGACATAGCTAATCAATACAAGGAATTTAATTGATTCTTATTGTATTTTAGTGTTATAATTAATTTGAGTTTCATTATTTGAAAATTCAGAGTAATTTAACCTTTGATATAACTATAGAGGAAATATTCTACAGACTCTTAAATGTAGACTTCTCTTTCCAGCCATGCAACAGATTGGATACCCTGAACACCTAAAAATGCTGGATATGAAAAGGTGTTTTAAAGTACTTCATATGTCTTATAAGAAAATAAGGGAGGATGAGTGGAAAAATCTCCCAGTCCTTTTGTAGATTTGTTGCCTCAGTCCATAATCTATGTGGTCTGAAAGATTGCAAGCTAAGAATTCTAATTTTAAGTGGATCTTGTTGATAGTGCTTCCAGGTTTCAGGTAAGAAATAATGTAAATTATCTTCAACTAGGCCCCAAAGAATTTCCATAGATAGAGTTCCAACAGATATTAACTTACAGTAAAAAATTATAAAATATGTATAGTAGTAAGGCACCATAAATGAGAATAGGTGGAAAATAGCAGAACAAGACCCTCAAACATTTCTACTGGAATTAGCAGATAGACAATACAAAGTACATAGAATTAAAAGAAGCAATTGATAATAAGACCAAGGTATATGATTAGAGACTATCAAAAATGACTTGGCATCTCTGAAAAAAATTAAGTTCTAAAAATGAAAATAACTGAAATTAAAAACAGCTAAAAAGAGAATTAGTGAATTTGAAGATAAATATTAAGAAAGTCAATTTTAGCAAATGTCTAGAAGGAGATAATAGGCAAAAGTATTTGAATTCTTCCATCCTGGTGAAAGATACCATGCCTCATCAGGAAACATAACACATCCCAATCAGGATGATGGAAAATAATTTGACACCTAGTGGCCATACCTAGCAAACTGAGGACTGCCAAAGCCCCTACAGAGAAAAGACCGATTACTCTACAAAGGAAAGACTTATGCTGAAAGCAATGGCAAAAGCAAGAAGACTTCAAAGTGCCAAGAGTAAAAATTGTGAACAATAGTAAACAGATAAACTGTCTTCTAGGAACTAGTGCAGAATAAAGACTTTCAGATAAACAGAATTTACTACCATCAGTCCGTCACTTAAGGAGCTAAGGCAGCAGTTCTCAACCCTGGCTCTGTGTATGAGAATCATCTGGAGGAGCTTTTGAAGTATATGTGCTTGGGCTCCTCCCTAGAATTTCTTATTTCATCTAGGATGAGACCTGAAGATGGGACCTGAACATTCCAAGTAATGTGTAAGTATATAGCTAAGGTTGAGAACCACTATTTTAAAAGGACCGGCTTTAGGAGAAGCAAAATGATTCCAGGAGAAAGGTCTGAGATACAAGAAGAAATGATTAGCAAAGAAAATGGTAAATGGATGACATGAAACAAGCAAGGATTGTATAATAAAAATAATCTCTAGTTTTTGGTATTTATCAAAAATATTTTAACAATATATAACTAAAATAGCATATAAGTTACAAGGGGATTGATTTGAGTTAAAACATTAAAAAATGCTTGTATTGTTTGCCAGGAGGACAGAGACTGACTCTGCTTTGTTAAGTATCTGTATTTATACTTAAGGGCACTGCTAAGAGAATAAAAATAGAGAGTGTAACTTCAAAACCAGTGAAGGGGAAATAAACCATCTGGGAGAAATAATCAGTTCAGAAGAATGTAAGAAAGGAGAAAACATTAAAAGTCGAACAAATAGAAACTACTGAACAAAATGCTAGAATAAAATCCACAATACCGTTAACCCACAACTAACTAAAGACTAGGATCTCCAATTAAGACTAGATTATCAAACTAGACTGAAAAGGAAAATCTTAACTGTGGTCTGTTTACACAGGGATAAAAGGAGGAAAACTTAAAGAATGGAAAAACATAGACTAGTCAAATAAACCAAAAAAGAAGTAGGTGCTGTTAGTTTAGTTTCAAACCAAATTGATTTTACAGCAGGAAGTTTTATTAGAGATGAGAGGCTTTGACTCATGTGACATGTGTCCCTTGCTGGTGACAGGATTAAAGCCTTGTACATAAATCTATTCTGTATTTCTTGTCCTGATGTTTAACTTCTCATAGCCCAAACTTTCAGGAATGAAATTGTAGATATACTGCATAGCACATACAGTCAAAGAGAAATACCAAATAGGATCTATTGCTATAACCTAATAAATGTAGAGATGTAAGAGTAATAGTGATTCACAAAAGAGTGAATACCTCATTTCTTAAACTCTTAAAAAATGTCTCTTTTTTTCAGCCACACACACTATTACAAAGAGTCAAAGCCTGCACAACAGAGGAGGATCAAGAGAAGCTGATGCAGATTACAAGTCTCCATTCACTAAATGCCTTCCTGCTGCCAATTAAAACTGTAGGTGTACAGGTGAGTTGTGTGAATTCCCTGACCTGTGACATAATTTTCTGCGTTTTATTCTTTCTACTAATACTGAAATAGGAATGACTTAGGAAATTGAAATATGAAAGCATATAGATGAAGTTTAGAAGTGTAAAAAGGCAATATTTTATAGAAAGTTTATGAAGTAAATAAGATTATAGGAACTAAATATTCAGGGTGAGATTTTATAGTTTTGGAACATCTGCCATCTCTAACCAAAAGTAAAAATTCAAAGAATGGTTTGCTGCAGCATTGACTGGCTTGCTTCTGCCTTGAAGCCCAGGTACCCAGAGGTCATGTCCATATTTATGCCTGTTCATGTGAAAATATACTGTGGCTTTAGAAGTTTTTAATTGCAGGATAGACCCCAGATGAACATATTACACCATTTAGGTCTTGTTCTTAGTTTGCATGTTCTTAAACCAGTGCCTCTGTCTCTTAGCTGTGATAATGTACAGCTAACATTTTTTGTTTATTGTTCTGTCTTTGTAATTATGAAAGCATATAAGGATAATATAGTTCTCATTTTAAAAATGTTATTTATAAATTATATTAAGTTCTCCTTTATATTATCTCCAGATGAGTTTCTGGGGAAAAACTTGGGAGGGTAGGGAAAAAGGAGGTATTTTTTCTGTTATTTAGAGTTTGCAGTTAAATGAAAACTAAAAGAGGTGTCAATAGTTCAACTAAAAATGTATGGGTGCCAATTATTGGGTTATGTTTATTATTGCCTCTCATACTATAATTATGTGTAGAAAGAAATTAACTCTGTTTTCTGACATGTTGAATAAATTCTTTACATTATGATGACACCTTATGTTTGAACTGATTTAAGTAGAATTTAATACGGGATTTCAATTTAGGATTTATTTATATTATTAGAGGAATATCCATATGTACTTTTATTCAAACATGTCTTTGTTTATAAAACAAAACCACTACTAATGGTGTCACCATGCATGAAATATTTTCCAGTCTGTCTTTTAACTTATTAAATATTATGTCCATTAAATATTATGGACTGTATTTTTTATTTTCAGGGTGACTGTCGCTCCTACAGTTACGTATGTGGAATCTCCAGTAAAGATGAGCCTGACTGGGAATCTCTTATTTTCCTGGCTAGGCTTATACCACGCATGTGTCACAACATTAACAGGTGTGTTCTGTGGGAACAGGGTAAGGTTTGTAAGTGGAAGGATTGTTTTAAGGTTTTCCTACTATTCTCACTATTGAGACTAAAAAGGTTCAAGTGTAGATAAGGGATGTACTTAGTCAAATTGAGCAGATATTGAATAATACCTTGTGTTCTATTCCTTCATCGCAATGCAGTCATCTGCTAACTTAAAAAAAACAAAAATCTTTTTTTGTTTAAAGGAAAAATAGGAAGAATTTTAATTTTAGTATAAAATATTAAAAAGTGTTAACATGTCTTCCAAATTAGCAGCTTTGCTAGTTTCTGGTTTTATGGTAACATGTTTTGTCCCAGAAGGCTAGAAAAAACTATACAGGTTATAGAATTATCAATAAGAACTTGATTAATAATAATCCCAGGGAAAATCAAAGAAAAGAAATAGGCATATGCCAAATGTCATTAAAATAATACATTTATAATTTATTTTGAATTGAGTTTTCAGATTCAGTTTACCTTTCATTTGCACATTGATTTCTTGTGTTGGATATATTAACTGCTGATTTACAATCTATGTGTAATACTCAATTACATTGTTCCATATATGGTTAAAAAAATCTCACTTGTTCAGTACCAAATTGCTAATTAAATGTTCTTGTTTTACAATTGTTTACGCCTCCGTTTTCTTCATGAGTAGTTAACAACCAAAGAGAATTACTTGAGGTTTCAGTTTGCTCAGATTTGATGCAGAAATTAGAAAACTACCTGTAAGTATTCACCTAGAAGGGTGTATGTAGTTCTATAACTGCCTGCTGGTATGACAAGGAGTCACAGGGAAACCATGTTTTTACTGTTGGGAACTTGCCCATTAAGAGGCTTACTCAGATGAACCTAAAGACCCTAATATGGAAGTACCTTTAATACACCAAACAAAGTAAGTCATTAATAAATAATAGTAAATTTGTAATTGCCTATTTTGAATGGAGATAATTGTCTTGGTTAAAATAATGGTTCATAATTAATTTCCTGGAGAAGGCTAATACCTAAATAACCTTTATAGGTCATACAGAAAATTCCCTCTCCCTAAGTTTGACTCCACTGCTCTTTATATAATTAGTATATTTTCATTTCACAACCTTCTTAGAGTTTCATCTTTCTTTCTTTTTTTGTTTTATTTTGCTGAAGGCCACTCACCCTTGTTTAAATTTTTTTTTTTTTGTAAGTAATTGGAAGTTGCAAAAATAGTACAGAGAGGTCGGGTGTGGCCATTACATGATTTCTCCAATGCTAACATTTTCCATAACCATAGGCCAATTCACTTTCGTATTCCAGTGGTACACGGTAGGTGTTCAATAATGTTTATTTTTTATTTTTTATTTTTTTTTAATTTTGGTATTATTAATCTACAGTTACATGTGCAACGTTATGGTTACTAGGCTCGCCATTTCATCAGGTCCCCCCTACCAACCCCATTACAGTCACTGTCCATCAGCGTAGTGAGATGCTATACAGTCACTACTTGTCTTCTCTGAGTTGTACAACCCTCCCTGTGCCCCACAACATTATGTCTGCTAATCGTAATGCCCCTTTTCCACCTTGTCCCTCCCTTCCCACCAATCCTCCCCAGTCCCTTTCCCTTTGGTAACTGTTAGTCCATTTTGGCTTCTCTGAGTCTGCTGCTGTTTTTTTCTTTGCTCTTATGCTCTACATATGAGTGAAATCATTTGATACTTGTCTTTTTCCACTTGGCTTATTTCACTGAGCATAATACCCTCTAGCTCCATCCATGTTGTTGAAAATGGTAGGGTTTGTTTTCTTCTTATGGCTGAATAATATTCCATTGTGTATATTTACCACATATTCTTTATCCATTCATCTACTGATGGACACTTAGGTTGCTTCCATTTCTTGGCTATTGTAAATAGTGCTGCAATAAACATAGGGGTGCATCTGTCTTTTTGAAACTGGGCTGCTGCATTCTTAGGGTAAATTCCTAGGAGTGGGATTCCTGGGTCAAATGGTATTTCTATTTTGAGTTTTTTGAGGAACCTCCATACTGCTATCCACAATGATTGAACTAATTTGCATTCCCACTAGCAGTGTAGGAGGGTTCCCTTTTCTCCACATCCTCGCCAACATTTGTTGTTGTTTGTGTTTTGGATGTTGGCCATCCTAACTAGTGTGAGGTGATCTCTCATTGTGGTTTTAATTTGCATTTCTCTGATGATTTGCCATGTGGAGCATCTTTTCATGTGCCTATTGGCCATCTGAATTTCTTCTTTAGAGAAGTGTCTATTCATGTCCTCTGCCCATTTCTTAATTGGATTATTTGCTTTTTGTTTGTTAAGGTGCGTGAGTTCTTTGTATATTTTGGATGTCAACCCCTTATCAGATACATCGTTTATGAATATATTTTCCCATACTGTAGGATGTCTTTTTGTTCTATTGATGGTGTCCGTTGCTGTACAGAAGCTTTTCAGTTTGATATAGTCCCACTTGTTCATTTTTGCTTTTGTTTCCCTTGCTTGGGGAGATATGTTCATGAAGAAGTCACTCATGTTTATGTCCAAGAGATTTTTGCCTATGTTTTTTTCTAAGAGTTTTATCATTTCATGACTTACATTCAGGTCTTTGATCCATTTTGAGTTTACTTTTGTGTATGGGGTTAGACAGTAGTCCAATTTCATTCTCTTACATGTAGCTGTCCAGTTTTGCCAACACCAGCTGCTGAAGAGGTTGTCACCTCCCCATTGTATATCCAAGGCTCCTTTATTATATATTAATTGACCGTATATGTTTGGGTTAATGTCTGGATTTTCTATTCTGTTCCACTGGTCTGTGGGTCTGTTTTTGTGCCAATACTAAATTGTCTTGATTACTGTAGCTTTGTAGTAGAACTTGAAGTCAGGGAGCATAATTCCCCCTGTTTTATTCCTCCTTCTCAGGATTGTTGTGGCTATTTGGGGTCTTTTGTGGTTCCATATGAATTTTAGAACTATTTGTTCCAGTTCATTGAATGCTGTTGGTATTTTGATAGGGATTGCGTTGAATATGTACATTGCTTTAGGTAGTATAGCCATTTTGACAATATTTATTCTTCCTAGCCAAGAGCATGGGATGCATTTCCATTTGTTAGTGTCCTCTTTAATTTCTCTTAGGAGTGTCTTGTAGTTTTCAGGGTATAGGTCTTTCACTTCCTTCGTTAGTTTTATTCCTAGGTATTTTATTCTTTTTGATGCGATTGTGAATGGAATTGTTTTCCTGATTTCTCTTTCTGCTAGTTCATTTTTAGTGTATAGGAAAGCAACAGATTTCTGTGTGTTAATTTTGTATCCTGCAACTTTGCTGAATTCAGATATTAGTTCTAGTAGTTTTGGAGTGGAGTCTTTAGGGCTTTTTATGTACAGTATCATGTCATCTGCAAATAGTGACAGTTTGACTTCCTCTTTACCAATCTGGATGCCTTGTATTTCTTTGTTTTGTCTGATTGCCGTGGCTAGGACCTCCAATACTATATTGAATAACAGTGGAGAGAGTGGGCATCCCTGTCTTATTCCCGATCTTAGATGAAAAGGTTTCAGCTTCTTGTTGTTAAGTATGATGTTCACCGTTGTTTAAATTTTATCTCTGTCTTTTTATATGCTTACTCCTCTGTGATAAGTATCTATTCTCCACCCCCACTCCCCACCAACCACCCCCCTCGTTTGTCTGTCTCTCCTTTTCTAACTCTTCCACCCTCCCCCAATAGAAAAAGCAGTCTAACAAACAAAAACAGATTTTTAAATGTGAACGTAGCAATTCCTTAGAGAGTCTTGCTGAATTTTAGATTTCTTTTTGGGAATTGAAATTTTAAATGAACATTTCCCCCCCATTTTTGCAAGTTCTTTTTTTCTTAGTGTGCATGATGGACAAAGAGGGACTACTCCAGTTTTATCCTATACAGAGTGGAAGAGTACATATTCCTCTACATTCTATTATCACTCTTGTCTGTAAGAAAAAGACAGAAAGGGCAAATTCATGGCATTCTTTTGCTTAGTTGCTTTTTCCTCTAAGGATAGTTTATGAACTCTAGAAACTATATTGTTTTGAAGTGTGGTTTACTTCCTATGCATTGGGCAGAAATCTTCTTCCTGATACAATATGTTTGGAAGAAAGCAGTGAGGTAGTTGGTGGTAGTGATGGTTTTGATTTGATGCTATTTTTTCCTTCTAGGTTTTGTTCCAAGTACATATTAAGAAAAAAGAAAAAACATTATTAATCTTCACCGTGGTAGTTGCCAAGAAGTATTTATTTTCTTGGCCAAAGACGGAGCTAAGGAAAAGGGACAGTTGTCTGCTGACTGTAGTTGGAGTGGGGAGAGAAGGGTGGCACTCGTATCTAAGGCTTGACTACCTCTCATTTTCTGGGTGAGAGCTGTGTAACAGATCCTGTAAACCTTGTAGTAAGATGCCCTTTGAGTTTTTATAATTATCTGATCCTAATTTCCTCAAACTATGTTCCAAACCCTACTTTTATTAACCTGCCGTGTATCTTCATATCTTTTAAGCAGATACTTTTAAAGCCAGTAGTAAGTCATTCTTTTTGGAAGGAAATGGTAGGATACCAAGTTCTATTTTGTTAACAATTTATTATAAAGTAGAAATGAGAATTTTTCCTTGGGATTGATATTCCCCAAAGTGGGGGAAAAAAGATTGAGTGGTCAAGTAAGTTTGGGAAATTTACTGTAACCTCATCTTGGAGGATTCTTGTGTATGTTACCATATACAGTTTATGGAGTTTTGTCATAAAAGAGCCTATTTATTTGTTCAATTCATTGTTTCCCTAGGTTTATGTATATTAATTTCCTAGGGCTTCCATAGCACATATCACAAGGTGGAAGGCTTTGAACAATAGAAATTTATTCTTTCACAGTTCTGGAGGCTTGAGGTCTGAAATCAAGGTGTCAGCAGGGCCATGCTCTCTGTGAAGGCTCTAAGGGAGGATCCTTTCTTGCTTCCTAGGTTCAGGGGTTTGTTGGCAATCCTTGGCTTGTGGCAGTATAACTCCAATCTGTTTGCATCTTCGTATGGCCCCTCCCTTGTGTATGTTTCTGTGTTTCCAAATTTCCCTCTTTATAGAAGAACACCAGTCATCAGATTAATGCCCACCCTGATCCTTTATGACTACATCTTGACTTTATTACATCAGCAAAGACCCCATTTCGCCAGCAGTTCCAGATGGACATGAAATTTGGGGGATGCTTTTCATATATTTTATGAAAAGAGAATTGTCAAAATCACATTTACCTTTGTACATTCTGAGATACTAGTATTCTACAGAATTCACTTTGAGGACGGTTCATGGAACATGGACCCTTCTATAATTTTATATCCTATCCTTCCATTTGGGATTTGAAGTAGGTATAAGAAGGACCTAAGACTAAATAGAAAGAATGTTATTCTATGTGCCTTCCTTCTCATACTAAAATGTAATTTCTCTATAATTTCTTTCTCTCCCCTTCTAGAGTTGTCTATGTATTTGGCCCACCAGTTAAAGAACCTCCTACAGATGTTACACCCACTTTCTTGACAACAGGGGTGCTCAGTACTTTACGCCAAGCTGATTTTGAGGCCCATAATATTCTCAGAGAATCTGGTATGTTGTTTATTTTGTTTATCACTGCATGCTCTAACTAGAATTTGGAAGCTTGGCATTGTGACTTCTAGTAGGAGGATGCAAGTTTTAATTTTTAGATGATTTCATGTTTATTATTTATTTCTGTGGATAGTTCTACGATACTGCCTTCTGTATAAAGTTTACTCACCTTTGTGGTCATTTGCGGACATGTGCAATACAGCATGAAATTTTGAGTTGCCCAAATCACGTGTTCCTAGCTGAGATTTAACAAAGTGATACTCTGTTGTTTCATCTCTTACTGTAATCAAGTATGTCCTTTTGCAGTCCATTTAGTGCCATATTTTTTGCATTTTTGTGGTTTTATTTTACTATTTAACGTGTCCTGCAAGCATAGTGGTAACATGCTGTTTATGTTCCAAAGCACAGGAGGGATGTAATGTGCCTTATGGAGAACATATATGCATTAGATAAACTGCAACCGTGCTTGAATTGTAGAGCTGTTGACTCTGAGTTCAATGTTAATAAATACACAATAAGTATTAAATAAGGTGTCTTTCAACAGAAGCACATATAAAACAGTTATGGTTTTTTTTATTGAGGTATCATTGATACACAATCTTACATTGGTTTCAATTACACAACACAGTGGTTCAACAGTTACCCATGTTATTAAATCCTCACCCCCACTGGTGCAGTGACTATCTGTTAACATAGGAAGATGTTACAGAATCACTGACTATACTGTTTGTGCTGCACTACCATCCCCATGACCAATTTTGTATATATGATTGAGAATTTCTATACCCGTTTATCCCCATCACCTTACTCACCCACCCACCCCAACCCCTCCCCCATGGTAACCACCAGTTATTTCTCAGTGTCTGTGAGTCTACTGCTGTTTTGTTTTGTTTTGTTTTATTTTTATATTCCACAAATAACTGAAATCATATGGTAGGTATTTGTCTTTCTTCTCTTGGCTTATTTCACTTAGCATAATACCCTGTAGACCCATCCATGTTGTTGCAAATGGCAGGATTTCTTTTTTTTAATGGCTGAACAATATTCCATTGTATATATGTACCACATCTTCTTTATCCATTCATCTATTGATGAACACTTAGGTTGCTTCCATATTTTGGCTACTGTAAATAATGTGGCGATAAACATAGGGGTGCATATATCTTTTCAAATCAGGGATTTTGTTTCCTTTGGGTAAATTCCTCTAAAGCTATATATTAATTGGTGATTGAAAATGTGACCAGAGGCTTGCAGGAATGTATTTCCCCTAGGGGCAGTGGTTCAATATTTACTAATTCAGTATTTGCAGTGTAGGCCATAACTACCATGAATAATAAGAATCAGCTTTATATCACTGCAGTCATCAAATTCTCTTTGTGATCGAGTTGATTTACAGTGTGATGAGAGTAGCCAAAAAACAATACATGATGACAGGCCTGGCTGTGGTATGTGAATGCCTGTGATTTGAGATATTGTCTATTGTCTAGGATTTGGTGGAACTTGGTTAGAGTGCTTTTCCATGGTGTAGTGGTTGGTTCTACATGTTAACTTCCTTTCTCTAGGATATGCTGGGAAAATCAGCCAGATGCCAGTGATTTTGACACCATTACATTTTGATCGGGACCCACTTCAGAAGCAGCCTTCATGCCAGAGATCTGTGGTTATTCGAACCTTTATTACTAGTGATTTCATGACTGGTATACCTGCAACACCTGGCAGTGAGATCCCTGTAGAGGTAATTTATATATTTTTTTCCTAATGTACACTTTCAATACCTCATACATTTTATAATGGGGTAAATGGAATAGGCTATGACAATGTTGATATTTCTGACAATGTTGATATTCATAAAATAGGCTCCTACTTTTTTATCTCCACATAATTGATTGTTTAATACACTGTAATAGAAAAAGACCTTAAATTTATTACACCCCTCCAGATGTCGGATTACTGTGTGGAGAGTAACCAACTCTTGCCAACCTCTACTTTATAAATAGTATTCTCTAAGTAAAGAAGAAAATCCTAGGAGTGAAGAAGAATATATTAGAATTAAGAGTGGGATTTGAAGGCATGATGACCACCAGATCCTCATGAATTGCTTAATGCTCGCCTACTACCCATTCTATGTTTGACCTCCATCTCCTTCTCCTATTATCTCTCCATCAGAGTATTCCAAAGGTGCTATTTGCATAATAGCAAATGAAAATCAAAGCAAGACTTTATTAGTTGGACCACTGCTACTGTACTTTTATTACAAGGCTGTGGTTATAGCTGGGTAGGTGGGTTGGGAATGTCATTTAAGTCTGTTTTTCCTTAGGCTCAGATTTGCCTGGTCAAGTGACCAGGTCTTTCTGTCCTCCTGTACACTTGGCAGTGGTGATTATTACAGTGTATTATATGCTACCTTGGTGGCCTGAAAGTTGTGTGGATAAGCCACAGATAATTTGTGAAGCATTAACTTAAACACATGAAATCACATGCTTCAATGGCACAGCAATGTCAAATTGCCATAAATGTTTCTAAAAAGTTTTTATGGACCATTAGCAAACATAATACAGACTGGCGCCTGTTTGTTGACTGCACTTCGAGTGGTACTGAGTTTAACTCACTTGAATCTCTAGAGGGAAATAGGTTCATTGCACAAAATTAATCAGAGACCATCCCATATACATAAAGGATAGTAAAATTAGATTTTAATTGCAAATGCAAGCCTTCTAGGTCTAATGGACATACATAGATCCTAGTTCTTCTATTTATAATCTTTGTTTTATAACAGGTGGTGTTAAAGATGGTCACTGAGATTAAGAAGATTCCTGGTATTTCTCGAATTATGTATGACTTAACATCAAAGCCCCCAGGAACTACTGAATGGGAGTAATAAACTTGTTCTGTTAAAGTACTGTGTGCAGTTTAACTTGATTAGAAACCATTCCCAGTATTGACGTGTGGTACTGTGAAAAAAGGTACTGGAGCAGCTACATCACATCTGAGTTCTCTACAGCAAAAATCTATGGCTTAAGAGCTGAGTTGGAGATAACTGCAAGGTACTGAAGAGTTTGTACGGGTATAATCAAGGCACCGTCGCCTACACTCAGACACATTGACACTGCTTTTGCCTTTGCCTCACTTGTTCTTTATGTATAAACCCACTGTTGCTATTGATGTCTCTGTCAATGAACATGTGCGAAGGTGGGTAAGTTTGGTGGTACTATTGGGCTTCTGTCCCCTTGCCAGTTTCTAAGAGCTGTTGGAAAACACCCGTAATTACCAGTATGACTTAGTGTGTATATCTGAGAATCCGAGATATTCGGAGAATCTGTTTCACTGTAAGCAACCCTAGTCCTCCAAAAGTTGGGAGAAGGGATGAATATAGCAGGTAGAGATATAGGTGGGCTGTTCCAGCTGCTTCTGCAGGACACTGGAGCTATAAAATGTAAGCTACTTTAAGATGGAAAAACACCAGGAATTTGTTGAAGTACTTCAGAATTTAATGTTCTCACAGGCATGTGAGGAAGAAATTATGAGTGGTCTTAGTTTGAAATGTTTTGAATCATGTTCCACATAGATGCCATGTTGCTCATTGTTGACCTGTTCACTAGTAAGGAGCTTTATCCACCCTGCCTTATACTGCCAGTTCCCATGGCCTTGCAGAGGAAGTTTCTGTTCTCTCCCCAGAAGAGACTGTCTGTGGTGTAGCATAGATAAAATTTGAGCGTTTTAATCTCATTTGGTCAGAGGGGCAGCTCTGAAAACACAGACACCCCCACATTGTGCCCACAGCTTACAAAAGCATGCTTGCAGTTTACCTTGTGTAGTACTAAAGAGTTGTAAAATGAACTTTCAGATGTAATCTCTGTAAGCAGGTTTATTACCCACTGCTCAGAAGACTGTGATCAGTCTTGGTCCATGCAATGCATTGCCAAACCTTTTAATCCTCTCCCAGCTGTAAGAGAAGATCCAAGAACTAGTGTGGGACTTGTTGCCATTGCCACCAGTTTCTACTGGATCTTTTATAACATTCATAAAAGCACTGTAAAAATAGAACTAGGATTAAATTCTATAATCACTTCTCTCTCAATATTTCAGCTGATGTTATTATTTAAGAACATTACCATGTTTTTCTTTTTTCTGTTTTAAATTGAGGTATAATTGATGTAACATTAATTTCAGGTGTCTATTTTTCTCATACCAGTTCCATCTCAGGTTGCTGCCTCTTAATTTCAAGATCTTTTGTATTAATCTGGAACAAAATTTTGTTTAGTATTTAGTGTTAGATGTTAGACCATAAAATTATACATGGCAGAAGTCTTTCTTTCATTCTTGCTGGCCCAAAGGACAAGTAAACTGTGTTGTGGAACCAGCAAGAAAAGTGCTTCTGTCTGTTGTAACAAATATCTGTACCTGAGACAAAAGAGTATTTGACTTCTATAAAACTCGAAGTGTTCATTTCCTATGCTGTTGATGAGATATTCATAAAGGCCTTTTGGAAAAAGGATGTGTTAGTGTTCTGGACTTAACAGATTTGGAGGCATGTTATTTTAGAGCTGTAATAGACTATAAATGGCTTACAAATCTTACAAACAAATGTTCATGTGAAAAAATTCCTCATCTAGTAAATGTGTCTTAATGATTTTATATTCAAGCAAATAATAGGAATCTAGGAAGAACATATAGTAAGAGTATTTTTCCCCCCCTTCAAGTATGTTCTACAGAAAACTGCCTCACTGAGATGGTCCAATGTAAACAGGACTCAATGATGGTCATGGGAAATTGGAAAGTGCTGCTCACTTGTCCTGTCTTGAGGATTCATGGTATACATTATATTCAAGTCTCAGAAATTTTGAGGTTAACAATTGTCAAACATTTTTATAAAATTGATATATCATTGATATACAGTCTTATACTGGTTTCAAGTATACAACACAGTGGTTCAACAGTTACCCATATTACTAAATCCTCACCCCCACTAGTGCAGTTACTATCTGTCAACATAGGAAGATGTTACAGAATCACTGACAATATTCTCCATGTTGTACTAGTATCTCCATGACCATTTGAGCATTTTAATCTCATTTGGTCAGAAGGGCAGTTCTGAGATCACAGATACCACCACACGTGCCCCCAGCTTACAAAAGCATGCCTGTAGTTTACAGCATTTGAGAATTTTTGTGCCCCTCTATTCCCCTCATCCTCCCCACCCACCCTCCGCTATGGTGACCACCAGTCACTTCTCAGTGTCTATGAGTCTACTGCCATTTTGTTCATTTTCATTTTCTTTTGTTTTGTTTTTAAATTCCATAAATAAGTGAAAATCTGTCTTTCTCTGGCTTATTTCTCTTAGCATAATATCCTTTATGTTCATCCATGTTGTTGCAAATACCAGGATTTCTTTTTTCTTTATGGCTGAATAATATTCCATTGTGTATACCACATGTTATGCAGTCATTTACTGATGGACACTTAGGTTGCTTCCATATCTTGGCTATTGTCAGTAATGCGGTGATAAACATAAGGATGCATATATCTTTTCAAATCAGGGATTTTGTTTTCTGTGGGCAAATTCATAGAAGTGGAATTACTAGATTGTATGGTGTTTCTATTTTTAGTTTTTTTAGGAAACTCCATACTGCTTTCTGCAGTGGTTGTACCAATTGACATTCCCACCAACAATGGAGGGTTCCCCTTTCTCCACATCCGTGTCACCACTTATTATTTCTTGTCTTTTGGATATGGCTTTTCTGACTGGGTGAAGTGATGGCACATTGTGGTTTTGATGTGCATTTCCCTGAATATTAGTGATGTGGAGCATCTTTTCATGTGCCTGTTGGCCATCTGTTTCTCTTCTTTGGAGAAATGTCTGTTCAGGTCCTCTGCCCATTTTTTAATTGGGTTGTTTTGTTTTTTTGGATTTGAAACATAGGAGTTCTTTAAGCATTTTGGATGTTAGCCCCGTATTGGATAAACTGTTTAAGAATATATTCTCCAATACTGTAGGCTACCTTTTTGTTCTGTGATGGTATTCTTTGTTGTACAGAAGGTTTTTAATTTGATATAGTCCCACTTGTTCATTTTTGCTTTAGTTTCCCTTGCCCAAGGAAATGTGTCCAGAAAAGAGATCGCTGATCTTACGTTCAAGAGATTTCTGCCTATGTTTTCTTCTAAGACATTTATGATTTCATGTCTTACATTTAGGTCTTTAATCCATTTTGCTTTTGCTTTTGTTTATGGAGTTAGACAGTAATCCAGTTTCATTCTCTGCATGTAGCTGTCCAATTTTCCCAACACCAGTGATTGAAGAGACTTGTTTTATATTCTTGGTTCTTTATCATATATTAATTGGCCATATATGCGTGGATTTGTATCCAGGCTCTCATTCTGTTGAATTGATCTACGGGTCTGTTCCTGTGCCAGTACCATACTGTTTTGATTACTATAGCTTTGTAGAATAGCTTTAAGTCAGGGAGTGTAATACCCCAAGCTTTGTTCTTTCTCAGGATTCGTTTGGCTATTTAGGGTATTTTGTGGTTCATATGAATCAGGATTATTTGCTCTAGTTCATTAAAAAATGCTGTTAGTATTTTGATATGGATTGCATTGAAACTGTAAATTGCTTTGGGCAGGATGGCCATTTTGACAATATTAAGTGTTCCTATCCATGAGCATGAGAGAGATTTTCATTTATTTCTGTCTTCTTTAATTTCTCTCTTGAGTGTCATAGGTTTCAGAGTACAGGTCTTTCCTTTCCTTGGCTAGGTTTATTCCTAGGTATTTTATTCTTTTTGATGCAATTGTAAATGGAATTTACAATTTTCCTGCTTGTTCATTGTTAGTATATAGGAATATGACAGATTTCTGTGTATTAATTTTGTGTCCCACAACTTTGCTGAATCGAGTTACTCTAATAGTTTTTTGGTGGAGTCTTTAGGGTTTTCTATGTATAATATTATGTCATCTGCAAATAGTGGCAGTTTAACTTCTTCCTTATCAATTTGGATACCTTTTATCTCTTTATCTTGGGTCCTCCAGTACTGTGCTGAATACAAGTGGTGAGAATGGACATCCTTGTCTTTTTCCTCATCTTAAAGGAAAAGCTTTCAGCATAATGTTAGCTGTGGGCTTGTTGTATATGGCCTATATTATATTGAGGTATGTACCCTCATAGTTTTTATCATGAATGGATGTCGAGTTTTGTCAAATGCTTTTTCAGCATCCATTGAGATGATCATATGGTTTATCCTTATTTTTGTTAGTGACATTGATTGATTTGTGAATATTGTACCATTCTTGCATCCCTGGAATAAATCCCACTTGGTCGTGTTGTATGATCCTTTGGAAGCATTTTTGATTTTGGTTTGCTAAGATTTTGGTAAGGCTTTTTGCATCTATGTTCATCAGGGATATAGTCCTAAAATTCTCTTTGTTTTTAGTATTAGATTGATACTGGCCTCATAGATTGAGTTTGGAAGTATTCCCTCTGCTCTACGTTTAGAGTCATTTAAGAAGGATGTGTATTAGCTCTTCTTTAAATGATTGGTAGAATTCAGCTGTGAAACCATCTGGTCCTGAACTTTTATTTGTTGGAAATTTTTTTATTACCAATTCAATTCTATTTCTGATAATTGGTCTGTTCAGATTTTCTGTTTCTTACAGGGTCAATCTTGCAAGACTATATTTTTCTAGGAAGTTGTCCATTTCTTCTAGGTTGTCCAGTTTGTTGGCGTATAATTTTTCATAGGATTCTCTAATAATTCTTTTGTATTTCTGTAGTATATGTTGTGACTATTCCTTTTTTGTTTCCGATTTTGTGTACTTTCTTTTTTTCTTGATAAGTGTGGCCATGGGTTTGTCTATTTTATTTATTTTCTCAAAGAACTAGTTCTTGGTTTTGTTGTTTTTTTTTCCTGTAGTTTTATTGTTCTTTATTATGTCCCTCCTTCTACTAACTTAGGGTTTCATTTTTTCTTCTTTTTCTAGTTTTTTTAACTGTGAGGTTAGAGTGTTTATTTGGGATTGGGTAGGCCTGTGTTAGTATATATTTACTTCTGAGAAGTACTCTTGCAGCATCCCACAAATTTTGGACTGTTGTGTTTTCTTTATTTGTCTCTATGTATTGCTTTTTTTCTGCTTTAATTTGTTCAGTGACCCACTGATTATTTAGAAGCATGTTGTTTAACCTTCACGTGTTTGTAGATTCTTTTTGTTTTGTGTAATTTATTTCTAGCTTCTTGCCATTGTGGTTTGAAAAGATGCTTGATAGAACTTCAATCTTTTTAAATTTGAGGCTCTTTTTGTGGCCTTATCTGTGATCTGTTCTGGAGAACATTCTGTGTACACTTGAGAAAAATGTGTATCCTGCTGCTTTTGGGTGAAATGTTCTGTGGATATATGTTAAGTCCATATGATCTAATATGTTATTCAATGGTCTGTTTCCTTATTTCCTGTCTCGTTGATCTGTCTATTGATGTGAGTGATGTGTTGAAGTCTCCCAAAATGAATGATATGCAGTCTGTTTCCCCCTTTATTTCTGTTAGTATTTCTTTCACATATGTAGGTGCTCCTATATTGGGTGCATAGATATTTACAATGATTATATCCTCTTGTTGGACTGGACCCCTTTATCATTATGTAATGTCCTTTGTCTCCTGTTACTTTCTTTGTTTTGAAATATATTTTGTCTGATATAAGTACTGCCACTCCTGCTTTTTTCTCCCTATTATTTGCATGAAATTCTTTTTCCATCCCTTCACTTTCCGTCTGTGTATGTCTTTGGGTCTAAAATGAGTCTCTTGTAGGCAGCGTATAGATGGGTCTTGTTTCTTTATCCATTCCACCACTCTTTTGTCTTTTGATTGGTGCATTCAGTCTATTTACATTTAAGGTGATTATTGATAAATATTTACTTACTGACATTTTATCAGTTGCTTTCTGACTGCTGTTACAGTTCCTTTCTTCCTCTCTTATACTCTTCTCTTGTTATTTGATAATTTTCTTTACTGTGATTGGATTTCTCTTTTAATTTTTTGAATATCTGTTACAGGTTTTAGGTTTGTTGTTACCATAAGTTTCAAGGATAGCTACCTAACTGTATAAAGTCTATATTAAAAGTTGATTTCTCTGTTTCAACACAGGTTTCTTCTTCCTCCTCCTCTACACTTTATGTATGGGATGCCATAATCTACATTTTTGGTTTATCCCTTGGCTGATTTTGTGTATAGTTGGTTTTACTACTTTTGTTTTAACTTCTCCTTGTTTGGTAAGTAATAAGTCTAATATCTTTACGATAGGTTTATTTTCACTGGTGTAAACTATTTAGGTTTAGGAACATTTCCATCTGCATCAGTCTATTTAACACAGCCTGTAATGTGGGCTTAGTGGTTATAAATACCTTCAGCCTTGATTTATCTTCCTTCAAATTTGAATGATAATCTTGCAAGATAGAGGATTCTTTGTTGAAGCTCCTCATGTTTCAATACATTAAATATTTCATGCCATTCCCTTATGGCCTGTAATGTTTCTGCTGAGAAGTCTGCTGATAGCCTGATGGGGTTTCCCTTATCTTTCTTCTTTCTTTGCCGCCTTCAGTGTTCTCTCCTTGTCCTTAATCTTTGCCATTTTAATTATTATGTGTCTTGGTGTTATCTTCCTAGTTGGTGTTATCCTCCCTTTGTGAGGGCGTCTCTATGCTTCCATGACCTGGGTGCCTATTTCTTTCCCCAGATTAGAGAAGTTTTTCCTAAAGACTTTCTATTCCTTTGTCTCTTTCTTCTCCATCTGGTACCCTTGTTATACAAATATTGTTCATTTGGAGTTGTCACAGAGCTATGTTAGCATTCTTCATTCCTAGAGATCCTTTTTTCTCTGTGTTCCTCAGCTTCATGTGTTCTTATTCTCTAATTTTCATTTCATTGATTGTCTCCTCTTCTGCAGCAATATATTATTCATTTCCTTTATTTACATTTCATTTCTGTTATTCTTCTGCTCTGAGTGGCTCTTTTTCAGCTCTTGTCTATCTTTGTTGAAGTCCTCCCTGAGATCTTCAATACTTTCCTACAGGTCAGTGAGCATATTTATGAGCTTTGCTTTGAAATCTTTATCAAGAAGATTAGTAATGTCTGTTTCATTTAGCCCTCTTTTTGGTGTCTTATTCTGTAGTTTTGTTTGGAACATATTTCTCTGCCTCCTCATTTTTTTAGGGTTTTTGCGTTTCTTCCTTTGTAGTAGATGGATTTGCTATGCTTTCTGGTCTAGAGAGCAGTGGCTTTATGAAGAAGGCATCCTGTGGTGCTGACTCTTTACTCTCCAGTGCCTGCTTCTCTTTTGTGGTGGAGCCCCTGTCACTCTTGCTTGGCAATGCACAGGACTACCTTTCTGTCTGCCGGCCAGCCCATGGTCTGTCTCAGTTTGCTGTGGAAGGCAGTTTGTCTCAGCTGGCCGTTTGTGGTCAGAGTAGTAGTGCTTCTGCTGGGATCACTGTGGGCCGGGCTGCCCCCTGCCTGTCCTGCAGTGATGATGCGGCTGCTGTGGTCACAGGGTGGTCGGGGTGGTCACATGGCTGTGGGGCAGACGGGAGCAAGGTGATGGGCTGGGCCACCTGCACAGAGGAAGGAGCAGTCAGAGCTGGATCCTGTAGGCTCCTCTCCAGTTTTGCTGTGACAGGGCAGAGAAAACTGGGAAAGCCTCTCTCTGCTTGCCAGGCTGCAATGTCTGACTCTGCTTGGCCAAGTGGATGGGCGTGCTGGTGGTTGGCAGAGAATCACCTCAGGTCTGAGTCTCCAGCAAGGGAGATCGAGCATTGGGGGCTCCCGAGAGCGCCTGCCGTGTTGGACCGAGGGAGGGCTGGGGAAGCGCCGTCCACCTGCCCTTTCTTCTGTGGAGAGAGCTCCATCCAACCCCTGCCCCTCTGGCACCCCTCCCGCTACTGGCAGATCCCTCAAACTGCCGCCTCTGTTCTGGGTCCCAGCAGGACCAGCAGAGCATGCCTGTCCCTTACAAGTGGCTGGAGTCTCAGCTTCCCAGAGTGTTCTAACTCTCCCTGGTGTCCAGCCCTGATAATCACCATAACCCATTGCAGTGTGGACCTGTGTTCCCAGAACATATCTCCAGGGCCAGTTGTGCAGAGTTCCGGAGCGCCTATGCCTTCCTGCCCCGTTCCTCTTCCTCCCACCTGTGGGCTTGGATGGGGGAAGATCTTGGGTCCTGCTAGATGGGAGCTCTGGTGCTTTTCCCTTCTCCGTATGGTCTTCTGTACCAGGTGGTCTGTTCTGCAGTCTTTGGGTCATTTTGAGGTTTAGTTGCATTTGCTGTAGTTGCTTCCTTGGTGTATGTGTGGCTGGAGGTTCCCACGTTGCCTTCCTAATCCATCCTTTTCACCCACCTGCTAAACTTTTTTTTCTCCTAATGTTTCCCTGATATCTGTCCACTAAAACCCTTTTCACATAATCTTTCTTAGTATTAGAAATGTTTTTCCAAAACACACCTTGACATGAGAGAGCAAGAGAATTAAGTTTTCTGAAATTCAGAAATTCACTAATATTTAGTATCTTCTCTTCTTTTGCAAAGCACTTTTTTCTTTGTGCCATACAGTAATACTCCATGCCTTCACAGTATTTCATTCAAGCAGCTGTGAAAAGTTAAGATTACAGTCCCATTTTACAGTTAAGGAAACCAGCTCAGCTTAGTAATGGTTACCTAGTGAGTTTCAGAATTAAATATGATCCTAGGTAGATCATGACTGCATTCCCATCACTCACCATCTACCTGGGGCACTTATCTAATTAAATATATTTTGTTTCTTCATACCTATTAGAAAGATGAAGGCAGATCAGTAAAAGTATCATTTATTCCTAGATTGGCAGGGGCACAAGAGAATTTTCAAGAACCAAATTCCCAGTCCCATCAGAATGTTCCCATCTGTGATCATCAGCTTTGTTAGAGGTAACATAGTTAACCATGATATAACTCCTGAAGTATGTCTTTAGAAGTAACTGGGAGATATAGATACATTGTTTCCCATTTTTGCAGCCCTTTCATCCTGAGATAGCTGCATTCAGGTAGCCAAACAACCAGCATAAAAATTTGTTGCCTCAATGTGTTTGGGTTTATCTCCTGATAGGCTGTTCTACTGAATAATTTGAACCAAACCTCTAGAGGAGGAGGGCACTTAGATTAGGTAGGTGGGACTGTCCATCTTTGGTGCGTGTCCTGTGGTTAAACAGTTATGTGAACGTGTTCAAGTCACCTCTGTTTCCTTATCTGTAAGATGAGGCAATTGTATTAAATTTACAACATCAAATACAGCCCTAAATTCTTTTTTTTATAAATAACAAGAAAAAGCATAGCAGGAGACAAAATGGAGAAATGGGATAGTTCTTTTAGCATCAGATTGGTCCCAGTCAAAGGTAAACATCAAAATACATTGTAAAAACAAATATTAATTACGTTTTTTTAAAGCTGTGGTATGGATCATCAGAGTTTGACGGCCTGAGAATCTTCCTTCTGTTGTAAGCATAACACCTGGAAAATAGCTATCATTGTTTTCCTGATGGTAGTCTTTTTACTGTCTGTTTTTGGAAAAGTTGACAAAAAATATGTTTTGGCTTTGGACAAATGAAGTCTCCCACAATCAGTTATATACAGCTAGTTGCTGGCAGAGCTGGGGCTAAAATCCAGGCTTTCTTGTCTCTTCACTGAAGAGGTAATGCTCTGAAGTCCTCCAAGGCAAGGCTTAACAAGAAGTGTGCAGTGTGTTACGGACCAGAAGAGAGAGTATACTTCCAAAGGGTTAATCATTTCCTCACTTATATGTGAATGACGAGTTTCTGGAGATAGTATTGTCTTTCAGAAATTCTTGCGACACTCGTATGTCCAATGTCACCTGTGTTTCCTCCTACCTTTTCCACACCACTCTCCATACTTTTCTCTTTTCCTCTCTTGAATTGTCATTGGAATGTGGTGGGGATACACTTCAGCTATTACCTCAATGGATGCTCCTTTCATTGGCCCAAATTCAAACTGTAATTGGGACCTGAAAACAAGTTGGATGTCTCCACCCTTGGGAAGCACCCCTTCTGTCTTTACTGAGGTAGTTTAGTCACACAGGTGTTAAAAGGAACCAGGGTATCTTTTTTGCCACTGTAGGGCTTTGACAAAAGTAATGGTGACATCCTTGCCTCTTACATTCCTGGACATTTAATGACATGAAGGGATTTGGGATGCCACAAAGTGCAGAAACCCACTTCCCAGCCCTAGTCTTACAAATAGAAGAGGCCCAAGTGTTCCGCTCGACTCTAACCTTTATGTCAGTGGTTCTCAACCCTGGATGCCTAGTTTACTACCTGAGGAGTTAAGCCTGTATAATGTGCACACCCCACAAATCAGTTAAATTAGATCTTCGGTAGGGCCCAACCATGGAGAGTTTTAAGTCTCTTGGCTGGAATACAGTTACTGAGGGATATGCCGTTCCTATCTAGTAATGGCTCACAATCTTTGAAACTAATGAAATCTTTGAGACAATCTTTCTCTTCTCAACTATAGAGAAAGAGAAAGCCATAGATACTGTGTTGCTGAAGATTTCATTGCTAAACTAGTTCAGAACTAGGGACCAGACTTGAACTGATTGTACCTATACTGTACTGTAGGTCAGACATGCCAGGGGCCTGTTGGTAATATTTAGGGCAGTTCAGTAAATGTTTCCCTGTTGAGGTCTGTGCAACACCTGCACGGACATCTCTCTTTAAACCTTTCTGTCTACTTTGGCTTTTTGTCAGAGAGATCTACCCGTGTGCTCCAGCCACTTCTCCAGATCTGACTCCAGCCAGATGATGAGACTGAGACTGACCTATTACTGCACCCACTCCGAAATCCTTTTGGAGCTGGGTCATTTGGATATGATTTTCTAGAGAGCTAGAGATTACCTACCTGTAACCTGTAAGTTCCCTGTGTAAGAATCTTTTGAGTGCTCCATCTTAATTTACCTACCCATTGCAGTCTTTTATTACTGATGAATCCTTGACATCTTTTGACTTTGCTAAGGGCCCTTTGAAGACTTTTGGGAGAGTTTAGCTATTCCTTGGTGTACTAAGTTCACTAGCTCCAAAATCTGAGTTGTCCAGGAAGTCTGAACCTTGAATAATCCAAGTGGACTGTATGCCTTTGTAGAATGCAGATGTTTAAGGTAAGTAATTTTCTGTTTTTGAATCTACTATAACCATTGTTACAACCCTATGATACTAAATGAAGAAGTGAATGTAACCGCCTTTTAAATAGATTTTTTATAAAGAAATATTTTGTTAATTGGAGTTAAGGACTCTAGTTGTGAAATCACTATGTACTTGTTCATGGTATACTGAAATGTCTGTTGTATGTTGTGGTAAGAATGTTGGTATAAAATAGCTTTGCTAAATATGAAATTACTTTGATGCCTTTTGTCTTCTATATCCTTCATAAAGGAGGAAACAACTTCCATTATTTGCTATTAAACTTCAGTGTTCATGAGAAAGAGAAAGAAGAGCAAAGAAGACAGACCCTATCAAGTTATGGGAAATGAGAAATTACACATGCTGTCAGGTGTTCTGGAAAATAACCTTAATCTATTGTTCTGACATAATAGAAGGATGCCAGCATTTTGCCCAGCATGTTAACAGTGGACAGACATAGTGGACATAAAATACTGGGTAGCTTTTTAAATAATTAGCTAAATGGGTGTGTGTGTTTATAAAATTAATATATCAACACTCATGCGTATTTGACTTCTTGAATACTCATTTATATTTTATCAACTCTGTTCTCAGTTTCTTAAAACATAAATTACCTTTATTAATTTGATACAAAAGTTGGGTCCTTTGTTTGGAACTATGTTATTAGTGTTGATCAAACCCATCAAAGTGAATGTATCAATGAATTACCAATAGGAAAATTAGAGGAAATAACCATGTTCAGAAACTGAATTCAGTAATTACTCTCAGGTAGCTACACTGCTCTGGTATGTTCCTTTCAGATCAGGGACCTGGTCTGGATTTCTGCTATCTGAGAAGACTGCTTGAGTCAACTGTTATTTTGAAATTTTTTTTACTGTTTTAACATGGCTCAAAACAAAAATTACTGAGGTTTTATCTTGAACTCCCAAAAATCTGTTAAAAATACTATTATCAAAGCTGTATTTCACACCACAGCTAAGTTTTTATGAGAGTGAATTATCTGAATGAGTCAGAGACTAGTTAGATACTAGATGAATATACTGGATACATTAGACACTAGGAAAAGCAGCCAGGAATCCCACTTGAACCTTCCTGTTACTCAAATACTGGGTTGAATTCTAATTTAATGCTTTTTCATATCAGGATGCTATTCTGTAAGCAGTTTTATATTTCTATCTTTTAGACAGTATGTAACCCGCCAACATGTATTCCTTGTTTTAAAAAAATTATCAGTGTAGATAACTGTATTTTTTAAATTCCCACTTAATGTGGCTACATTAAATATTGGAGAACACAAAGAGCCTTTTGTCAAGATCCCTTCACCTAATTGCATTAGGGTGATTGACATTTGCTCTGAATAAGAAAAAAGCTTCAGTGAACTAAAAATATTTAGCTAAGTGCAGGAAAATTCCATCTTATGATTTTTTTGGAAAGCAACTTCTAATGTGGGTGGTGAGGATATAATGAGTACTTATAGTGCTTACTCTATTTTTGAGAAAAAAAATACCAAGAATTATGTATGCCATGACTATTGTGTGTTCAACAGTGCCCTTAAAATTTTCAAGCATACAGAAAAGTAGAATAGTGCAAATAACACCCTCTCCATATTCCTATTTCTCAGATTCCAGAATTAGAACAGCACTTCTTAATGGTTGGATAAACCATATAGCTCATAGTTGAGATTTTCCAAAAGTTGGTAATAAGTACTCAGTTTTCAAACAAATGGAGGTATCTTGGAGTACTTTTTATTAAATTCAGTGTTCATGCTACTGTCCTAGCCTGTTTTGTCAGATTTTTACTTAAAGAGAAACTAAGGATTTACCATTGAATAGGGAACATTTTTAAAGATCCTTTTTGCTTTTTCTTTTCAACTTAATAAACTGGAATGGATTGAACACTGCCATCCTTATTTTATATTCCATGCTGATTTTTACACAGTACTTTTTATCACAGCAGGCACTGAAAACTCAGCTTTGCAAAGATACAACATCACTGAAAGGCGGGTAGCATGGTCCTGTGTTGAAACTGACCGAGCAGCCTAGTAGTTCACTTTGGCTGTGTGAGTGCAGCAGTGGCCTGGAGTGCCTCAGTCAACAGTTTGAGAACCATGGCGTCTGAGTATTTTGATGTTTTTTTTTCCTTTTCAGTTTAGTTGTCTTAAACTTAGAAGGATATGTTTAAAATTCACTTGTGTCCCTAATACTGAATGAGTTGTCTTTCTTGGTGTTGACATTAAGATCTAGAGTATTTTGCCAAAAATATAGACAAGAATATCTTCAATGCATTTTCTTAGGAATGGAGAAACAGATATACCGTATAGTTCATAAAGTATGTGTTTAGAATGTGCCTGGATCCAAGTTTGATGTGTACTTTCGCTTTGGAACTTGCTTTGTTAGGTAACTGTTGTTACTACAGAGGCTTAAAATGACCCTGTATTTTTTAGGATATAGAATACATACATACTTTTTGTGATCTAGAAGTGTATATTTTAATTTATTGGATTTAGCTATTTAATCACATTGCCAAATATGCTATCTTCCCTTGTTTTATGAAGAGAAATCAATATAGCAACAAATGTGTCAACAGTCACTATACGCCAACCGCATAAAAACAAATTTTTTTTCTTATTAAGTGGTGATGACCATCCCTTGAATGTGTTTTTAGAGCTTAGAGATGTAGTTCATCAAGTCAGAGAGAGAGAATCAGCAGTGCCTACATTTACGTGGGAATAAATTGATCTTAAAATTTACTAAAAGGAACATAGCTATCTTGTATATAATTTTACCTTTGTGTGTCTTCTTTACCCTGAATCTCAGAGAACCATTTTAGAAAAATCTAAAAGTTTTCTCTGAGAATCAGGAATAAGAATCCATCATGAAATCTTAGAGTATTAATAACACAGAATAAGATTCCTACTTCCACACTTGAAATCAGTCAATAAATAGGAAACCACTTTTATTTTTCTTTATGTATAACTTCAGCTTTTTGTGTTACAGCCTGAAATGCAGTGCTGTTTATTAAAAACATGATTTTTTTTTTTTAACTCTAGGCAGACTGTCTCGTTCTTTGGTAAATTATGTTTGAATTTTAAGTTAAAATGTGAATGCTTGGAGAGTAGCATGCAATTATTGGGGATTTGTTCAATCTATTCTTTTAATGAATGGGTGGTTAAGGGTCTTCCTGTCTGGGAAGCAGAAAAGCAGAATTCAAAGTAATAGGGTGATGGTCCTGACTTCCGCTGCCTGACGGTTTCTATGGTGCTTATGGTTAGACTGGCCAACTGGCAGTTCCGGTTTCCTTTAGAAACTGTTCTCTTCAATTCTTCTATGGACATCTGGTAAGTACTCTTTTTTTCTCAAAGATAAAAGAATTTTAGAAAAGGTTAGGCAGTTTAATCTCAGGATTTCAATGTTGCTCAGCTTTTGTCACAGCTGGGGAACACTAGTGCCTTACAAAAGTAAGGTATAAGGATGTTTATCTTACAAGGTTTATATGTGAGGACTAATATGCTGCTGAGCGGCCTGGCAAATGTGAGGCAGCCATAGGCTGCATTTATTTTGTGCTTTAATGGTACAAGAGTGAGAGATTTATTAGTTACAGTAATTACATTAAACATTTTGCATTTATTCAATAAGGGGAAGGTATATGTAACATGACATTTATCATCCTCCAAGCCAACGTGGTTCATTCATGGCATTAACTATTGACTGAGGACCTGTTCCATGCCTGGCACTGTGCTAGGCCAGAGAACAAGGCCCCGGACCTGGAAGATATCTTGTCGTTTGATTCCCTTGGCTCGCTTGCCATACCCAGCCCTCCACACACAGACCCAATTTGTTTTGAAATGACTGCTCCTCCTTTTAAGAGATCCCTTCAGTCAGCTCCTTTCACTCTCAGCTTCTCCTGCAGTCCAGGCTCTTAGAAGTCTCTGGTCTGTCTGATTGCATTGGCAGCTTGGGGTTTTCTCTGCCCCTGGTTCCTACCCTCTCTAAACTAGTATCTATGCTTCAAATACACCATGGACTCAGAAAGTTCTGGTCTCCTTACTTGTCTGCTCAAAACATATAAATAACCTCCTATGTCCATGGAATAATGCCCAGACTGCTTTACCTGGCACAGAATTATTTTTGCATCTTCACCTAAAACTCTATCTTTCAGCCACTCCTCAAACTTTAGACATTCTCTGGCCCCTGTATGTGTGTGTCCAGGCTGTGCTCTACCTAGGTTGTGACCACCAAATGATATGAAGCCAGGGCATACTTTAAAGTCCAGCTCAACTACCTCTCCTAGGAGCCTCTCTTAGTTCCTTAAAGCCAGAGCATGTGTTCTATCCTCTGATATTCCTATAATAGCACATTGTGTGCATCTGTCTTACAGCATTTACTCCTTTCTGCCTTGCTTTGCTGTTGTTTGTTTGCCTATTTCCTATGCTCGGTTATACATTTTGTGAGAGGACAGAAGAGTTCCCATCAACACCCGTAATAGTGCTTGACCTTTTACATGTATTCAGCAAACTCTTGATCAATGTTATGTCCAATGTTTTATATGTGTTTTCAATTGCTATAACCACTTGCTTTTTTGTTAGCAAACTCTTAGTTTCCATAAATTATCGGTATCAGTGCTTAAAAGGGAAACTGGACTCTCATCATTTGTACTTACAGGGTTTGGATAAGGAAAGTCAAAGGTAGTTTGTACATAGCAAGAAGCAGGTTAGCAGAGAATAGAGACCTGAGATAGGGAGTCAGATTCCTTGAGGTTTCTCCAGCTTCATCAGTTACTGGCTGGGTAATTTTGGACAAGTTACTTAATCTATCTGAATGCTCTTCCTCACTCATAAATGAAAGTATTACCTGCTAGGGTTGTTGTAAGGATGAAATAAGACATTTTATTTTAGATGTAGCACTTACTGCATTGCTGGCACAAAACAGTTTTTGGCAAATGGTAGTGGGGTACACATTGCTTGCTGCCCATGGCCTCTGCTGCTTTAGTAGACTGGTTTTGTTTTGTACGACCCTGCACACTCCTAGCTACAACTGAAAGGAGTAGAGCTCCTCCTAGGTAGAGTTGATCATTATTTCCTACCATGGGGTTTAAACTAGGGTTTCTGAAAGGTTGAGTTTATAGGAGTGTGAGAATTGAGGTTAATTAGAGTTGGATCCTGAGAAGTTCAGTTGGCCTTGTGCAAGGTAAGGTTATGAGTGAGCAGAGGTAGGTGGTCAAGGGAGAACAGAAGAGATGCAGGGATAGTGAAGTTGGGTTGGAGAGAGAGGTGGTCAGGAGCAGTGTCTGCTCTCCCCGGGAGCCTTGAATGTGGACACTTGGGGCATCAGGGTATATAGGGCACTGGGCTGGTAGGTAGGACTCATGACCCCTATGTTGAATAGGAGCTTGACATTAGGACCCCAAAGAACCAAACCAGAGAGCAGGGGTCTACTGATACGCAATTTACAGTTGAAGTTAAATGATCAAAATGATGCTGCAAGTGTTGAAAATAGCAACAAAGGGAAAAAATCTTAGTTTAGTTTTGCTGTTTAGGCATTGAAATTCTGGGCTAATAAAATCCATCCATCCTGGTCTAATAGTTCAGAAATAATGTCAAGATTTACCTTAGAGTCCTCTTCACACAACAAGGGTTAAGCCTTCCTCAGTTCTTCAGATCCCATTCCATCCCCCCTCACCCCACCAGACCGAGGCACAGAACTCGACCAGCTGAGTTTCTGATTAAGCCTGGACAAGAGTTCCTATTTTAATTGGTTTCTTCTCCTTTTCCTTTTCATCCTTTAGCACCATAAGTCAGCCTGTCTCAGTTTGAAATATATTTGCAACCAGATGTCTGAAAAAAGAAATGATGTGAAGTCAGATTTTTGTTTGTTTGTTTATTTGAAGTAATTATCACATCATTCTTCTAGAGCCTTTTGGCTTTTAGGAAAAACAAAAATAGCGTGTATAAATTGGTGGGTGCAGACTATAGAGTGTAACTTGGTCCAATTATAATTCAAGTTTAAAATGCTTTTTGATACCCATCCATCCCTCAGCTGTGGAAGCCTAATTACTTATGCCCTCTGCTCCGTCTTACTGCCTACTTTAGCTGTAGAACTGCTTGTCATCTTGATCATTGAGAAGGAAAGAAAAGGGAGAGGCAGAGAAACAAAAGCTAGTTTAATTTTATTTCTTAATAACTATAGCCTATAAGGAAGTTTAGTTGGGGAGGAAATACTATTTGCCTCAGGTTATTTGAGGCTTATCTCCAGTTTATTCAGGTGAAAAGTGGTGAGGACCTGGGAAAACTTGTATTTTATGCCAAAGGGCAACTAAAACTCCAATGGTGGGAAGATTGCACAGCTGCACAGACAACTCTGATTTGGGGAGCATTCTCCCTACATGAGACTTTCAGCTTGTAGATCCTAAAGGTTGGGATGGACTCTGCTTCCCACCCCAGTACCACCATACCTGATAGCAAGCGCCTCTTCTTAATAGTCTTATCTGTCTTGGGTGACTGAAGTTTCATTTGGGGTCTCACCGACCAGCTTAAAACTAAGAAACCCACCCTGCTTCCTTCCCGGAGGCAGGGCCAGAGTCCTTTCAGCAGAGAGGACCACCCTGACAAATCTTTTCCTCTTTCAAGATAATTTGTTATCAGAGCATAGAGACTGATTTTTCAATCTTTAGAGGTAGTTTTGGAAGGCAAAATTTTACATTTAAGTGTTTGAAGAAAAGACACTTAATTCTTTTAAAGCTAACTCATTTATTTATTCAACTAACACTTGAATGACTACTCCATGTTTGAATCATCTTATGACACTTGAACAGGAGAGAATCATAACATGGTTCTCATACTTTGATTCTGCTTTATGATCTGTCTCTAGATAGTTCTATGAAGGAAGTGATGTTTCCTTTTTAAACTCATGCAGCTTTTTTGATGAGGACTCCTAGGGTCTCAGAGGTAAGCCTGAATGAGACAGATATAAGCCTCTACCATCAGGGCTGGAATGAGTACAGAATAACACAGTTTAGGACTATCCCCAACCTCCACATGTCCGTGAGTCCCAATGTCAGTGTGGAGAGGGGGGCCCAGACTGAAGCAGCATCTCAGCAGGAACAAGGCTCAGTTCCCATAAGAGAGACTACAAGGGAGGCAGGGGGTTCAGTGGTTTAAAACATGGACTGTGGAGTCAGACCTGAGTGCAGTACTGTGTGCTACACTATTAAGGAAGTAACTTTGGTGCATTATGATTAACACATTGTATTCATATTTCTGTCCTTTTTCTGTTCCAGGATCCTATCCAGGATACCAATGTACTTTTAGTTTCCCTGTCTCCTCAGCCTTCTCTTGTCTGTAACTGTTTAAGGCTTTTGACTTTTGATTGCCCTGATGGTTTTGAGGTGTTACTGGTCAGGTGTTCTGTTGAATATGCCTCTGTTTTTTCTTTCCAATGACTTTATCATGATAGAATTCACACACCATATAATCTACTTATTTAAAGTGTACAATTCAATGGTTTTAAGTATCTTCATGAAGTTGTACAACCATTTCCACAATCAAGTTTAGAACTTTTCATCACCCCTCGAAAATTCCATAGCCAAAACAGTTGGTCCCAGTTCTCTCCCCACCCCACAACCTCTGCCCTAGGCAGCCACCAAACTACTTTCTATCTCAGTTTGTCTATTCTGGACATGTCATACAATAGGCAGTCTTTGTGACTACTTTGACTAGCATAATGTTTTCAAGGTTTATTGATGTAGCATGTATCAGTTTTTCATTCCTTTTGTTGGCTGAATAATATTTCCTTAATTTGGATTTGTCTGATGTTTTCTTCTACTTAGAATGAGTTACGGGTTCTTGCCAGGAAGATCAGAAGTGAAGTGCCCTTATGACATCATGTCAAGGAATATGTGCTATCTGTATGACTTATCACAGTGATATTAACCTTGATCACTTGGGCCAAGGTAGTGTTTCCTGGGTTTCTCCACTGTGAAGTCTTTTTTCCCCTCCTTTCTATACCCTGCTCTTAGGAAGGAATTGGGGTAGGGGTGAGTGAGCAGTGGAAGGTGAGAGTATTTGCATAAATTTGGAGTTCTGTACAGGAGGGTATTTTTCTCCCATTCAGTCATTTATTTATATCAGTATATTTATTTTATACTTTGCATATTTTGTGAATATATTTTTTCTTTTTTTTCTTTTTTTCTTTTGGTATCATTAATCTACAATTACATGTGCAACATTATGGTTATTAAACTCCCTACTTCATCAGGTTCCCCCCGCACCTACCCCATTACAGTCACTGTCCATAAGCGTAGTGAGATGCTATAGAATGACTAGTCTTCTCTGAGTTGTACAGCCCTCCCCGTGCCCCCCCAACATTGTGTCTGCTAATCGTAATGCCCCTTTTCCCCATTGTCCTTCCCTTCCCACCCATCCTCCCCAGTCCCTTTCCCTTTGGTAACTGTTAGTCCATTCTTGGGTTCTGTGAGTCTGCTGCTGTTTTGTTCTTTCAGTTTTTTTTTTTCTTTGCTCTTATGCTCCACATATGAGTGAAATCATTTGATACTTGTCTTTTTCCACTTGGCTTATTTCACTGAGCATAATACCCTCTAGCTCCATCCATGTTGTTGCAAATGGTAGGGTTTGTTTTCTTCTTATGGCTGAATAATATTCCATTGTGTATATGTACCACATCTTCTTTATCCATTCATCTACTGATGGACACTTAGGTTGCTTCCATTTCTTGGCTATTGTAAATAGTGCCGCAATAAATACAGGGGTGCGTCTGTCCTTTTGAACCTGGGCTGCTGCATTCTTAGGGTAAATTCCTAGGAGTGAGATTCCTCGGTCAAATGGTATTTCTATTTTGAGTTTTTGGAGGAACCTCCATACTGCTAATTTGCATTCCCACCAGCAATGTAGGAGGGTTCCCCTTTCTCCACATCCTCTCCAACATTTGTTGTTGTTTGTGTTTTGGATGTTGGCCATCCTAACTGGTGTGAGGTGATCTTTCATTGTGGTTTTAATTTGCATTTCTCTGATGACCAGCGATGTGGAGCATCTTTTCATGTGCCTGTTGGCCATCTGAATTTCTTCTTTGGAGAAGTGTCTATTCATATCCTCTTCCCATTTCTTAATTGGATTATTTGCTTTTTGTGTCTTGAGGTGCATGAGTTCTTTATATATTTTGGGTGTCAACCCCTTATCTGACATGTCATTTATGAATATATTCTCCCATACTGTAAGATGTCTTTTTGTTCTACTGATGGTGTCCTTTGCTGTACAGAAGCTTTTCAGCTTGATATAGTCCCACTTGTTCATTTTTGCTTTTGTTTCCCTTGCCTGGGGAGATATATGTTCATGAAGAAGTCACTCATGTTTATGTCCAAGAGATTTTTGCCTATGTTTTTTCCTAAGAGTTTCATGATTTCATGACTTACATTCAGGTCTTTGATCCATTTTGAGTTTACTTTTGTGTATGAAGTTAGACAGTAGTCCAGTTTCATTCTTACATGTAAATGTCCAGTTTTGCCAACACCAGCTGCTGAAGAGGTTGTCATCTCCCCATTGTATATCCAAGGCTCCTTTATCATATATTAATTGACTGTATATGTTTGGATTAATGTCTGGATTTTCTATTCTGTTCCACTGGTCTGTGGGTCTGTCTGTTCTTGTGCCAATACTAAATTGCCTTGATTACTGTGGCTTTGTAGTAGAGCTTGAAGTCAGGGAGCATAATTTCCCCTCTTTTATTCTTCCTTCTCAGGATTGTTTTGGCTATTTGGGGGTTTTTTTGTGGTTCCATATGAATTTTAGAACTATTTGTTCCAGTTCATTGAAGAATGCTGTTGGTATTTTGATAGGGATTGCATTGAATCTGTACATTGCTTTAGGTAGTATAGCCATTTTGACAATATTTATTCTTCCTAGCCAAGAGCATGGGATGCATTTCCATTTGTTAGTGTCCTCTTTAATTTCTCTTAGGAGTGTCTTGTAGTTTTCAGAGTACAGGTCTTTCACTTCCTTCGTTAGGTTTATTCCTAGGTATTTTATTCTTTTTAATGCAATTGTGAATGGAATTGTTTTTCTGATTTCTCTTTCTACTAGTTCATCATTAGTGTATAGGAAAGCAACAGATTTCTGTGTGTTAATTTTGTATCCTGCAACTTTGCTGAATTTAGGTATTAGTTCTAGTAGTTTTGGAGTGGAGTCTTTAGGGTTTTTTATGTACAATATCATGTCATCTGCAAATAGTCACAATTTGACTTCTTTACCAATCTGGATGCCTTGTATTTCTTTTTTTTTTTTTTTGTCTGAATGCCGTGGCTAGGACCTCCAGTACTATGTTGAATAACAGTGGAGAGAGTGGGCATCCCTGTCTTGCTCCCAATCTTAGATGAAAAGCTTTCAGCTTCTCGCTGTTAAGTATGATGTTAGCTGTGTGTTTGTCATATATGGCCTTTATGATGTTGAGGTGCTTGCCCTCTATACCCATTTTGTTGAGAGTTTTTATCATGAATGGATGTTGAATTTTGTCAAATGCTTTTTCAGCATCTATGAAGATGATCATGTGGTTTTTGTTCTTCTTTTTGTTGATGTGGTGGATGATGTTGATGGATTTTCGACTGTTGTACCATCCTTACATCCCTGAGATGAATCACACTTGATCATGGTGTATGATCCTCTTCATGTATTTTTTAATTTGGTTTGCTAATATTTTGTTGACTATTTTTGCATCTATGTTCATCAGGGATATTGGTCTGTAATTTTCTTTTTTGGTGAGGTCTTTGCCAGGTTTTGGTATTAGAGTGATGCTGGCTTCATAGAAAGAGCTTGGAAGTATTCCCTCCTCTTCTATTTTTTGGAAAACTTTAAGGAGAATGGGTGTTATTTCTTCTTTTTATGTCTGGTAGAATTCAGAGGTGAATACATCTGGTCCGGGGGTTTTGTTCTTGGGTAGTTTTTTGATTACCACTTCAATTTCATTGCTGGTGATTGGTCTGTTTAGTTTTTCTGTTTCTTGTTTCATCAGTTTTGGAAGGTTGTATTTTTCTAAGAAGTTGTTCATTTCTTCTATGTTTTGCAGCTTGTTAGCATATAGATTCTCATAATATTCTCTTATAATTCTTTGTATTTCTGTGGGGTCCGTGGTGATTTTTCCTTTCTCCTTTCTGATTCTGTTTGTGTGTGGATTCTCTTTTATGGATTTTTATTTTATACTTTGGGGCTTTGTTATTTATTTTCTTTCTCAAAATATTCAAACTTTGGCCATTGGGAGCTCCTTGAGGTTGGCTTCTGTAATGTGTCTCTTTGATGTGTCCCATCTTTTTTTTTTTAAGCCTTTTCTTTTTGGTACTGTAAGATGTTCCTGGCTCTTGTATGTTCCCTACACCAGCCATAGAAACAGCCATTTTTCCAATAAGTCTGGTTTCTTTTTTTGGAGAATGGTATTAGAAACCAAGATCCAGGTGTTGGGTGTACATGTTGTTACTGGAGTATGTGTCACTCTTTCTAGGCCCTCTCAGTTGATAAAGCTAGGAAGTATATTTATGCATATTAGCTCATGTATATGTACATGTCTTTAGTTATTTCAGTATCTATACTTACTTAGTAAATGTAGAAGTATTTCAGTATCTATATTTAATGCAAAACATGAACTGGAAGTAAGATCACTTAAAAAAAATACCCTGAGATGGACAAACACTTCTAGAGGTTTAGTGTTTAAACAGTGTAGCTTCTTAGCTGGAGAGAACCATTTGTTCCATAAATGGGAACAGTGCCGAAGAATCCTCTACTTGACATAATTACCTATGTTACATTTAAATACAAATGCACTCTTACCACCCTGTCAAAAGACAATTCCCATCATACCATGTGGCTTCTATTCTCAGGGTCTCTCGTTATCCATTGCCTTTTAGGCGCATGTCCTCAGGGTCTGGTAATTTGAGGATAGTAGTATATTGCTTAAATGAATGAAAGCAAATCCATGTGATCATTAAAATCGACTTTACAGAAAATTATAATCATAAGAAAATACTTCTATACACAAAACATTATGTACTAAATGAACCCATTTCTGCAAAAATATTCATATGGACAAATTGTAAGGATATTCACTAAAGTGTTATTGCTGTGTTAAGATAGATTACAGGGGATCTGGATTTCTCCCCCCTCCTTTTTTTAATTTTCTAAATCTCCACAGTTAACACATACTATTTTCATAGTAAGAAAAAATTCTCCCCAAAAGTAGATACTCCTCTGAGAGGGAGGTTTAACACTACTTTAATTAGACCATTATTTAGCTTAACCATTAGCTGAAGAAACCAAGAAGTAGGACTTTTAAATGAAATTAATGGATTAAAAGTGATTTTCAGAGCCTGGGGGAATATGGAAAAGGACAAGGCTTGATAAAAGCAAAACTTTTCAATACTTGGCAAAGAAGCATGAATTATCTGAAAGCTCAAGAAAGGAAAGGGGAAAAAAACTTACATGAAAGCAGTTGTTAATAGAAAACAGCCTTTCAGAAGGAAAATTGGCCTGATGCCCTTGTTGGATTGGGTCTTTGAAACTAAGTGTGCCTGAGGAACCTGGACACCATTGTGAAATGAGCTCCGTGTTACTTGTTGAAATTAAATCCATAGCTGGAAGTCACACAACCAGGGGACTGGATCAGAGAGGGGAAAACCAGGAACCATCTGCCTCTGGGAGACAGGGCTCAAGCCATTCCAAAGAAGGTAAAGAGTGGCTCTTGAAAGGTGCATATAAGGATGAATACATATGGGGGGTGTATACATAATGACATACTTTGACATGCATTGTTTTATCTTTAGTTAGTTTCATGAATTTTAATATTGGATCGCTGTCACTAATCAACATGTGGTTAATAGATGCCCTAATCAGAGTTTATTTAGAAAAATACAAACTAGTTTACAATTGATTCAAATCACCCTAAGTCTGGACCAACTCCTTTTCTATTTCAAATATAAAATTTTGTTATCAGATAAGAGTTAAAGGGAAGAAACTTCCATAATTTCTCAAAATTGCTTAAAAATTCCTTAGTTTCTTCTTTTAGGTTTTGTATTATGAAATTTTAAGTCAAGATTTAAATGAACATTTAAAAATACTTTTCTATATCATTGTAACTCTGGAGGGAAAATATTTTCCCAGCCCAGGACAAATTACCTTTGAAACCAAAATCAGTCAAAGGGAGAAATAAAGTAGGAGAAACCCATTTATTGCTTACAAGCTGTCATCCACTTCTGCTCTGCCATGTCTCTCATGACCTGGCTGCAAAAGGGACCCCAGCCAACCTCTCAGATCCAGATATGCCCTTGCTCCCCATGTAATCACCTACTGATGTGGAGATGGACTACCTCTCTCCACTCCTTGGGAACACCAACTGGTATGAAGATGCACTAGGCCAGGTGAGAGATTCTGGAAATGCTCTAATTTTACCCACAATCATACATTTCAACTGAGCACTCATTAAAAATAAGTGCTAAAAAATCTTGCAGTTGAGTAAAAAGGATATTGAATAGAGCTTTTAGGTTATATCCCAACTCCATCATTCTTCATGGTAAATTGGGAAAATGAATGAACCAGCAGTAAAGGGAAGCAGAAATTGAACTAACTGTAAAGAAAAAACATGGCATTAGATATGTGGCCTAGGCCTAGGTTACTTCGTACAACCTTATGACAGCTCTACAAAGTAGATATTATTGTTTCTAGGCAGGCAGGCAGAACGCAAAGCCTTTACAACTAAACCTGGGCTGTAGAAGTTCTATATGAGTTGGTTAAATACATACATACATTAAAATGAGGACTAAAAGACCATGCTAAGTCTGTGAACTTGCCTGTTTTTGAATCTTTCAGACTCTGAGGAATCAAATGTTGATTAATGTCAAGTTATTTTCCACACTAATTATTAAGATCCTCAGTTACTTCTTGATCACTCAGTATTGCACATTCTTGGGGTGGAGTAAATGGCAGAATTTCCAGAATCTCCCACTTGGCCTTAGGCCATTATCGCTTGCAGTCTCCCACAGCCTCCTGCAGTCTCTGGTGGATCCAGGGCAAGGGGTGGAGAGAAAACAGCTATTCTCTCATCCCGTCCATTCCTGGTACGTAATTGGTCTAGTGTCTGCCAGTCATCAAGGACCCACCCATGGCGTTCCTCCTGGAAGGGGCAGGCAGGGAAGGCAAGAGTGCGCCATGGCTGCAGGGCCTGCGGGCTACCCTGTGGGGAACGGCCCCATTCCTGGTTGTGAATAACAGCAAGCTGTGAGCGGTGAAAATGGTTTCTCCCAACAGCCCTTCCCCTTGCCTTGCTTCGATTTCACCAGATTCATGGGGGAATTTGTTATGCTTGGTAAATCCAGTCTTAAAAGAATTCCAAGTTGGTGACTAGGACAGCAAGAGAGGAGAGGATAAACCATCCCCCATCTGACCCCTATCTTGGCTTAATATGAGCTGGCCCACGTATGTAGACAAAATGTACTCTCCAAGGTATTTTGTAACAATATTCTAGAATTTAGAGGATTGCAGCACAAAGGTATTATTCTATGAAATTCAACCTCTGGTTCCTAAATTCTGTAAAGCCATTTTCTCTAGTTCACAGAGCTATTTTTTTTATTGAAAATAGGGGATATGAGGAAAGTTTCTGCTTCTGTATTTTAGGTAGGAATTCTTACATTTGGTAAATTTATCCATATTTTTGAACTTTGAAAAGTGGAGAAGCTCTGTTTTAGAAAATGTGTGTTGAAAAGTGTACTAATACCTTCCCACTGAGTTTCAGAAAGAATAAAGATTTTGTCTGTCTTTTCCTTTTCCCCTTACTACCCTTCCCTTCCTGGACTGTCTTCCCTATGCATGCCAGAGAAATTATGTCTATTTAAAAAATTATAAATATTTAATGAAAAGTGTGTTTCTTGATCTTAGTTCTATTGGGACACATTTCACAATTCTTTTTATAAAGGAAAACTATTACATTGACTTTAATTACACATCCACCCTAAGGTTATGTAATGATTCATGACACATAGATATTTTGCTTACTTAAGTAATGTCATAGTAGAAGTGTATTTAATAATACAAGATAGGAAAAAAGCTCATTATCCATCCATAGAATGGTCAAAGAAATAGGGTTCATGCATAATCTAGTTTTCATTAAATGGCTATTAAAAAGAATAAAAAGCTTTATGTGCTGATATGAAAACATATAACTTAATCATACATTTTTTTGAAAAAAGTATGTAAATGCACAAAAATATTGTAAACTGTTTAAAGTAGTTTCATTTGGAGTAGGTCAGTGTAGGAGGGAATTTGGTGTTTCAACATTTTATTGTATATTCTCTATGCTAGAACCTTTCAAGAGAATACATCAATGTATCATTTCTATCCCTGTATTATTTTTTTAAGTCCATACTAGGGATACAAGTTTCCTTACCTTTCCTGTCGGTGGATAAAATACTGCCAATCTCTGAAGAGAAGATTGCCTTCCTCTTGAAATCCTTTTCCTGTTCCTCTCTTTCAGCAGTGATCTGGTTTTATGTCACTTTTCTCCAGGAGCTTCTGAAGAGCTTTTATTGTGATGTTAATACTTCAGTTTTATCCCTGTAGTTGTTCCCATTAAAATTTATATGCCCCCATCTCTTTCTCCTGGAGCTTTCCTCCCTATTAAGTGAAAATGGGAATCTAGTATCAACAAAAAGCTACCTCAAACGCCTCTTGAAGCAGAACATCAATTAGTGATATATTAAAGATAACTTTCTATGTTAGCTGGCAATGCTAAAAATGTGAGCATTTGTCAACCTATTTAAGAATTCCATATAACATGAAGGTCTGCTTCATGTTGGGGTTTGGTGATACTCTAGCTGTCTCAGTCCAAACCCTGAAAAAAATACAGTATGGAATCTCCTCTTTGTCCCCTCACCCTGCAGTGTTGAGTGATCCTTTTGAACTGCCCGCACGTCTAAGGCATTTGAACAGCAGCATCTTACTGCGGGGCCAAGCCACTAGATGTGGGATGATGTGAGTCACTTGCTCCTGTGATAACTGGGAGATTGGTGACCAGGTGTCTGAGCATGGGCCATTCAACCTTTTTAACTCTAGGAATGGCAGACTCTAGCAAGTTGACCTCAGGGTGTGAGGTCAGGGGGCCGAGTCTCTGGCCCATCAAAGCCTCTAGGTGGGGAAAAGTGGCTCTCACAGCTGCCCACCTCTCGCTGCTCACCGTGGCCCTTTTCCACAGCAGCCTCAGTTCCCCATCTTCATCAGGGATGGGATTCCTTGGATATGTGATTTGTCCTCACTCTGTGACAATCCTTAATGCCTCTTAACAGCTTGAGGTCCACCTGACTAGCAATTTACTATTGTAATTACCCAAGGGTTAGTCCTAAGCAATTACCCAAAGAGCAGAGACTGGGTCTTACTTATTCTATCTCCAGTACTCAGCTTGACACAGAGTAAGCACTCCGTAATTGTGAAAAGAGGAAAAAGGCAAGAGTGAATGAGAAAGAAGGAAAGAAGAGATTTACTGAATTTCTTTGTTTTTTTTTTCCATTTCTGATGCTTTGTTTTTGCTCTTACCTCCTGTCCTTTCTCATTTCATTTTCAATAGTAATCTTTTTCCTAGTATGCATTTTTTCCTTCTTTCTCCCTTTATATTTTTTTCTTTTTTATTCTCAATGTTGACTTTATTTGTTTGAAACTTCCTCTTCTGTGTGGCAAAGTCTTGGTCTATTTCACCTTGTTATCTTAAAACAACCTTTTTTAACGGTAAAAATCAGACTCATGGGGAACCTCATTTGACCATCCACAGGGGCCGGACCCACTGACCCAATGGTTTAAGAAATTAATTCTTTCCCAACCTAGTCCTTTTGAATCCAACTTAGTTACCTAGATTTTATCCTAACCCAATTTGTCTCTGGGCTGTTACGTAGTCACCCTAAAGCTCTTCCAGTTATCACTGACAAATGCACTAACATTTTCAGGGGCTCAGATACTCACTGAATGTAGGCACTGATTAGCTGGTCCCCAGGAATAACTGGCCATCTAAGCTTTGCCTTACTCTTTGACTCTAATCTCATTAGTTGCTCTAAAGCTCTTCCAATTACCATCAACAAAGGAACAAACATTTTCCAGTACCCTGTTCCTCATTCAGTGTGGACACAACCAGGATTACCCCATGAATAAAAATTAATTTTTTTCTTACCAAATATTTTGCTGTAGAATTGTCACTGTAAAGTATCTCCAGTCACCATCAACGTAGGAGCTGACGTTTTCCAGGACCAGTTCCTCGGCCCGTGTGGGCACCACCTGGTTCACACCTACTAAGATTGGTCACCCAAGTGTTGTCCTACCACAGTTTCACTTACATCCCTCTCCAGTCTCTTGTACACTACTGCAGTTGTCATTATCAGGAGAGCCAACATGTTCTGGGGTCTAATCATCACTAATGTGCCCTCCTTCCCCTGGCTCTCTGGATTCAAGCATACTGTTTACAAAGAAGCAACTACAGGGCCCAATGATTTGCCCAATTAAAATGCTAGATGCAGGAGAGGACTTCCTAAAACTTGCCAGTACTCTCTCCTTATATCTCCACCCATTCTGTGCTGAGAAGTCAACCCAACAATACTGACACTTGGCAGTGCAGTGTTCCCAGATCCAGTTTGGATTCTAAACTTCTTCTAAACATCCCTAGAAATGACAGTCAATAGGGGGTAAAACTAGGACCCTTGTTAAGAATCTACTGTCTGGCGGCTGTTCCTTTTCTTTGTAGCCCCTATCTCTTTCCCACTCTTTGTCTACATGGGTTTGCAAATGACACGAGAATCGCTCCTGTTAGAATGAAGCAAGTGCCCATCTCCTAAAATTCAATAGAACAGTACTTGATGTTCTGATTCCAGCCTCAGAAGGAAGTGGCCAGCTTTCCAAAAGTTACTCTTGGACTGCTTCCTGCTCCAACTCTTTATTACGAGGTTTTGATGCTGCCTCTGACCCCTTTACCTTTGCTATCTCATGAGCAAAGTAAAAACATCCATCTCCCCGCCCAGCCTAGCCCACTGCACTATATCTGCACTTACCCATGGCCCTCCCATTCCACACAGCTGCCTCAAACACTTGGGAAGTTCTGCGTCTTCAGAAGAAACCCTAAGGTTCTGGAGCACAAATGCCCTGTCCTAAGGTTGGCCACGCCTTCCCTCCTTGGGAGAGGGGAGACCCTGAGCTGCACCTGATGCTGTGCTCATTTTTCCTTATGTCTCAATACCCAGCTCATCTCTCAAAGGTAAATGTCTTTCACAGCAGCCAGAGCCAATGCAGCTCACTGAGGAACTGACCATCAGATCCATACACACCCGGATTATGAACTGGACAGGGGTTACAATATTTTGCAATGAATTCAGTATTTTCCCTGCATCTCCTCCCTGTAACAGTCTTCATTGCACTCTGTTTCTCTGGGTCAGCCATGCTGCATCTACTTCCAAACCACCTGTATCAGCTCAAACCCCATACTATATCTTAGTTGGATGTGCTGTCTCCCTCCCCCCCACCATTAATTGTTGATTAAAAAGAAACCGGTCTCCACTCCTCGCCTTATCCCAACAAGAAATATAAGTAGGAAACTCCCCAGAGGTGACAAGCCTGTACCACCTCAGACCTAAGCCTGTACTGTAGTATTCCTCCTGTAGTATCCCTACAGCAGAGTCTCAGAGCTGCCTGCCCAGGTGTCCAGGCATGTAGGTGTGAGTTCTGACTTCCCGGCAGAGTTCCCAGGGAACTTCAGCAAGTGGGGCTGGGAGCAGCATTCATTCATCGGGGAAGCATTTTTGGTGCTGCCCTTAGTAGCTGCTTTCCTTAGCCCGCTGGCTCAGTTTCACTCATTCAGCAAACATTGAAGGGGACCCTACCAAGCTCAGTTCCAGAAGACGATTATGAGATGTGTTATCAGCCCCCAAACACCTCACAGTCCCTTCTGGGATTACTTTTTCCCTGAAAAGTTCATTTCCAAAGCAGGCCTGTCAAGTTCCCAGGAACAACACTTCTCTGGCTACTGGGTTCCAGCAGACCCCACAACTCTGGATTCCACCTTTACCTTCACGTGGCTGGGGCCACTCCTATAAGAGTTCCCTGGCAGCGGTCCTAACTCAAACTCTTTCAGAGAGTTGATTCAGCTTCTTCCTGATTGGTGTTAGGGAAGCAATCATCTTTTAAGTTTTCCTTAAAGCTTTCCTTTTGCTGTTCTCTGCCAGGAGAAATGATCCCCAGATCATCCCTTCCTCTAGGGGACTCTCATATGCCCCCAGATGGTGCTCCAGAGTTCAGAGGGTACAGCTCAGGGAAATAATTATAGAACCCTAGGATCTACAGCAATCTCTTAAGTATGGGAACATGGAGGTCACTGAGTCAGTCTCCGGTTTAGCCCCACCCACTAAGCCTATACGTCCTGCCTCGTGTCTTTCACCTTGGGTGTGGAGTCCCGCTACCAGCCGCCCAGAGTGGATACTTTGAAAGGACACACTTTGTTATTCAAAGCTTCTTCATTATGCTGTGTAACTTTGTAAATGGGAAAACAAAGTTGTCATACAGCATCAAGTGAAAAAAGCAAACTACAAAATGATATTTACCCTATTAAGATGCCTAGATGAGAATGTGGATGGCTGTAGATCGGATCTGGAAGGGATTATAAAACTGAACCATGAGGTGTGTTAGGGAGGTAGGTTCGTGTGTGATTGTATTGTACTAGCTTGTCTTTTGTGTAATTTATGTAAAACATATACAATATAATCAGAAAATGAGATGAAAATAAGTGGGAGAAGGAATTGGAACAGAAGGGTTAGAACAGAATTGGAACAGAGAGAAAATTAGGGGAACTGTCAATTAAGTTTTGTAACTGTTGCGACTCCACAGACCCCAGAGGCCTGGTGACAGGGCCCTGAAGTAGGAAGAGCATGGGGCCTGCCACCTGAAGATACAAATTTGAGCCCCAACTAAGTGAGGGAGAAAAAAGCAGCCTTGATAGCTGTAAGCTGGGAGCTGGCTATGGTGGTGTTCTGTTGAATGTAAACAATTTCATAAAACATCAGTGTCTGACAAGGTCCTTTTGTTTCCCTGATAGAGGCAAAAACAAGACCATTGTGTGCACGTGTCTGAGCACAGACAAAAATATGAACATGGTGCAAAATGCAAAATTCAAACATCCCCTCACCTGGGTCATACAGTGACCTTTGCTTCTCTACCAGTTAGAGCATTAGCACCCTGCTCTGTTCCTCCTGCCCACTAGATAGGGATTATTGAGATACCCAAGTTAAAAATTGCTCCCACTATCGGAGGGGATGCAATCCAGAAAAAAACATGCTTTTTCAAAATTTACCCCAAATAGTATAAGCCCTTCTTAAGAAACTCTTACTGAGAGGTCCTATAACTTTCTATGCAATATATTACACACAAATATACAATCCAGCTCTTTATTCTCCTCCAGATGTGAAGTCTTTAAAAAACATGCTTTTGTTTCGGTTTTACATACACATCAGTTTTATTTTCTCTTTATTACTAAAACATTTTTTTATATTGCAGTACCCACAATGAAATGCACAAATCTTAATTTACAGCTGGATGAATTTTGACATGTGTGTACACTCATGTAACCATCACCCAGATCAAGATATTTCCCTCTTCACCTATTTCAACCGTCCCCACCTCTAAGCCAGCAATACCGGTTGAATCTTTCTTACATCACATCAGTCTGACCTCTGCTTCTATCATCACATCTTCTCTCTGATTCTCCCGCCTCCCTCTTTGACTTATAAGGAACTTTGTGATTACACTCACTTATATTAGTCCAGGATAATCTCCCCATTTTATGGTGCCTCATGATTTAATCATTTCTGCAAAGTTTGTGTTACCATGTAAAGTAACATATTCACAGGTGTCGGGGATGAGGACGTGGACATCTTTGGGGGCATTATTCTGCCTACTTCAGTTAGCAGTGAGGAAAACAAAGGTCCTACATTTCAGCAGCGCGGAGTAGGTAATACGCAAATGAGGAAGTTTATAGAGACAGAGGTGTTACTCTGAAGAAAAGTAAAGCAGGTTGAGGGGCTAGGAAGCTGCTGAGGGTCCTGTTTTTTTATGGGATGGCCAGACAAGGCCTCCCTTCTTGGGTGATGCGAGAGCCAGGACGTGAATGAACGGAGGGAAGAGAGCTGTGTACATGTCTCGGGAGGAATGGTTCCGGGGAGGGGAAGGGGGGTGGGCAGGGAGAGCGCCAGGAGTTGGGGCAGAGGAGGCTGAGGCCAGGTAAGGGCGGGGCCTCAGGGGCTCTGAATAAGTAAACTGCTCCTTCCTAAGTGCTTGCTAGCAAGCTGACTGGAGGTCACTTTCCTGGTGGGCTTTGCTAGCAAAACAAAGCCTGCCTGAAATCTGTTCCTTTGATCCCTAACCAGACTAAACCCCCAGAAGCAAACATTGTTCTCTTCCCCTTTACATCCTTAAAGATCAGCATGGCACCTAGGCACTCAATAAATGTCTATTATACAAATGGGGAGCTATGCTGTTTCAACTTCGGGTAATCAAGCTTGAGACAGAAATGGAAACGCTCTGGACAGTTTTGGATGGAGATAGGCATGTACCTCCTGGTGTTTGGAAGACCACCTTTGCTCTGTCTGGGCTGGAGAAGGGCCCTTTGACTTAGGTCGAAGAGGGTGGGGAGGCCTAGGTGCTGTGGCTAGAAGCAGAGCTAGGGGCCTACCAGTGCCGCTGGTACCCAGCACGGTGGCCCAACAGCAGTGTTGACCCAGAGAGGCAGCAGAGGGAAGGCTGCCGTGGAGAAAATAGTGCCCACCTGGTCCCGGGGGTGATAGAAGTGCCACCTCTGAGTCAGATGGTTCCAGGTGTCACAGGCACGGAGGGCTGAGGCAAGGAGTGGTGAGAGTCCCCCATTAGGGGAAGGCTGAGCCTGGAGTGGGAAGGGGCATCCAGGCAAGCAGGGGGCAGCCGAAGGCTATGGTCTCAGGGTCCTGTCTCATCTGCCTTCCAGGATTGCCATTTTCAGACTGGTGATGAGAAAGAATCTGTCATGTGAATAAAGGGTCAGAACCAGACTCAGCAAGGGGTCCTCCGTGTGACCACCTACAAATTCCTCAGACGCCGCTGCTGGGAGAGGATGCGCGGTGAAGGCGCACCTTGTTATTCTAGGGCCTGCGTCCCTGGCTTCCGTCCTTCCCTGACTCTGACTCAGCTCGCTGGTGTGCTGGATCCGGCCCTCCCCGGCTGGTGAGGGCTGGTTGCGTTTATCACTTCCCAGCCTCCTGTTCAGCGACAGTGACAGCCGCGGGTGTGAGAGAGATGCAAAGTGGTAGGAACGCAGAGTCGGGTGCAGACCCCAGAGCTAGGCTGCCTCCGTTTGACTCCCGGTTCTGCAGCTGCTAGCTTCGACGTGTCAGGCGAGTTGTAACCCCTCAGTGCCTCAATTTCCTCATCAGTTTAATAGGAGCGATCACATCTGCCTCGGGGAGTTCGGATGAGATGCGTGAGCATATGTAAAGTGCTGGACACAGGGCATAGCACGCAGAGAGCATGTGTTCTGGGCGCTGGCTCAGTCCATCGCAGCCGCTGGAAGCCCGGTCCCGGCAGTGGCTTCGAGAGCCAAGGTCCAGCCTGATTGCGTGTCCTCCCTCCTCTGGCCTCTCTTTGGCCTACTTTCCACCTTGAAGACGGTGCGTGGCGTCACTGGCCTGCGAATCCGGGAATCGCCCTGGGACCCGGAGGCACAGCTGCTTGGCCTTTAGAGTTCTTATAACAGAGAGGGACAGAAAGCTGCCAACATCTGTAAGAACATCTGTTAAACATTTGCTCCCCACGTTTCCACGCAACAGGCTAAGGTATATGTAGAACTAGCTGTTCCTATGAAAGAAGGGAGTCTATGCTCCATTTAGAAGGGCAAGTGCGACATCCATATTGGTCCTATTTAATTGTGAAACCCAATTATTTTATTGTGAAGTTACAGGGAGTGAATGATATGCAGGAAAAAGCCCAGTACTCAAAGTCAAGAGTTTAATACTTGAGTCCTGGGTCTTCACTACTTGTGTTCTTGACCAGAATTTAAATACTTGGTGGTTGAATTAATCCAGCTTACCTTAAAGGGCTCTTTTCCCTAGAATGGGTTTGTAAGAAAAGCATGTAAGTGGGCATTACAGTTCCCTCAATCAGACCTACTCTTGAATTCAAGGTGCAGGGCAATTTATAACAAAAATAAATAAGAAATATTTCTTGTAAGAAACCTTAGATGACAGCCTGTTGTCTATGCAGCCCGTGAGTTGTGAGATTTGGAATTACTGTGCAGTGATAAAGGGTGGTTGGGCCTCTGGTTCTGTAGGGAAGGGGCACATTTGCTAAAAGTTTTGGGTCTGACTGATTTGGGCAAAGCCTGATGACAGCGGTTATATGGCGGTCTGACAAAAGCTAACTGAGCTGAGACCTTCCTCCCCTGAAGAAAATCTGACAGAAAAGAGAAGCAAAAATCTAATCATTAAACATCTGAATCACTTAGTTGATGGGTCCCAACGGGGGGAGAATTATCATGCATACCTTGATTGTGATCCATGGCAAGGAGTCCCTGAAAGTCTGCAAAAGGCAGTGGGCAGGGTGCCTTGTGCTTTTTTCACTTGTTAATGCGAACTGTTCCCTTCTCAGTTTAGGATTTCAGCATCTTTTTTGGGAGACACAGCTCAACCCATAACAGCATCCAAGGGGCTATGCATGGAGGAATCAAGTGTCTAAATGGCTCAATAAAGTAATTACAAATGTTACTGAGTGTTTACGATGGACAGGGCACTTTATTATACAGATTATCTTCTTAAAATAATGCGGCAGTTGCTATGTTGAGCCCATTTTACGGATGAAGAAAGTGAAGCTTAGAATAAGAGACCTTTCCAAGGTCACACAGGTTTCAAGCTCAGGACTGTCTAACTCCCACATCTGAACTTGTAATCACTAAGCATACTACCTCTAGGATGGGACCCTGGGCCTGGGAAACAAAAATGCTCCATGCTCCTTATTTAATTTTTATTAAGTAAAATCTACTCATCTCTTTCTCCATTTTTGCCAGTAAAATTGAGTTCTACAGGCTAGTTCCTCGCTTCTTATTGTTTAAGGTATTATTTGATGAATTTTGGTAATTACAAAATCACATAACCATCACCACAGTCTAGATATAGGAGAGGTCTTTACCCTCAGAAGTTTCCTCAGAGCCCTTTACAATCGGTCCCTGTCCCTAACCCCCAGAGACAAGGAACCACTGATCTGCTCTTTGTCATTATAGTTTTGTAAGGGCCTGGTTTTGGTTTATAAGTGCTAAGATCCTAGAAAAATGAGGCGTCATTATTAATCAAAAGAGCCTGAAAAAGAGAAGCAGGGAATGTCCCTGTCCCCTGCAGTTACAGAGGGAGAAATAACTTTGATAATTAAAATAATCTGATTTGGTAAGTTAATTTGATAATATTCACAAGACTATTAATTTTTGTACTCTGTTATTTTTAAATTTATTCATCTATTTTGCAATTTGAATTTACCTCTTACCCATGAATAATTTTATCACATCTATCTCGGTCATTTGGAAAACACTGGCTTGCTGTTACATAGATCTTCCAAATGCCACACATTTCATTACACAATTAAAAAAACTCAACAGTTGTTAGTATCACCATCAATCTCGTCAGGAAAGCCTCTGAGGATTGGGAACTGTCAATTTCGTGGTGGTGAGCATACATTTTCAAAAATTCAGATTTCATCTTTAAAACCTGAATTTTATTAGCATCAAATACTGTCAGTTGTCTTCCTTCAAGTGACAGGCTCACTTTGTTCATTTTTGAGAAACTGTCTACCAAACCCAAGTCTGGATAACCTATTTATCTGTCAGCTATTCTTTCAAGTAAAAGTGGTGTTCCATGTGAAAGGCAGTTCAGCTTGCAAATCAGAGAGTTGCCCGAGTACTTTCCCTCAAGACAACTATCCAGTCTGGGTATGAGGGAGAAGGGCTCCATGTGTACATCCCATTCATGCCACAGAACATGTAAGAGGTGTACTCAAGGAGTGAGATATAATAAAATGTAATTTTTTCTATTGCTTCAAAGACATTTGTAAGTGAAGCTGGTTCCTTCCCCCAGATCCCACCTGCTGCAGGTCCGTGGAGGTGAAGAAGGCAATGATGACTAGTATAGTTCAGCACCACTGTCCCGGTTCACGTTAAAGAGCCAACAGACTTACCCACCATTGCTTTTGCAGGGTCAGTGCAATATCAACACGCCTTCAAATATGCAAGTGATGTTTCAGTATTATTATGAAAGTAGTTTTGACTTTGTGAAATTCTTGAAAGGGTCTCGGTCCTCCCAGGGAACTGTAAACATATTTTAAGAACTATTCTTATAGGGGAAAAGGCAAAAACCAGAGTGAGCCTCTAATTAAACAGTGTTTCCTCAAACCAGGAATATGTAAGTGATGGTCTACAGTGCTATATAAAGTAGATAGATAAAATCCTCTGAACCCAGAAAACAAAGAAAAGGTTTACAAAAGTCACCCAATATCCATGAAAAATGATAAAATGAAGTAAAAATTTCAAAGAAAAAATCAGAACTTCTTGTCTTAGCAGTGGAGGGTCTTCCAGAACTCAACTGCAGCCTGGATATTCCCAGGCCCAGGCTACTACTGATCAGAAATTAGTTTAATATTTTAAAATGTTATTTAAAAATTAATATTTTATTTATATAAAAGCATATACAACATAGATGTAAGTTATAAAGCATAATAATAAAATGAACACTGATGAGCCCACATCCCAATTTAAGAGTTACAAGATTTAACCCATCAGCAGTCTACCCCTCTATTTTATCCCAGGAACAGACAATATCCTACATTTTAGATTTATTGTTTCCTTGCTTTTTTTAAAAAATTGTTTTTAGAGGACTTGCAAGATGGCAGCGTGAGAGGTGAGACAGAGAGCTCCTTCCAAAACCACAAATTGTACAAAAATATAGTTAATTAATACAACTAACCTTAAAACAGCAACAAGAAAGAAGGCTGAACCAGACTGCAAACAGACCTCACGAAACAGGGTAACGTAGGGAAGCCTTAATCTGGCAGAACCCAAGCCCCTCCCCCATCCCAGCTCACTGGCGGGAGGAAGAGAAACAGAGCGGGGAGGGGGTGGAAACCTGGGACTGCTGGACACCTAGCCCTGGAGATCTACTTTGTAGCAGAATCCAATAGTGTGTGATGCTCTGGACGTTGGGGAGCTCGGACAGGCGGAGTGCTTGAGAAATTGACATTCTGGCCATTTGTGGAGGACGGGATCCACACCTGGCCACTCTGTGTCAGAGGAAAGGCAGGCAGTCTGAGAGGCTTCCTAGCAGCGAGAGGGCTGCTGAAGGGCCGGGGTTTGCATGGAGCTTGCTGTGCGGAAGAAGGGAGAGCTGGACAAGGCTGCCTGGGTGCTCTCTGTCCAGCTGGTTGGGAACTTGGGGGAGCTTCAGGTGCTCCATTCCCCTGGCTGCCTACTCAGCTCTGAGGCCCCCACCATGACACACAGCCTGTCAAACCTTCCTACTGGCCTGCAGGCACCTGCTGGCAGACTAGCAGTCACTGCACAGGCATCAGGCCAGCCAGAGGGAGGCCCCGCCTACAACAGCTAGAGACGCAAAGCACAGAGGTTTACACGTGTGTGCTTGGACCACTGCCTCTGACACTGGAGACAGGCACCACATACAGGAATCAGAAAACAGATCTTTCCTCCCCCCAGGCATTGCTCTGCTCCCCTAAGACCCCCAACCTCACTCTAGGGACTGAGCAGCTCCAGACTGAAGTTTCTGTGCACTAGTGGGCACCAAACAGAAATATGAAACAACAAAAGAACATGGTTCAAACCAAAATCTCACAACCCCAGAAAGAGGGCCAAATGAAACTGAACTCACCGATCTTCCTGATAGAGTGTTCAAAATAAAAATTATAAACATGCTTATGGAGGTACAGAAAAATATTCAAGAACTCAGGAAACGAATTTAAGTTGGAGATTCAATCATTAAGAAATTCCATATCTGAAATGCAACATACAATGGAGGGATTTAAAAGCAGATTAGAGGTAGTAGAAGATATGGTAAATGGAATAGAAATTAGAGAAGAGGAATACAAAGAAGCTGAGGCACAGAAAGAAAAAAGGATCTCTAAGAATGAAAGAATATTGAGAGAACTGTGTGACCAATCCAAATGGAACAATATTCGCATTGTAGGGGTACCGGAAGAAGAAGAAGAGAGAAAAAGGGATAGAAAGTGTCACTGAGGAGGTAATTGCTGAAAACTTCCCCAATCTGGGGAAGGAGATAGTCTCTCAAGGCATGGAGGTGCACAGATCTCCCAACACAAGGGACCCAAGGAAGACAACATCAAGACATATAATAATTAAAATGCCAAAGATCAAGGATAAGGACAGACTTTTAAAAGCAGCTAGAGAGAGGGAAAAATTACATACAAAGGAAAACCCATCAGGCTGTCATCAGACTTCTCAACAGAAACCTTACAGGCCAGAAGGGAGTGGTATGATATATTTAATGCAATGAAGCAGAAGGGCCTTGAACCAAGAATATTTTACCCGGAAAGGTTATCATTTAAATTTGAAGTAGGGATTAAACAATTTACAGATAAGCAAAAGCTGACAGAATTTACCTCCCACAAACCACCTCTACAGTGCATTCTGGAGGGACTCCTATAGATGGAAGTATTCCTAAGGCTAAATAGATGTCACCCAAGGAATTGACAAAGAGTACAGAATATGATTAATAACATACAAAGAATGGAGGAGGAAGAAAAACAAGGAAAACAAAACCTTTACGTTGTGTTTGTAATAGTATACAAAGTAAGTTAAATTAGACTGTTGGATAGTAAGGGAATCGCCCTTGAACCTTTGGTAACCACGAATCTAAAGCCTGCAATGGCAATAAGTATGTACCTATCGATAATCACCCTAAATGTAAATGGTCGGAATGCACCAATCAAAAGACATAGATTACTAAATGGATAAAAAACAAAAACAAGACCAATCTATATGCTGCCTACAAGAGACTCACTTCAAACCCAAAGACATACCCAGACTGAAAGTGAAGGGATGGAAAAAGATATTTCATGCACCTAATAGTGAGAAAAAAGCAGGACTTGCAGTACTTGTAACAGACAAAATAGACATTGAAACAAAGAAAGTCACAAGAGACTAAAAAGGACATTACATAATGATAAAAGTGTCAGCCCAACAAGAGGATATAACTATTATAAATATCTATGAACGGAACACTGGATCACCTACATATATGAAACAAATACTAACAGAATTAAAAGGGGAAATAGAATGCAATGCATTCATTTAGGAGACTTCAACACACCACTCACTCCAAAGGACAGTCCACCAGACAGAAAATAAGTAGTAAAGAGACAGAGGCACTGAACAACATACTAGAACAGATGTAACTAACAGACATCTACATGACACTCCATCCAGAAGCAACAGGATACACATTCTTCTCAAGTGCACATGGAACATTTTCAAGAATTGATCATATATTAGGGCACAAAAAAAAACCTTAGTAAATTCAATCAGATTGAAATTGTACCAGCCAGTTTCTCAAATCACAAAGGTATGAAACTAGAAATAAATTACACAAAGAAAATGAAAAAGCCCACAAACACATGACAGTTTAATAACATGCTCCTAAATAATCAATGGATCAATGACCAAATAAAAACAAGAGATCAAGCAATATATGGAGACAAATGACAACAATAATTCAACATCACAAAATCTGTGGGATGCAGCGAAGGCTGTGCTAAGAGGGAAATATATTGCAACACGGGCCTACCCCAGGATAGAAGAACAATCCCAAATGAACAGTCTAAACTCACAATTAATGAAACTAGAAAAGAAAGAACAAATGAGGCCCAAAGTCAGTAGAAGGAGGGACATAATAAAGATTAAAGCAGAAATAAATATAATTGAGAAGAATAAAACAATAGAAAGAATCAATGAAAGCAAGAGCTGGTACTTTGAGAAAATAAAATAGATAAACCCCTAGCTGGACTTATTAAGAAAAAAAGAGAGTCTACACACATAAACAGAATCAGAAAGGAGAAAGGAAAAATCACTACAGACGCCACAGAAATACAAAGAATTATGAGGAAATACTGTAAAAAATTATATGGCTACAAACTGGATAATCTAGAAGAAATGGACAACTTTCTAGAAAAATACAACCTTCCAAGGCTGACCCAGGAAGAAAGAGAAAATATGAATAGACCAATTACCAGCAAAGAAATTGAATTGGTAATCAAAAAACTCCCTAAGAACAAAACTCCTGGACCACATGGTTTCACTGCTGAATTTTATCAAACATTTAGTGAAGACTTAATACCCATCCTTATTAAAGTTTTTCAAAAAGTAGAAGAGGAGGGAATGCTCCCAAACTCATTCTATGAGGCCAACTTCACTCTTATTAAAACCAGGCAAAGGAACCACAAAAAAGGAAAATTACAGACCAATATCCCTGATGAACATAGATGCAAAAATACTCAAAAAAATATTAGCAAACCGAATTCAAAAATACATCAAGAAGATCATCCATCATGATCAAGTGGGATTCATCCCAGGGAAGCAAGGAAGGTTCAACATTCGAAAATCCATCAACATCATCCACTACATCAATAAAAAGAAGGACAAAAGCCACATGATCATCTCCATAGATGCTGAAAAAGCATTCTACAAAATTCAATATTCATTCATGATAAAAACTCTCAACAAAATGGGTATAGAGGGCAAATACCTCAACATAATAAAGGCCATATATGACAAACCCATAGCCAACATTATATTTAACAGCAAGAAGCTGAAAGCTCTTCTTTCCTTTAAGATCGGGAACAAGACAAGGATGCCCACTCTCCCCACTTCTATTCAACATAGTTGTGGGGGTCCTAGCCACGGCAATCAGAAAACACAAAGAAATGAAAGGCACCCAGATTGGCAAGGAAGAACTCAAACTGTCCCTGTTTGCAGATGACATGATAGTGTACATAAAAACCCTAAAGAATCCACACCAGAACTACTAGATCTAATATCTGAATTCATCAAAGTTGCTGGATACAAAATTAATACACAGAAATCTGTTGCATTTCTATACACTAATGATGAACTAGCAGAAAGAGAAATCAGGAGAGCAGTTCCATTCACAATTGCATCCAAACGAATAAAATATCTAGGAATAAACCTAACCAAGGAGGTGAAAGACCTATACCCTGAAAACTACAAGACACTCCTAAGAGAAATTAAAGAGGACACTAATAAATAGAAACTCATCCCATACTCTTGGCAAGGAAGAATTAATATTGTCAAAATGGCTATACTACCTAAAGTCATCTACAGATTCAATGCAATCCCTATCAAAATACCAAAAGCCTTCTTCAATGAACTGGAACAAATAGTTCTAAAATTCATATGGAACCACAAAAGACCCCGAATAGCCACAACAATGCCGAGAAGGAGGAATAAAACGGGGAATTACGTTCCCTGACTTCAAGCTCTAATACAAAGCCACAATAATTAAGACAATTTGGTATTGGCACAAGAACAGACCCACAGACCAGTGGAACAGAATAGAAAATCCAGACATTAACCCAAACATATACGGTCAATTAATGTATGATAAAGGAGCCTTGGATATACAATAGGGAGATGACAACCTCTTCAGCAGCTGGTGTTGGCAAAACTGGACAGCTACATGTAAGAGAATGAAACTGGATTACTGTCTAACCCCATACACAAAAGTAAACTCAAATGGATCAAAGACCTGAATGTAAGTCATGAAACCATAAAACTCTTAGAAAAAAACATAGGCAAAAATCACTTGGACATAAACATGAGCGACTTCTTCATGAACATATCTCCCCGGACAAGGGAAACAAAAGCAAAAATGAACAAGTGGGACTATATCAAGCTGAAAAGCTTCTACACAGCAAAGGACACCATCAGTAGAACAAAAAGACATCCTACAGTATGGGAAAATATATTCATAAGTGACATGTCAGATAAGGGGTTGACATTCAAAATATATAAAGAACTCACACACCTCAACAAACAAAAAGTAAACAATCCAATTAAGAAATGGGCAGAGGCCATGAATAGACACTTCTCCAAAGAAGAAATTCAGATGGCCAACAGGAACATGAAAAGATGCTCCACATGGCTTATCATCAGAGAAATGCAAATTAAAACCACAATGAGATATCACCTCACACCAGTTAGGATGGCCAACATCCAAAACACAAACAACAACAAATGTTGGCGAGGATTTGGAGAAATGGGAACCCTCCTACACTGCTGGTGGGAATGCAAATTAGTTCAACCATTGTGGATAGCAGTATGGAGGTTCCTCAAAAAGCTCAAAATAGAAATACCATTTGACCCAGGAATCCCACTCCTAGGAATTTACCCTAAGAATGCAGCAGCCCAGTTTGAAAAAGACAGATGCACCCCTATGTTTATTGCAGCACTATTTACAATAGCCAAGAAGTGGAAGCAACCTAACTGTCCATCAGTAGATGAATGGATAAAGAAGCGGTGGTATATATATATATACAATGGAATATTATTCAGCCATAAGAAGAAAACAAATCCTTCCATTAGCAACAACATGGATGAAGCTAGAGGGTATTATGATCAGTGAAATAAGCCAGGCAGAGAAAGACAAGTATGAAATGATTTCACTCATCTGTGAAGTGTAAGAACAAAGATAAAACTGATGGAACAAAGCAGCAGCAGACTCACAGAACCCAAGAATTGACTAACAGTTTCCAAAGGGAAAGGGATTGGGGAAGAGGGGTGGGAAGGGGAGGATAAAGGGGAAAAGGGGCTATTACAATTAGCACACATAATGTTGCGGGGTGGTGGTGGGGTGGTGGAATATGGGGAAGGCAGTATAGCACAGAGAAGACAAGTAGTGATTCTATAACATCCTTCTACTATGATGGACAGTGACTGCAATGGGTATGTGATGGAGACTTGATAATAGGGGGAGTCTTGTAACCATAATGTTGCTCATGTAATTGTATATTAATAATAGCAAAATAAGAAATTGTTTTATCACAAATCATATTGTATTTATTTTTGTGCTTTATAAAATTGTTTTAGTACTACATTTGTCTTTTAAAATTTGTTCTTGTTCAGTCAACTTTGTTTCTGAGATTCATCCATGTTGCACATAGCTGTGAACCATTCATTTTCGTTGCTATATAGTATTCCATTGTGAATGTACCATTATTTACTTATCCATTTACCTGCCAGCAGTCCTTTAGTGTTCCTAGTGTTTTGGTATCATGAAGAATACTAATATAAAAATAGTTGTATATATCTACTGGTACTATGTGTTTCTCTTGGGTGTGCACCAAAGGAGGGAATTGCTGGGTTGTAAGATACACACATGCTTACCCTTACAGACATCTTGTTAAGTTTCTATCCAATTTGTAGTTATATATACTATATAGGGGTAAGTATAGCATAGGAGTTTCCATTGATCTATTTCCCAGTACTTGGTATTGTCAGTCAGTGTAGTGAGTACACTACACTACATGGTGTCTTGATATGAATTTACTTTCTATTTCTATTTCCTTGAGAAGATTGAACATCTTTCTAAATTATATTCACCATTCACTTCCTTGAAATACCTGCTCATGTCTTTTGCACATTTTTCTATTATATCCTTTTTTATTTATCTGTAGGAGTTCTTTATTGATTTTTGGTATTGATTCTATGTTAGACATATGTATGTGTTGCTAATATCTTCTGCCAGGTTGTGGCTTGTCCTTTCAGGTTCAAAGTTACCAATGTTTGTTTTATGGATAGCACTTTTCGTACTGCTTATATCCCTAACTTGAAGTCATAAAGTGTTCCCCTATTAATCCACCTGGCTGAGGCCACAGTGTTGTTGAATTGAAGCCATAACTGAGAGTGAATTAGTTTTCTGGGGCACCCATAATAAAATACACAGACTGGGTGGCTTAAACAATAGAAATTTATTTTCTCACAGTTCTGAAGGCTGGAAGTCTTAGCTAGAGATGCCAGCAGATTTGGTTTCTAGTGAAACCCCTGTTCCTGGCTTTCAGATGGCCACCTTGCTGCTGTGTCTTCACATGGCCTCTTTTCTGTGTATGTGGAGGAAGAGTGAGCCCTTTTTGTAAGAGCACCAGTTCTATCAGTTTAGGGCCCCGACCTTATGACATCACTTAACTTTTATAACATCCTTATAGTCCCTGTCTCCAAATGCAGTCACATTGGGAGTTAGGGCTTCAACATATGACTTTTGAGGGGGACATAATTCAGTTCATAACAGAGGATACCTTTTCTCTTTTTCTTGACTTTAAAGGAAATACTTTTATAGTTAACTAGTTTGTTCTTGGTCTTCAGTAGGTGTATGTTATCAAGGTAAGCAAGTTCTCTTTTATTCCTGCTTTGGTAAGAAGGTTTTTGGTGGTGGTGGTGGTGGTAAATGGTGATCACATATTGAATTTTGTCAAATGCTTTTCCTTCATCTATTGAAATTATTATGTTTTTTTCTCCTTGAATCTGTTAATATGATAAATATATTTATGCATTTTGTAGGGTTAAACTACCCTTGCCTTTCTGGTATAAACTCAACTTGGTCAAGATGTATTATCATTTTATGGGTTTGTTGTGTTAATACTTTGTTTAGGATTTTTTGCGTTTATATTCATGGGATTGGCTTGTAATATCTTTCTCATATTGTACTTGTCTGGTTTGATCTTGAGTTTATACTCACTTTACAGAATAGGTTGGAGGAGTGTATCTTCTTTTTCTGTTCTTTGGAAAGACAGTGAATATTGTGGTAAAGAGCATGAATTCTAAAGTGCCAAACTATGTGTTGATAAGTCACAGAGCTGTAATTTCCAGGTACTGTGAGAATAACTTGGTGATGAGGCCAGTGGGCCTGTATCAAATTCCTTTTCAGAAATCCCCCAATGATAGGGTCTATTAAGTTAAAATCTAGGAAAAATAATTAGCTTATAAGCCTTTAAATAGTCAGGTGCTACTTACTACTTACTGTTTGAATGGTGTTACTGGCTATGATCCTGAAGTCCTACATTTTCTCAGTGTTTCCACTTTAATCATAAATGTAAAATATATAAACTTTAGAAATGTCAGCATCAAAATGTAGGCAAGATCCAAAATCCTTATAAAATATCCATGGAATGTGAAAATTCTTATTGTAACAACTGGATGCCCACAGAATATCCTTGCTTCCCAGGAAGGAAGCCAGATGGGAGGCGAAGAAGAATTTTCAGAGATACAAATAAAGGAAAGAAACCTATAGATGATTTGCATGGATTTCCCTTGCGTATGCCTGGTCTCTAGCTGTGTGAGAGAAGACAGACCTTTATTTGTTTGGAGGTTGTCCTCGGAACTTCTGGCTTAATAGATGTTGGGGATAGTATTCTAAGACAGTTTGCTAGAATTTCAGTGCTTCACTTTCGCTAAGCTGCTGCCTCCTCTACTTTACCTTCAAAGGTGACAAATGCAATGGTAAGGGGAAACCTCACATCTTTGCTGGCAGGGACATATACGAAGTATTCAGAGCTGTGATTTGCTATGTTTTCAGATTCTTCCATCTCATAATTTTGAAAGATGCTTAAAGAGAAGCTGCACTATAATGCTAACATTTTGGAACTCAAAAACTCCAAATGGAGATGTTTCTACCTTTTTAAAATTTGTATTTTTATATTTAAAGGCATGAATAATACAACTCTTGCCATATCTTCAAGCTCAGAGATTGTTTCCTCAGCCATGTCTAGTCTATGAATAAGCCCTTCAAACACATTCTTCATTCTGTTACAATGTTTTTATTTTATTTTATTTTATTTTATTTTATTTTATTTTATTTTGGTATCATTAATCTACAATTACATGTGCAACATTATGGTTACTAAACTCCCCACTTCACCAAGTCCCCCCCACATACCCCATTACAGTCAATGTCCATCAGTGTAGTGAGATGCTACAGAATCACGACTTGTCTTCTCTGAGTTGTACAGCCCTCCCCGTGCCCCCCCTACATTATGTGTGCTAATCATAATGCCCCTTTTTCCCCCTTGTCTCTCCCTTCCCGCCCATCCCCCCCAGTCCCTTTCCCTTTGGTAACTATTAGTCCATTCTTGGGTTCTGTCAGTCTGCTGCTGTTTTGTTCTTCAGTTTTTTTTCTTTGCTCTTTTATTCCACATATGAGTGAAATCATTTGGTACTTGTCTTTCTCCGCCTGGTTTATTTCACTGAGCATAATACTCTCTAGCTCCATCCATGTTGTTGCAAATGGTAGGATTTGTTTTCTTCTTATGGCTGAATAATATTCCATTGTGTATATGTACCACATCTTCTTTATCCATTCATCTACTGATCGACACTTAGGTTGCTTCCATTTCTTGGCTATTATAAATAGTGCTGCGATAAACATAGGGGTGCATCTGTCTTTTTGAACCTGGGCTGCTGCATTCTTAGGGTAAATTCCTAGGAGTGGGATTCCTGGGTCAAATGGTATTTCTATTTTGAGTTTTTTGAGGAACCTCCATACTGCTGTCCACAGTGGTTGAACTAATTTGCATTCCCACCAGCAGTATAGGAGGGTTCCCCTTTCTCCACATCCTCTCCAACATTTGTTGTTTGTGTTTTGGATGTTGGTCATCCTTACTGGTGTGAGGTGATATCTCATTGTGGTTTTAATCTGCATTTCTCTGATGATTAGCGATGTGGAGCATCTTTTCATGTGCCTGTTGGACATCTGAATTTCTTCTTTGGAGAAGGATCTATTCATATCCTCTGCCCATTTCTTAATTGGATTATTTGCTTTTTGTTTGATTATTTTGGATATCAACCCCTTATCGGATATGTCATTTATGAATATATTCTCCCATACTGTAAGATGTCTTTTTGTTGTACTGATGGTGTCCTTTGCTGTACAGAAGCTTTTCAGCTTGATATAGTCCCACTTGTTCATTTTTGCTTTTGTTTCCCTTGTCCGGGGAGATATGTTCATGAAGAAGTCGCTCATGTTTATGTCCAAGAGATTTTTGCCTATGTTTTTTTCCTAAGAGTTTTATGGTTTCATGATTTACACTCAGGCCTTTGATCCATTTTGAGTTAACTTTTGTGTATGGGGATAGACAGTATCCAGTTTCATTCTCTTTCATATAGCTGTCCAGTTTTGCCAACACCAGCTGTTGAGGAGGCTGTCATTTCCCCATTGTATATCCATGGATCCTTTCTCATACATTAATTGACCATATATGTTCAGGTTAATGTCTGGACTTTCTATTCTGTTCCACTGGTCTGTGGGTCTGTTTTTGTGCCAATACCAAATTGTCTTGATTACTGTAGCTTTGTAGTAGAGCTTGAAGTCTGGGATCGTAATTCCCCCTGTTTTATTCCTCCTTCTCAGGATTGCTTTGGTTATTCGGGGTCTTTTGTGGTTCCATATGAATTTTAGAACTATTTGTTCCTGTTGATTGAAGAATACTGTTGGTATTTTGATAGGGATTGCATTGAATCTGTAGATTGTTTTAGGTAGTACAGCCATTTTGACAATATTTATTCTTCTTAGCCAAGAGCATTGAATGAATTTCCATTTGTGAGTGTCCTCTTTAATTTCTCTTAGGAGTGTCTTGTAGTTTTCAGGGTATAGGTCTTTCACTTCCTTCATTAGGTTTATTCCGAGATATTTTATTCTTTTTGATGCAATTGTGAATGGAATTGTTTTCCTGATTTCTCTTTCTGCTAGTTCATCTTTAGTGTATAGGAAAGCAACAGATTTCTGTGTGTTAATTTTGTATCCTGCAACTTTGCTGAATTCAGTATTAGTTCTAGTAGTTTTGGAGTGGAGTCTTTAGGGTTTTTTATGTACAATATCATGTCATCTGCAAACAGTGACGATTTGACTTCTTCTTTACTAATCTGGTGCCTAGTACTTCTTTGATTTGTCTGATTGCCGTGGCTAGGACCTCCAGTACTATATTGAATAACAGTGGGGAGAGTCGGCATCCTTGTCTTGTTCCCGATCTTAGATGAAAAGCTTTCAGCTTCTCACTGTTAAACATAATGTTGGCTGTGCGTTTGTCATATATGGCCTTTATTATGTTGAGCTACTGGCCCTCTATACCCATTTTGTTGAGAGTTTTTATCATGAATGAATTTTGTCAAATGCTTTTTCAGCATCTAGGGAGATTATCATGTGGTTTTTGTCCTTTTTGTTGATGTAGTGGATGATGTTGATGGATTTTTCGAATGTTGTACCATCCTTGTGTCCCTGAGATGAATTCCACTTGATCATGGTGTATGATCCTCTTGATGTATTTTTGAATTTGGTTTGCTAATATTTTGTTGAGTGTTTTTGCATCTATGTTCATCAGGGATATTGGTGCATAATTTTCTTTTTTGGTGGGGTCTTTGCCTGGTTTTGCTATTAGAGTGATGCTGGCTTCATAGAATGAGTTTGTAAGTATTCCCTCCTCTTCTTTTTTTTGGAAAACTTTAAGGAGAATGGGTCGTATTTCTTCTCTATATGTCTGGTAAAAATCACCAGCAAATCCATCTGGCTGGAGGGTTTTGTTCTTGGGTAGTTTTCTGATTACTGATTCCATTTCATTGCTGGTAATTGGTCTCTTTAGGTTTTCTGTTTCTTCCTTGGTCAGTCTTGGAAGGTTGTATTTTTCTAAGAAGTTGTCCATTTCTTCTAGGTTTTGCAGCTTTTTATCATATAGATTTTCATAGTATTCTCTAATAATTCTTCGTATTTCTCTGGGGTCCGTCATGATTTTTCCTTTCTCATTTCTGTTTCTGTTTATGTGTGTAGATTCTCTTTTTCTCTTAATTAAGTCTGGCTAGGGGTTTATCTATTTTGGTTATTTTTTCACAGAATCAGCTCTTGATTTCATTGATTTTTTCTATCATTTTATTCTTCTCAATTTTATTTATTTATTCTCTAATCTTTATTATGTCCCTCCTACTGGTGACTTTGGGCCTCCTTTGTTCTTCTTTTTCCAATTTCAATAATTGTGACTTTAGACTATTCATTTGGGATTGTTCTTCCTTCTTTAAATAGGCCTGGATTGCAATATACTTTCCTCTTAGAACTGCCTTTGCTGCATCCCACAGAAGTTGCAGCTTGGTGTTGTTGTTGTCATTTGTTTCCATATATTGTGTGATCTAAGTTTTAATTTGGTCATTGATCCATTGATTATTTAGGAGCATGTCGCTGAGCCTCCATATATTTGTGAGACTTTTTGTTTTCTTTGTACAATTTATTTCTAGTTTTATACCTTTGTGATCTGAGAAGTTGGTTGGTTGAATTTCAATATTTTTGAATTTACTGAGGTTCTTCTTGTGGCCTAGTATGTGGTCTATTCTGGTAAATGTTCCATGTGCACTTGACAAGATTGTGTATCCTGCTGCTTTTGGGTGTAGAGTTCTGTAGATGTCTGTTAGGTCCATGTGTTCTAGTGTGTTGTTCAGTGCCTCTGTGTCTTTACTTACTTTCTGTATGGTTGATCTGTCCTTTGGAGTGAGTGGTGTGTTGAAGTCTCCTAAAATGAATGAATTGCTTTCTATTTCCTCCTTTAATTCTGTTAGTATTTGTTTCACATATGTCGGCACTCCTGTGTTGGGTGCATATATATTTATAATGGTTATATTCTCTTATTGGACTGACACCTTAATCATTATGTAATGTCCTTCTTAATCTCTTGCTACTTTCTTTGTTTTGAAGTCTATTTTGTCTGATACAAGTACTGCAACACCTGCTTTTTTCTCCTTGTTGTTTGCATGAAATATCTTTTTCCATCCCTTAACCTTTAGTCTGTGTATATCTTTGGGTTTGAGGTGAGTCTCCTGTAAGCAGCATATAGATGGGTCTTGCTTTTTTATCCATTCTATTACTCTTTTGTCTTTTGATGCATTCAGTCCATTTATATTTAGGCTAATTTTCGATAGATATGTACTTATTGCCATTGCTGGCTTTAGATTCGTGGTTACCAAAAGTTCAAGGGTTGCTTCTTTATTATCTGACAGTCTAACTTAACTCTCTTGTTAAGCTATTATAAACACAGTCTGATGATTCTTTATTTCTCTCCATTCTTATTCTTCCTCCTCCTTTATATGCTACATATTTTATTCTGTACTCATTTACGTTTCCTTTGACCTGTTTTTATGGATAGTTGATTTTACTTTTTGCCTTTAGTTAGTATTGGCATGATCTGCTTTCTTTGCTATGATTTTGTTTCTCTGGTGACCTCTTTTTAGCCTTAGGAGTGCTTCCATCTAGAGGATTCCCTTTAAGATATTCTGTAGAGGTGGTTTGTGGGAGGCAAATTCCCTTAACTTTCGCTTGTCTGGGAATAGTTTAATCCTCCCTCAAATTTAAATGATAATCATGCTGGATACAGTATTCTTGGTTCAAGGCCCTTCTGTTTCATTACATTAAATATATCATGCCATTCTCTTCTGGCCTGTAAGGTTTCTGTTGAGAAATCTGATGATAGCCTGATGGGTTTTCCTTTGTAGGTGATCTTTTTTCTCTCTCTGGCTGTCTTTAATACTCTGTCCTTGTGTTTGATCTTTGCCATTTTAATTATTATGTGTCTTGGTGTTGTCTTCCTTGGGTCCCTTGTGTTGGGAGATCTGTGGGCTTCCATGGTCTGAGAAACTTATTCCTTCCCCAGCTTGGGGAAGTTTTCAGCAATTATTTCTTCAAAGACACTTTCTATCCCTTTTTCTCTCTCTTCTTCTTCTGGTATTCCTATAATGCAAATATTGTTCCGTTTGGATTGGTCACACAGTTCTCTTAATATTCTTTCATTCCTAGAAAACTTTTATCTCTCTCTGCCTCAGCTTCTCTGTACTCCTGTTCTCTGATTTCTATTCCATTAGCAGTCTCTTGCACCTCATCCAGTCTGCTCTTAAGCCTGTCAATCGCTTGTGTCATTTCTGTATTTTCTCTCCTGACTTCCTCCCTTAGTTCTTGCATATTTCTCTGTAGATCCATCAGCGTGGTTATGCCTTTTATTCTGAATTCTTTTTCAAGAAGATTGTTTAAATCATCCCATCAGGGCCTCTCCCTGGGGTTGTCTGGGTGATTCTTGTCTGGACCATATTCCTCTCTTTTCCTGGCGATCGAAGTGGTCACTGGCAGCTGCCACGTGTGTCAGCTAGGGGAACAAAGTGCATTCCTGCTTGTTTTTCTCCTTGCCCTTCTCTGCAGCCCATGCCGGTTACCCACACACTGGGAGGCCATCTCTGGGATAATCCCCTGAGCTGCCTGTGTGCGGGGTCGCCCTCAGCCTAGCCTCTAGTATTGCGGTGGTTTGCAATCATGCTGGGTGCTTCTGGTCCCCTTGGTGCCTTCCAGACCTTGCTATGGGTTCTGCGGCCCTTCCCAGTTAGCTGCTCACTCGCTGGGAGGAGGTTCTGTGTGGTTGCCATGGGCGGGGCCGCTCTCCCGCTGTTCTGCAGCTGTGGCGGATCCGCCAGACCCTTTGCGGCGCCGGCCAGGGGGAACGAGTGGCAGGCCGCTGATCTCTGTGAGGGGCTTCGGCTGGGCTGCTTTACCCTGCAGCTGATTAGGGGGCCTTAAGTTCCTCAAGATTCCCAGCCTGCTGGGCTGAGTGCACTGGGATGATTTTGTGCCGCTGTTGGGCCCTTGTCCCTTTAAGACTTTTAAAAAAGCACGCGCTTTTCTTTTGTCCCAGGGGAGCCGGCTGTGGGGACCCACTCGCAGTCTCCATCTCAGATCCTGCCCTTCCGTTTCTCTAATCTCCAGTACACCCTGTGGTGTGTGTCTGTGCTCCCGGTGCAGATCACCAGGGCTGGTTATTTAGCAGTCCCGTGCCTCCACTCCCTCCCCACTCTGATTCTTTTCCTCCCACCAGTGAGCTGGGGTGGGGGGTGTGCTCAGGTCCCACTGGATCGCGGCTTTGTATCTTACCCGCCTCGCGGGGTGCCGAGTTCTCGCAGGTGTAGCTGTAGCCTGGCTGTTGTACTATATCTTCTGGTCTCTCTTTTAGGAATAGTTGTATTTGTATTTTCACAAATATATATGGTTTTGGGAGGAGATTTCTGCTGCCCTGCTCATGCCGCCATCTTCCCAGAAGTCCCCCAGTGTTGTTGTTTTTTTATCTCCAGTATTACTTTCTATTTTTCCATCTCTCTGCTTACTATGCGCATCTGTTCTTGCATGTTGTCTGCTTTTTCCATTACAGCCCTTAGCATATTAATCACAGTTGTTTTAAGTTCACCATCTGATAATTCAAACATCCTTGCCACCTCTGAGTCTGGTTCTGATGTTTGTATGTTCAGTCTTTTCAAACTGTGTTTTTTGCATTTTTGTATGCCTCATAATTTTGTTGAAAGCTGGACTTGATGTACGAGTGAAAGGGATTCCAACAAACAAGCCTTTAATGATATGGTGGTGAAATGTGGGCATAAGGGAAGAGTTCTACAGTTCTTTGGTTGGGTTTCAGTCTTTTAGTGAACCTGTGGCCCAAGGCTGTTAACTTCACAAGTGCTTCTTAGTTTCAGACCCCATCCCCCCTGCCAATCTCTCCCCACACCCCCCACCACCACCTCCTGCCACCTTTAGGTGGGACAGGATGGCTAAGGTGGGCTAGAGTTCCCTATTTGCCTTCCCCTAAGTCAGTTAGGCTCTGGTAAAACCCCATAGTAGATTAGGCACTGGTAAAATAAAGTCTCTTGAGAACAGGCTTTGTTAAGAGGGATGCAATGTTATGGTACATTTCAGAATGGTTTCTTTTCTCCTCTCCCTGCTGGAAGCATAGGGGGATTTTTCTCTTACATTCATTCTGAGAACCTGGTTCCATTCCAGATGGTAAAACTCACGAAACTGTGGGGACCCCTCTGGAGTTTTTGACTGTCAGACTCGTCCACAATGAGCCTCCAGCAATATGTCATTTACAGTTTAGCTCTTTCCTACCCCTGCACTGGTTCTATGGACATTTCTGCTTGCTGGTTCTGCTTTGGTAAGTTGTCATTCTCTGTATCTGCCTGTCTATGTCTATAGTTCTTGGGGTAATGGTTGGCCCTGTGATGTCTTTTTTTTTTATATATGCATTTATTATTTTGTTACTGAAGTATTGTTGATATGCAATTCTTATGTTGGTTTCAAGTATACAACACAGTGGTTCAACAGTTTCCCATATTTTTAAATCCTCACCCCGACTAGTGCAACTACTATCTGCCTGTGTGACCTCCTTTCTGATGGATCTAAGAAGAGTTATTGGTTTTTCCCTTTGTTCAGCTTTTTACTTGTTAGGTCAGAGTGGTGACTTCTAAACACCTTGCATACCAACTGGAAACTGGAAGTTGGTACATCAAAGAATTCTTTAAAATAAAAAACTTTTCAGTCTATGTCACTCCTCTGTTCTCAAGGCACTTTTCAGGGACTTTAAGTAGTGTTCTTAGTGGTCTGGTGAACAGAGTATTTGGTGTTAGACGCAGGCAACATGACAGTTATTCCACTCATTAAAAGATAATTTCAGAACAAAACAAAATCACCAACAGCTTTTAAGAGAATCAGCAAGAGGAATATAAAGCACTATGAATATTTTGGAAAGAAAGTGTGTGAAATATAAGCATCATGAATTCACTGTGGTAAATTTTTCTGTCAGCCTAGGCCAAGTTATGCTGTGGTAGCAAAGAGCACCAAGATCTCAGTGGCTTAAGACAGAAAAGTCTGTTTCTCAATCATACTGCACAGCTATTGCAGGTCAGCTGGGGCTTTGCACCGTGTTATCTTTATTCTGCAACTTGGTTTGAAGGAGTAGGCTCTCTCTGGAACATGCTGGTAGAAGGAAAAGAGAAAGCTGTGCTCCAAAGAGGCACACACTTCTGTTGACATTTCTTTGCCTGAAGCCAGTTACCTGGTTCAACAGGGTGGACTTCAGGAAATGCTAGTACAAGTCACATGGCCAAACATGACCTCAGTGTGCTGGAAGCTCTAATCTGCCTACAGAAAGGTGTATAGCTATTTTGAATAGTAATAAAATATAATTTCTACCAAGTTCACCCCTAGTTTATTGTGAATTGGCTATTTAGAATTCTCCTGGGTGCTGGGTGGCAGTGGGGGGAAGAATCCTCTTACCCCGGTTGTTCCAGGACTGGGATTACTACTGTGCAAAGTTTTTACTGGTCTCTTCCTTACCTACTTTGAGGTTGAGCTCTGTTACATTCCCTTGCTAATATGAGAGGACAAAGGAATTCATCAGATACATGTTTTTATGAGCAGTTGACACTGGGTGGGATTGAAGACATAGCACTTGCTCTCAAGGTATTTACAAAACAGCACTCTCCAGCAAGTCTGTGGTGTGCGTGTATGCTCCTGGACTCTGTGGGTCAGGTGGTAGGAAGATGACTTCCTTTAGGCCACATCAGGTTTGGGTCCTTTAGAAGCATGTGACAGGCTTGTACATGCTGCCATCAGGTTGCATCTGTGCAATCAGGAAATGTGTGACCGAGCAGTTATTTCATCTGTACAGAGATGGGGATGAAATTACCAAAAGGGCAGGACCTGAAACAGGTTAAGGATAGGAAACTGTAATAGACAAATAGGTAGAGAAAATACAAAGCAGGGAAAGCAGAACTCTGCTTGTGTGCTCACAATAACTAGAATACAAAGCTTCAGAAGTCAGGTTGAGATAATGGATAGTCTATGACTTACAGACTACAAGCCGGCAACTCACAGGATGAGTCTGGGCTATAGGTATGTGTGGTTTGGGCAACACTAAGTTTTAAGCATCAGGAGATGTTACATAGAAAGAATCTAGATTTCTGTCTCCTCTTGAAATTGGGAAGACTGTGAACTTTGGCTGGCATTGCTGGATAGCAAAGTTGGCTGGTGTTGCTCCAGTGCTCTTGTCCTGCTGGGAGGTAGCATTACTCTCTAGTACTCTACATGGAATTTAGGTGGATTAAAGACCTTACTATGAAAAACAGAACTTTAAGGTTTATGGAAGAAAATACAGGAGAGATCTTTGTTATACTGTTTGATGACAGGTTTCTTAAATCTCTAAATAGTTGACATTAAACATTAAAATTTTATTTTTATCAAAATGAAGGGTTCTTATTCAACAAGAATCATCTTAGACAAGCAGCCTATAGGAAAACAGGTTGGAAAAGTTATTTTCAATGTAAAAACCAACAAAGAATGAATACCTAGGATATTCAAAGAATTCTTGAATATAATTTTAACTCAGCAAAAATGTCAGAAAATATAGACTGTTAAGAAGTAATTAGCAGAAAGGGAAACTTGTATAATTATTAAATGTCTTAAGTGAATGTAATAAAAATATGCAACTTAAAGTGACTAGATTTTCCAATAAACCAGCAGACAAAAATTATGAAGGTAGATAACATCAAATACTGACCAAAGATGTGGGAACTCAAGAATCCTCATATATTGCTGATGGAAATATAAACAGCAAATTCCATTGAGCTATCTTGGCAATGCAGAATGAAATTAAGAATATGTTTATACTATGCCTAGAGAAATTTCAACATCTAGAGAACCACTTCCATAGAATTTTGCAAAAAGATGGCTTCAGAAAAGACATATGAGGATATTCATGTCAGTATTACTTGTTCTGACAATGGTCAGAAGTAACATAGGTGTCCATCTTTAGGGGAATGTATAAGTAAAATGTAGTACATGTATTTAATGGAATACTCTGTGGTGGGCAGAAGCTTGAAATAAATAAGACTTATGCATCACAATAGAGATATACGTATACCTAAATAACTATGTGTGAAAGATGGTTTGACGGATCAGACTTTAAATAAACCAGAATACGTGTCCACATTTGGGAAGAGATTTGGACTGGGAATGGGGAATTAATAGAATTAAAATTAAAAATATCAAAATATAATTTAATAGCCTTGCAGCTTCCACCTATGATTTGACTGTGATTTGAGGGGTGTTATTCATTCAATTCTGTAAACCTAAAGTTATAAAAAGCATCAACAAAAACCAGTTACTATTCTTTAACATTTTGCTCAAAGATAACGCTTTTAATCCTTTTTTTAACTTGTGAAGATGGACTGAATTGCATCGTTGGCCTGACTTGAGCAGCTCCACAGCCAAGCACTAATCTAGTTGCTGCAGTTTCCTTTTACCCAGGCCCATATTTGCCATCTTCCTGTTTTGTTTTTAGAGTATTTATCTCCACTCAGTAAATTCCTCCTGCACATAACTGCCAGATGACCTCCACTGCCTTTGCCTAGGCAGTGTTTTTGTAGAAACCAGAGGGAAATTTTCTGCAAATTAAACTGCCTTAGTGCTGCTGGATTTGAAGTAGCAGATGGTGGTTGGATTTTACAAGGCCGCTTTGCCCTCTTCCTTCGTTTACTGCCTGTTTTTACATTAATTCTCTCTGTGCATCTCTGGCGAGGTGTGTGATTGCACCCTGCAAGGCACTGCATTAACGAGAAGCCCAAATCTGGGTCTTTAGAGAGTCACACTGCCTTTCATTTGCGGAGTCTGGGGAGCCCCTTCTGGCTTTTACCATATTAAAGTTTTGCAGCAGCCGTGGTATGCAGAGAGTGCACACACACAGGTTGGGATGCAGGCTTGCCAATCATCTCAGCAGAGGGCCTCCGGGCAGGCTGGAGCCATCGGAATTTTCAGTGTCCTTCATCATTTGGATTTCCAAATACTTTTCACTAGTTCTGTCTTTAAAGTCCAGAAATCCAGCCAAATTGTAACAAAACACTGCCCCCTTGGTCCCTCTGGGCCCAAGAACAGCTGCTGAACTCTTCCAACTTAGCTGCAAAGCCACATGTGCCAAAGTGTCCTGGCCACCCCCCTCTACTCCCCACCCCAGCCAAAGGGACATCACTCTGTGCTGAGAATTTGTGGTGAAAAACTGGATCGGTACCTTTTATGCCTCCATTTTTCCAGTATATTATGCTTCACGTGAATGTTCGTAACTCAGGGGTAAGTAAGGTGATTTCACAGTGCTTGTCAGCAAGGTTTTGCTCCTTAGTTTTGAGTCATTCATTCATTCAATTAGTGTTTTATGAGCACACGTGTCGGATAGGTGGCTCCACCTCTTGTTAGGTAATTGTTAGAGTGTCCCTGTCCTTTTTCGATGAGATCTTGTATTGTGGATTTTTTTGGCTGCTCCGATCAAATGAATGATGAATAATGCTGTGAGACGAATAAATGCTGGGAATCAAGTTGCCGTTCTCTTGTCAATTTGCTACATGCCTTTCCAAATTGTTAAATAAGAAGTTGATGTTCTTGGAAACATATGGAAGAAATATGAGTGTCTTATAACTATGACTTAAATTCTCACTCAGTAATAAACTGTACTGTTAGGTTTTAGTAAATATCCCCTGCTTTTCATGCTGTGCTGGAGCAAGGTATAGTGGGTAACGTGTGGTGTATTCTGGTATGACGTGGTATAGAGTACAGTATAGTAGAATGTATTGGGTGGACTCCATATTCATGTAATAGCTCAAATATCAGCTTTTCTATTATCTTGCCTTATGATTTTGTGTGTCTTAAGTAAACTGTGCCTCAGTTTACTTAATATTATTGGAATGTTTGTGAGTGGAGTTACTGAAAAAAATTAAGTGAAGTACTATAGGTGCTCAGCATGTAGTAGATGCTCATTAAATTTCAGCCTTTCCTATGTTCCTCTCCTAAGAGGAACATAAAGGGGGTGGAAAGACGAGCCCTAGTCTTCAGGAACTAACAGTTTAGTTAAGAAGATGAAAAATAGACTTTATGTAAAATCACTAGAGAAAATGCCTCTGAGAAGAAAACTAAATAGCATGAGTTAATTTCCTCTGTCCCTTCATTACCACCAGTTCTGGAAATGAAAGACTAGCTTTTCTTTAAAAAGGTGTTTATATTTGATGTTTACACTTGATATCTAGAAGGCTTTCTGTAAACCCTTCTTAGAGAAGTGAAACACTAGAGTTTTAAATTAAGCTCAAACACACACTCATGCATGCGAATATTATAGTGACTTTGGGTTCCATCAAGACGGTTAGCTGAAAGTTGTGCCAATATTTGATCCATCTGGGGACAGCCCATAGAACATGTTATTTCTAGTGTTTGCAAATAACTAAATAGAAATCTGCTTAAAGATATTGTATTTGATGTGTATGCACTGAAAAGTGATTTCCTTTGCACACTGCATACAAGCATACCTTGTTTTATTGCATTTTCCTTTACTGAACTTCACAGATACTGTGTTTTTTTTTTTTACAAATTAAAGGTTTGTGGCAACCCTGCATCAAGCAAGTCTATTGGCACTATTTTTCCAATAGCATCTGCTCACTTTGTGTCTCTGTGTCACATTTCGGTAGTTCTCACAATATATCAAGCTTTTTCATTATTATTATATTTGTTATGGTGACCTGTGGTCAGTGATCTCTGATGTTACTGTTGTAATTGCTATGGGATGCCACAAACTACACCCATATCAGATGGTGACTTAATTGATAATTGTGTGTCCACAGAATGGCCATCTGACCCTCTTGTCACTCCCTCTCCTCAGACCTCCCTGTTCCCTGAGACACAGCAATATTGAAATTAGGCAAGCAAATAAGCCTACAATGGCCTCTAAATGTTTAAGTGAAAGGAAGAGTGACACTCTTCAGTTTCAGTGAAATGCTAGAAATGATTAAGATTAGTGAGAAAGGCATGTTGAAAGTCTAGATAGGCCAAAAGTAGGCCTCTTGTGTCAAACAGTTAGCCAAGTTGTGAATGTAAAGGGTATGTTCAAGAAGGAAATTTGGAAGTGCTCCTCCAGTGAACACACAAATGATAAGAAGGAGAAAACAGCCTTATTGCTGAGATGGAGGAAGTTTGAGCGGTCTGGATAGAAGATCAAACCAGCACAACATTCCCTTAAGCCAAAGCCTAATGCAGAGCAAGGCTCTACCTGTTTTCAATGCTGTGCAGACTGAGATGAGGAAACTACAAAAGAAAAGTTGGAAGCTAGCAGAGGTTGGTTCATGAAGCCTAAGGGAAGCGGCCATCTCCATAACATAAAAGCACAAGGGAAGCAGAAAGTGCGGATGGAGAAGATGCAGCAAGTTATCCAGAAGATCTAGCTGAGATAATTAATGAAGGTGGTTACATTAAACAGCAGATTTTCAATGGAGATGAAACAGCTTTCTGTTGGAAGAAGATGCCATCTAGGACTCTCATAGCTAGAGAGAAGTCAATGCCTAGCCTCAAAGTGTCAAAGGACGGAATGACTCTCTTCTAAGGGGCTAATGCAACTGGTGACTTTAAGTTGAAGCCAGTGCTCACTGACCATCCTGAGAATCCTACTGCCCTTCAGATTTATGCTAAATCTACTCTGCCTGTGCCCTATACATGGCACAAAGCCCAGATGATGGCACAACTGTTTATAATGTGGTTTACAGAATGTTTTAAGCTCACTGTTGAGACCTGCTCAGCAATGAAAATTCCTTTTAAAATACTACTGCTCATTGACAGTGCACCTGGCCACCCAAGAGTCTGATGGAGATGTACAATGAACTTAATGTTGATGTCATGCCTCCTAATACAACATCCATTCTGTAGCACATGAATCAAGGAGTCATTATGACTTTCAAGTCTTATTATTTAAGAAATATATTTCATAAGGTTATAACTGCTATATATAGTGATTCCTCTGATGGATCTGCACAAAGTAAATTAAAACTTTCCTGGAAAGGATTCACCATTCTAGATGCCATTAAAAACATGATTCATGGGAAGAGATCAAAATATCAATGTGAACAGCAGTTTGGCAAAAGTTGATGCCAACCCTTATGGATAACTGAGGGCTTCAAGACTCAGGAGGAAGTAAACTACAGATGTGATGTAAATAGCAAGAGAACCAGAACTAGAAATAGAACCTGAAGATGTGACTGAACCGCTGCGATCTCATGATGATGGCTGAGGGGTTGAATGGATGAGGCATGGCTTCTCATGGATGAGCAAAAAAAAAGGTCTCTTGAGCTGGAATCTACTCCTGGTGAAGATGCTGTGAAGATTGTTGAAATGACAACAAAGAACTTAGAATATTACCCAACTTAGTTGATAAAGCAGTGGCAGTGTTTGAGAGGATTGACTCTGATTTTGAAAGAAGTTCTGTGAGTAAAGTGCTGTCAAGTAACATCACATGTTATGGAGAAATCATTCATGAAAGGAAGAGTCAATTAACACGGCAAACTTCACTGTTGTCTTATTTCAAGAAATTGCCACAGACACACTAACCTTCAGCAGCCACCACCCTAATCAGTCAGCAGCCATCAACACTGAGGCAAGACCCTCCATCAGCAAAAAGTTACTTGCTGAAAGTCCGATGATGGCTAACATTGTAAGCAATGAAGTATTTTTAAATTAAGGTATGTACATTGTTTTTCTTAGACATAATGCTATTGCACACCTCATAGACTACAGTATAGTATAAACATAACTTATGGGAAACCAAAAAATTCATTTGACTTACTTTATTGCAATATTTGCTTTATTGCAGTGGTCTGGAACCACACCTGGAATACCTCTGAGGTGTGCTTGTATTAAAAGAATTGAAAACCTTCCTTACTTTTACATGTTTTCATGCTATTTGAGGGGCTTGAATGTATCATTTGATAATTCTAGGTCAATGTGGGTATGATCTCCAGCAGGGGCTTCTTTTTGAAGTGCTTATTTAAAATCCTCATTGGTCCTATGCCAGCAGGTTCAGTGGAAAGAGCAAGGGCTTTGAAGGTAATGAGACTTAGCTTCTAATCCATATCCTTTGGAATGAGGTGTTCAGAATTTGCTGGGATGGTGGAGGTCACATTTGCATAGGGACAAGGAACCTTCTGGGATCAAGTATTGATACATTTCCTGTCTCATGCTAACTGCTATTAAAATATCTCTGATGACTGAAGTCATCCCAAATGATGAGCAGAGTGTGAAAGGCCACTTGAAACCTCCCAAGGTCTCACTTACCAAAGAAGGTGACCCCCAGCCCCATGCCAGTGCTCAGTTATCTTGGGGAAGATGATTGTTCCGGACGCAGCTTATGTCTGAAGCTGAAATGTCAAGGGTTACTCTTTGGAGGTAAGCTTAGCAATGCTTTGGAGGGATTCTTAATGACCAGCTCTGTGTCTGTTGACTTTACATCTCACAAAGGTCCTGGTGTCACACGCAGAGCCACTGTAGCGACACGTTCTTTGGCGCTCAGCTTCTGGGGGCCGTTGTGCTTTTCTGAAGACTCCAGGTGGTGCTTCTGAGCTTCAGCTCCATTAGTGGAGTTGGTGGGGCTGGAGAGGTTCTTGCAGAGGCGGGAGAGTAAAGGGTTGGGAACAAGGGGATTCCAGGTGTGGTGACAGTCAGAACTGATGGGGTGTGTAAAGGAGTCAGGGACTGGGAGCTCCTCATCAGTCCTCCCCTTGGAGAAGTAATCAACAAATTAATCAGTAGCAGATTTGAATGCTGGTTTGTTCTGCCTCCAGGGCTGACTGCCTCTCCAGCCCGACCATCTTGAATGAGATGATGTGTATATTGACCCAGGGGAAAATGGGAGTAACTTATTGGCCAGCTTTTCCCTTGACGCAGGATTGCCCATCGCTCAGCTTTCAGTGGCCACTATTCCTGAACCCGCGCACCGCTCAGCTGGAGCTCCTGCCTCCCCCGGTGTATTTTTTGAGGGGTAAATTCAAACATTTGGCTCTTTCCTTGCCTATTCTCCCTGTGATAAGAGTATTATCAGGGCTGGAGAATTCAGAGCTCCACAGGGCATTTTTTACAACTCCCTGAGTGAACCTGCACAAGTTTCAACCTCAGGGGTTTTGGGGACAAAAATACTTACTTTACTTGCTTTACATGTTCGATGCTAGATTAAAGTGAAGAAATGCCTAAGGAGGTGCATTGTAATAACACTCATTATTAGAAATGGAAGATACAGAGCACGCAAAAAAAGCATTTTTAAGGGCTCTCAGAAGGTCAGAATGAAGTCTAACATTCCCTTAAAGAAAATAAGTTATTCCGTGTTAAATCTCACCAACGAAAGATCATCAGGAACACATCTACTGTAATAAAAAGAAGTTAGGTGTATTTTTATTGCTGTAGGAAGACTGAAATCATGAGAAACCATGAGCTGCTGGGAGAACCTTCTTAGTGAATGCGGCCGAGTCCAGGTCGGCTTAAGGAGGCGAGGCCAGCCCGGCGTTGGCTGCTGCGGGGAGCAGGCGCAGCTCCGTGGCCCTGTGTATCAGCAGTGGTCATGGATCAGATGGGAGGGCCACCCGGGATGGAGGTTCTCCTCGGTACGGTGAAGGAGCGGCAGTCACTCCTGTTAGACAGAAGAGGGGGATGTTTCATCATTTTTGTGGCTATGGAGTGGCCTTATCTCTGTCTCCTAAATGTGGCCATGACATGGCCTTGTTCGGACAGTGTTTCTGTTCTGTGAGCGTGGTTGACATTCACTTGGGAACATCATGGCTCTGCTGCCAGCAGGGCTGGTTTCTCAGCTGGTTTAAGGCATATTTACTTACCCCTTTTTCTGAAAGGCAAAGAAGGAAGTCGTATTCCAGAAGGGTGCCAAGGCTGACCACAGGGCAGAGGATGCCTGACTGGGGTTTGAAAGTTGAATAAAGAACTAGAACTAAGTTACAGAACCAAAAACAGGGAACCACCACCACCACCGAAAACCAAGGAATGGAGTATCAGGAAGGGTGAACGGATGGGGGTGAGCCTGCAGCAATGCAGAGGCAGAGTGCGGCTTTTCCTTCTGACCTGTGTCCGTCCCCAAGAGGCACGCAGGGCTCCTGTTTCCCGGATTTAAATTCAGCCGCCTGACTCGCTCCCCAACACCAAGGCAAAGTTATCCCTTTTACTTTTTACTTCTGGGAAGTGATACCCAAGGATTGAGGGAGAAGGCATCACTCTGCTTTATACACTTACAGGGTATTGAAATTTTATGGGTTAATTAATTAATTAATTTTTAATTTTTTTATTTTGGTATCATTAATCTACAATTACATGTGCAACATTATGGTTACTAAACTCCCCACTTCATCAAGTCCCCCCCACATACACCATTATGGTCACTGTCCATCAGCGTAGTGAGACTCTATAGAATCACTACTTGTCTTCTCTGAGTTGTACAGCCCTCCCCGTGCCCCCCAACATTACGTCTGCTAATCGTAATGCCCCTTTTTCCCCTTGTCCCTCCCTTCCCACCCATCCTCCCCAGTCCTTTTCCCTTTGGTAACTGTTAGTCCATTCTTGGGTTCTGTGAATCTGCTGCTGTTTTGTTCCTTCAGTTTTTTTCTTTGTTCTTATACTCCACATATGAGTGAAATCATTTGATACTTGTCTTTTTCGGCTTGGCTTATTTCACTGAGCATAATACCCTCTAGATCCATCCCTGTTGTTGCAAATGGTAGGATTTGTTTTCTTCTTATGGCTGAAAAATATTCCATTGTGTATATGTACCACATCTTCTTAATCCATTCATCTACTGATGGACACTTAGGTTGCTTCCATTTCTTGGCTATTGTAAATAGTGCTGCGATGATAAACATAGGGGTGCATCTGTCCTTTTGAACCTGGGCTGCTGCATTCTTAGGGTAAATTCCTAGGAGTGGGATTCCTGGGTCAAATGGTATTTCTATTTTGAGGTTTTTGAGGAACCTCCATACTGCTTTCCACAATGGTTGAACTAATTTGCATTCCCACCAACAGTGTAGGAGGGTTCCCCTTTCTCCAAATCCTCGCCAACATTTGTTGTTGTTTGTGTTTTGGATGTTGGCCATCCTAATTGGTGTGAGGTGATATCTCATTGTGGTTTTAATTTGCATTTCTCTGATGATTAGTGATGTGGAGCATCTTTTCATGTGCCTGTTGGCCATCTGAATTTCTTCTTTGGAGAAGTGTCTATTCATGTCCTCTGCCCATTTTTTAATTGGATTATTTGCTTTTTGTTTGTTGAGGTACATGAGTTCTTTATATATTTTGGATGTCAACCCCTTATCGGATATGTCATTTATGAATATATTCCCCCATACTATAGGATGTCTTTTTGTTCTACTGATGGTGTCCTTTGCTGTACAGAAGCTTTTCAGCTTTATATAGTCCCACTTGTTCATTTTTGCTTTTGTTTCCCTTGCCCGGGGAGATATGTTCATGAAGAAGTTGCTCATGTTTATGTCCAAGAGATTTTTGCCTATGTTTTTTTCTAAGAGTTTTATAGTTTCATGACTTACATTCAGGTCTTTGATCTATTTTGAGTTTACCTTTGTGTATGGGGCTAGACAGTAGTCCAGTTTCATTCTCTTACATGTAGCTCTCCAGTTTTGCCAACACCAGCTGCTGAAGAGGCTGTCCTCTCCCCATTGTATATCCAGGGCTCCTTTATCAAATATTAAGGTTAATTTATTTTTAAATTAAATTATTAAAGACAAAAACGAGTGAAGAACTGGCAGTGTTGGTGGAATGTGTGATTTGCCACTGGGATGATTTTAGAATGATTGTTTCCTTTTTTTGGTAGGGAAATTCAAAGTTCTCTTTTGTGGAGGGGATGGTGTAGGTGTCCTAGATCTGTTGAGAAGATAGTTTTGATAAGAAACCAAACATCATGGTCCTTATCCAAATATAGAATGAAAAATCACAATGATTTTATTTGATTCATTAATTAATGGGGAACCGTTGAGTTGTAGATCAAAGAGCAGATGTACAGATAGACAACAAGGAATGAGGAAGTGAATTTGCATGATAAATGTAAAACTGGTTTCTTAGAGAGAGCGAGAATCAATTTGCATCTCTGTCTGACAAAATTCATTAGTCTATAGTTCAAGGCCGTTTGCATGGCTATCAGTTATCTTCATTTACAGAGCCATAAAATAATTCAGACAATGAACGACAGATATAACCCAGAGAGATGCACTGGGAAGAACACCCAGTAATCTTATTTGACCATTTTTAAGTTCTTCACATTTTTTTCCTGCCAGCTTAGTACAATTTATTAAAATTCAGGGGTTTCTGTCTGAGACCTGTACTTATGACTATGTGTCTTCAAAAAGAAAAAGAGAAACTTTGTCATAACTTTATTCTGATATTTATATTCTGTGCGATAAATGACTAACCCAAAATGACTGTGAAAAATATTTTACTGACTTCAAGAACATGTTAATGACCTAATTATCAGTGAATTGCTTTAAATTTGCTTTTTCTTTCCTATTTTATCTTTTGGGACGGGGCAGAGAGCAAAGTATTATTATGACAAACAGGATAATACATATTTTTTTAAAAACTCAACTTCTTTTTAATGATGGTTTCAGAAGAAAGTTGATACACCACTCACTGAAATAAATGAAAATTCCTGTCTTACTTGAGCCATTTAATCAGAGGAAAACTTTCTTTCTTCCCTAGATATGAAAATTATTCACATCTGTTTGCTTGGGATTTTTAAGTTGGTACACATATATACCTACACACCCTCTTCCCCTAATGGACAAAAGTTTAAAAGTTTTTATTTAATTGCCTCCAGGAGGGGTGAACTGTGGGATGGGGCGTAGGGCTGTTGAGGAAGGCTGAGTGGGAAGGAAGTCACAAAACTATGCTTATGGCCAACCAGTTGCTTTGAAAAAAAATTGAGGGATTTTTATTTTTCATATTTGCTTTTCCTATTCCTTTTTTAGATTTTTTTGCTATTTTTCATGCCATTGCAATTGGATGCGCTAATATTCGCATGTATAATGAAAATTAGAGTTTCATTTGAAAAATGAAAATAAAAAATTGTGGAAATTGATTAAGAAGGGAAGAAAGGTAGAGAGATTTCACAATTTTTAAAGAGAGGAGAGATAGCCACGCATGTCCCACACCAAACCAAATCAAATAAACGTATTAGCAGAACACGGTTAGGGAAGCAGCCTCGGAATTCCTTCTGACATGGAAATGAAATGGAAACTTAAACTAATAGGGACGCATTGGAAGTAGTGTCAGTCAGGTTCTTCCCCATATTTATTTGTTCCACCAGGACACTATCTACATGTCCCAGCAGAGAGACGAGGTGCTATGACTCAGGGATGGGCAATATAGTTTTTTTCAAGTTCTCTCCTTTGCTTTGAAAGAATTACCTCCCAGATTTCAGACAACTTTTGTTTATTAAACAGAATATTGTTCACACTTCCTCAAATGTAGACTCTGGTGATTGTTCACACTTCCTCAAATGTAGACTCTGCTACACCAAAGAGGTAGACTGTTCATTCTGAAGACAGACACTCTGCAGGGGAACAGCTCTGCCTCTGGTTCTAGATGCTGTGAAGTCTCCGTAGTTTGTGCTTTGCACAGTCATAATTCCATCAGGACTAGTCTGAGATTTGCTCTGCAAACCCTTTCTTCATAGATGGTGAAAATTAATAACATAAATAAGACTCTGGTGGTGTCTGGGGTGACAGTGATTTATATTTATAAGAGCACTGCAGAATATCCCAGTCACCTTAGAAATATCATTTAGATATTTAATTAAACACATATGCATTATCTAGGTTGCTAGGTTCTAAGAGGAAAATGAAAAAATTGTGGGTGTGTGTCATTGAAATTGCAAATCTGGCTCATTTTGAAGATCTCTCTCAACCACAGTTTGAATGAATGAACTGAGGAACAAAGGAATATCATAGCCCAATTTGAGTTATTATATGTATGTCACCAAATTATATTTCTTTTATGCTCCAAATCTCTTCTGAATGGTGGCCTCTAAAGAATCGCATTTAGTTCAAGGCAGTGTGTGATAACATTTTGTTATTCAGCAAAATTTGATTGAGAGAGCGTGACTACCAGCCAAGAAAACTAATCAGCTTGTTTCCCTGGACTGTTTGAATAACCAGATAAATTATCGTCGCCCGCTTTCAAAGGGCTTCCGATCCACTCAGAAGTGACTTTGGAAGGCAAGGCGCAACAGTCAGATATTACTGAACACGGAAAACTACATACTGATAACAGCACTAAGTATAAAAGGAGACATTTTCAATGCTAATAAAACATACAGTATTAAATACATCATTTAAAATGTGCAAATACCATTTTAAAGGTATACCTTCTGGTTGTTTTAATGTGCGTGTATGTGGAGACCCTGTATTTTCACTAAGATCTTTATCAGGTTGATTTGAGTCACGCCCTTTCTCAGTGAGCCAGACCCCATTTTCCAAGCTGTCGGTGAATTCCACCCAGGATCGGTCAGCTGTCTCGGCAATGACCTCCTGCAAGGAGATCTGAAACACTGGGGGTGGAACTTTGTGGATGTCATTAAGAAAAATAATAAAGGGTATATTTTAGTGCTGCTTTGCTGCATATGAAATTCAGTCACCTGAATGAATGGCTGAGCCACCTTCCTCAACTAAGGACTAAGAGACTCATTCAGTCTCTAGTGTGAGCTGGCACTGCACTGTGTGCTAGGGCCTATGTGGGTGCTATGCCTGCTATTTCAGGCATGCTTGATCCTCAGAACAAGCTTACTATTGTCTCTGTTTTTTATATACAAGGAAACTGAAGTGTAGAGTACTTAAGTGACTTATACAATATCATGCAGTTGGTAAGTGATAGACCCAGGCTTCCAGATCCTGGAGGCAGACCCTCACACGTAACCATGGCGGACGTAAAGAAACAGATGCTTTTGAAATCATTCCTCATGTATTTGCCTTCTGGTAATTAAAAAAAAATTTTTTTTTCTGTATTCCTTCCACCATTAGGGCCAGATCATGAGGCTTTTTGTGCCAAAAAAGGGAAAAGATACCTACCTGTAGAAAAGAAGCTTCATGAGATTCAAAAGAAGGAGGCTATGGCATAAGGAGAGTTGCTTCCAGAAAGGAAGGTTAAACAGAAAGTCCTTTGGGGTTAGGGGAAGAGAGGGGCTGAGAGGCAGACGAGGGCCGATACAACTTTCTTGCTGTATGTGCCCGCCCGCTCGGCTCTCTGTTGGACATGGGGCAGATGTGGTTAAGCATCTAGTAGGTTTGGGATTGTCAGAGAGCACCCAGGTTGGGGAGGCGTAAACTGTTGAGAGAAGCCCTGAGTTCGTTAGAGCACTTGTTCAACATGGCATCATTGCCTGGGCTCCGTTCAGCAGTGATATCAAGAAGTGTTTTCACAGATGGGTCTAAAATAGTGCCCCGAGTCCCCAGGGCCTGTGCCATGGCACACTGGACAGTCACAAGTGCTTGCAGACTGTGTCGAGGTGGAGGGGGAATATGGAAGCTGGGGAGGACGGCTGGGCTAGAAGAAGCCTGGAGTCATGGAAAGGAGGCCACAGAAGTGGAGGGCCCTGCGAGTGGAGGCAGGGCCGGAGGCCCACATGGATGGTACCAACATGACAGCCCCCACAATGGCCAATGGAGGGACGCCAGCAAGGACCCAGAAGAGAACACACACACCAGAGGCTCTTTCCTACTTTTTCATGAGCTTTTCCTTGAACAAAAAGGGAAGAAGAATTGGTCAGGGAGACTCCTTACGAGGAAAGAAGCCATGGAAACAAAGAGTCTAAATCTGAAGGAAACGAAGAGCCTAAATCTGAAGTACATTGGGTCTTTACACTGAGAACAGCATTTAAAATGGAAAGAGATGCCGTTATTTCATTTGGCAAAATCAAGTGTTCTTCCTTAATACCATCCAAACTCCACCTCAGTGGCCCTCAGCAGGAATGGAGCCAGAGCAGCTGGAGCAAGCTGAGAACAGTTGGGGCAGTTACACTTAGTGCACATTTGAATCCCTATAAATTCTGACTGTGCTATATCATATTGGTGTATGGCATAAATACTGCAAGTCACATCTGGCAAGCTGAGCAGTAATCTACTTCACTTAAAAACAAACTTACCAGCATGACCTCTAAGGCATTCAAAATTCCTTGAGCCTTGAGCAGATGTCAGTGAGAAATTTCTGGTTACTGGAAATCCCCAATGGGTGGGGGAGCAACTGGTGACGCCTCCCACTGTTTGTTCTTAAGGCAGCTGGGACATGTGTACCTTCATGGGCAGGGCACTGACTAGGAATCTCCTCCAAGCCACCAAGGTCCTTTGTGACCTTGAAAATATTGCTTAACTTTTCTGAGCTCCAGGTTCTCCATGTATAAAGTAGAAATAATAGTAAAATAGTAACTGCTGTACATAATTTTTATAAGGATTGATGAACAATGAGACAAATATACTGTGGAATAGAACACTATTGTCAATACTCATACCTTTGCTATTATTATTGTTATTAATTGGTGTATTTTGAACTAACAATTGGGGGACCCTGATGTGTATAAATAATCTGAGCACATGCAAAGCTGTGTGTATGGTTTTATGGAACAGTACATCATTCCCTTAAAACCCAGATTGTATAACTTAACATTTTATTGCATATTGCCCCATTTTCTAATTACTTTACTTAGTTTTGTTGAGTCTCATCATCTAAATGATCATTTCTAGGCAGGCACTGTGTCTTATGGTGCATAAATATACCCATTCCTATAGTAGAGGTTCTAATATGAAATGTGTAGTACATACAAAAGCTATAAAAAATGTGAACTGGAGATGGGAAGTACTCATTTTCAACTAACAAGATAGAAAAGTTCTTGAAAACAGTGCTGAACAAATAAAAAAGGATAAGTGGGATGCATATTAATTATAAATTAAGAAATCAAATCCAATCAAGCTCTTAAAAAATTCCAAATCCTTTCCCTTTATTTTCTTCTTTCTTTTATCACTTGTTTCTTTTATTGCCTTTTCTCCCTTATTATTACAAAACAATGCAACCTTAGGCAAAATATAAAAATAAATAAAAAGATTAATATAAAGAATACCCATTATTCTATATACTTTAAAACTTGATAAATAGCCTTTCAGGTAATTTTTAATATATTTTTGAAAAATGATCAAGCCACACACCTATTCTTTTGAAAATGATCAGAAGTTATATGACCAATTCCATCCTGTGGAATTTAGGTTGTTTCCAACTAGCCCTGCTTGTTGGATATCCAGGTTGTTTCCAAACAGTCCCTTTTGTTGGATATTAGGTTATCTCCGACTCATTATTATTGTATTACCTATTGCTGCTGTAACACATTACCACCAATTTTGTGGCTTAAAACAACACAGATTTGTTTTCTGACAGTCTTGGAGATCAGAAATCTCAAACCAGTTTCACTGGGCTAAAGTCCAGATGTGAGCAGGGCTAGTTCTTCCTGGAGGTTCTGAGTGGAATATCCATTTCCTTGCCTTGTCCAGCTTTTAGAAACTTCCAGCATTCCAACCTCTGTTATTGTCACACTGCCTTCTCTTCTGTAGAGTATCTCCGCATTTCCCTCTTACGAGGACTCCTGTGACTACATCACTGGGCCTCATGTGGTGTGGATTGTCTTGGATAATCCCCGTCTCAAGATCCTGAACCTCGTCCCATACAGTAAATCCCTTTTGCTGTATAATGTGACCTATCCCCAGGCTCTGGGAATTGAGATATGTACATTTTGAGGGATTGCTAGTCAACCAATAGTAATGACTATAAATAGTATGAGCAGGTCTGGAGAAAATGCTTGGAAAGCAAACCTTGAAAATTTTATGAAAAGTGATAAAAATGTTTAAAGACATATGAACAGTTGTAAAACTGCCAAAATTTCGAATACTGCCTCAAATAGGTGGTGTCCATTTCAACCAAGACATTTCAACCAGTTCAAAGTCTTTACCAACCAGTTTTCCACATATAAGTCCACCTGGAACAACAAAGAAAGGTAAGTGAGTTTGGTGGTGGGACGTTGTGTATCTCAGGATATGAATATCAGAAGAAGTGAAAAGTCAACTGAGATATAAAGGAAAAGAAATGAATCAGGTGGTAGGGCATAAGGGAGAAAGCTCCAGACTCAGGGGTGTGGTGTGCATGTGAGTGGGAAAGACCTGGAGATAAAAGACAGCGTCGTGTGTTTAAGGAACTGACGGAGGGTTAATGTGGCTAGTAGTGTATTCTGAGTTGGCAGCGAGGAGCAGGGTGCTGGAAAAGAGGAAGCTGGATAGTTAACTCGTGACTGGATCAAGGCTTGTTGTGTATAGATTTTATCTTAAGGCAGGTTCAGAGCTGTTGAAAATGACCTGGGTCTTCTGATACATAAACTTAATATTATTAATATGTCAATATATTCTCAATTCTACAGATTTAACACAATCCCTATCAAAATTTCAGTTGCTTTTTTCCCCCAAGATATTGATGAGCTGATTTTTAAATTTATATGGAAATGGAAAGGACCCAGAATTGTTCAATCTTGTCAAAGCACAAAACAGTTGGAGGACTCACACATTTCCTTATTTTAAAACTTTTTACAATACTAGAGTAATGAAATAGCACCACACTGGCATAAGGATAGGAATACAGGCACATCTCATTTTATTGTGCTTTGCTTCATTACACTTTGCAGATAATGCTTTTTTACTAAATGAATGTTTGTGGCAACCCTGGGTCAAGCAAGTTCATTGGCACCATGTTCCAACAGCATTTGCTCACTTCGTGTCTCTGTGTCACATTTTTGTAATTTTTGCAATATTTCAAACTTTTTCATCTTTGTTATATTTGTTACGGTGATCTGTTATCAGTGATTACAACTCACTGAAAGCTCAGATGATGGTTAGCATTTTTTAGCAATAAAGTTTTTTTTAATTAGGGTATTTACATTTTTTTGGATAATGCTATTGCATGCTTAATAGAGTACAGTATAGTAAATATAATTTTATATGCACTGGGAAACCAAAAAAATTCATTTGATGCACTATATTGCAATGTTCACTTTATTGCAGTGGTCTGAACCAATCCCGCAATATCTCCAAGTGTGGCTGTTTAGACCAATGGAAGAAAAATGTTCACATTTCATCAAGTCAATTGATTTTTGAAAAAAATCATGATGGGGAAATAATAGTCTTTCCAACAAATGGTGCTGGGATAGTTGGGTATTTACAATCAAAGAAACCCAACAACATGAATTTAAACCTTACCTTATGTCATACACAAAAATCAACTTGAAATGTATCATAAACCCAAACATAAGAATTAAAATTTTTAAATTTCTGTAAGAAAACATAGTTTTCTTTGAGCTATTTGCTTTAGGGACATGCAGATCAAAACCACAGTGAGACACCACTTTATACCCACTATAATGGCTATAATAAAAAAAGACTGATAATAACAAGTACTGACAAGGATGTGGAGACATTGGAACCGTCATACATTGCAAGAGGGAATATAAAATGGTGCAGCCAGTTTTAGAAGAGTCTGGCACTTTCTCAAAATGCTAAATGTATAGTTACCATATGTGCCAGCAATTCCACTTCCTGGTACCTACCTACCCAAGAGAATTGGAATCCTATGTCCACACAAAGACTTGTACAAAAATGTTCATAGCCGTGCTCACAACAGCCAAAGAATGGAAACGACCCAAATGTCCGCCACCTGATAACTGTAAACAGAATATGGTACATCCATACAATGAGGTATCATTCAGCAATACAAAGGAACGAAGCACTGTTACATGATAACACATAGATGAACTGGAAAATATTATGCCAGATGAAAGAAGCCAGTAAAAATGATCACATATTGTATGATTCCATTTATATAACTGTCCAGAATAGGGAAGTCTTTAGCAGCAGAAGAGTAGATTGGTGACTGTCTAGGTTTTGGGGGCGGGGGGAGGTGGGAGAGAATGGGGAGTGACTGCTAATGGGTATTGGCTTCCTTTTGGGGTGGTGAAAATGTTCTAAAATTATATCGTGGTAATGGTCACACAACTCTGTAAGTACACTGAAGCCCATTGAATTGGAGATTCTAAACGGGTGATTTTTATGGTGTATAAATCATATATTAATACTGGTAGTTAAAAAATGAAGTCTAATACATTCCACATCATGGATAAACTTCAAACATTGTGCTGTATGAACAAAGCCAGACACAAAAGATCACATATTGTATGAGTCATTTAAATGGAATGTCCAGAACAGGCAAATCCACAGAGATGGAAAGTAGATTAAGTGGTTGCCTAGGGCTTCGGGTGAGGGAGGAATGGGAAATGAGGTTTCCTTTTGGGATAATGGAAATTTTCTAAAATGGGACGGTGGTGATGATTACACAGTTCTGTAAATATACTGCAAACTATTGAATTGTGCACCCTACATAGGTGAATTTAATGATATTTAAATTATATCACAGTAACGATGTAAAATAAAATTAAAAAACTATACAGGGGATTGACATGGTGTCTTCAGTGTGGGGATAGATTAGAAAGGGGGCAAGATTGGGGACAGATTGGCATGTTAAAATTTTCAGGTGAAAATTAAAGCTGGCCATGTTTTTTACATTTCAGTTTTTATTACAAATACATGGTTATTCTCCAGGAGACTGTCATTCTAATAGTTTCCCAGCTCTAGTCAATTGCTTACCATTTTCACAATCTGGGTTACAGCCACAGCGCACTGTAGCTCTGTCACATGTGATGCATCCAAGAGAAAGGTTGTTTTGGGTTTTATGCGGTAAGAATTTGCTGGTTAGCAAGTCAGCTGACTTAGAGGCAGGGGATTCATCAGGCTGTCAAATTGTTTCCCTGAAAATAGCCGCAGCAGAAGAGATAGTAACCTGTGGCTTCCTCAATTCAGCAAGGCAGCTATTTACAATTCGTTATGCCTGCCGTGTCTGAGGTCTTTCCCCCGGCTGTAATTGAGGGCTTTCTCTGGGTAGACACACAGGAGTCTCTCTGTAACAAGTTGCTAGTCTTGAGGTGTTAATAAAAAACAAAGCCTGCTTCTCACGCACCCCAAGGCCTCTCATCACTACCTTGCACTTCACATAATAACACATTTACGAAAACGGATTTATTTTTAGTCTTCCTTTTTTCTCATGATAAAGACATAGGCAAGCCATAATATCACAAAATTCAATAGAGGCAGTAATTTTTTAATGGTTGGAGACATACATTAAAAACTAGCCTATATTTTTAAAACAAAAATAGCAACTTAAATATATAACTAGGCGTTGTGTTCATATCTTCACTCTTTAGAACAACTCCACATGGAAATAAGAAAACAAAGTCGATTAGTGTGGCCATTCACCTGATGATACCACCTGAGTATTACCCAGGATTCTGAAGCTAAGAGAATGACATAGAGGAATATAAAACCTTATATTCATCGAGCTGAGCCTGCCCCACTGACTGTACCCGACCGGGAGTGCACGGTGATTGCTGTGTGCGCGGGGTTTTGAGAAGCTCGTAGAGGTGTTCCCCTGTAGTTGATACGGAGTTTGAGCTTTTCTTGGAAGCCATATAGTTGCCTTTAAATACTCTTTCAGCCTTTGGTAATAAGATGGTTCTCATAACCTTTAGGGGCTCAGGTGTTCACCTCTGCTTGAAGGTAAAGACAAGTCTGGGCAAAATGTGTTACTGTTCCTGGAGGGATCATGACCTTCCCCAGGGCCCTTGGAGAACAGCCAGGATCTCACAAGAAAACATAGAGCTCACAGATTCAGGTCTAGGAGCCTGGGCAAAGACACATGAGACTGAATACCCACGGACATTTGTGTCAACATACATCTGGCGTCATTTGCCTTGATTTGAATTTTTGAACCAGAGTTGTATGGAAATGGTAATCACGTTCAAAGTATTACTGGAGAAACAATGTTACTTCGACAGTTAACAAAACAACTTGCTGCCTCTTGCTCTGACAGCATATTATTAAGCTATTACTGAATCTGAGCCTTGGAAAGGCTTACCCAGAACTAGAACATCACTGACTCTTAGGATCCATAGGGTCCAGAAAAGGATCCTTTAGTCCAAAGCCCCAGTTTTGGGATGAGGTGCTGGCAGTCCAAAAAGATGAAGAGATGGCCAGACAGAGCAGAAGCTGGATCTGGGACCTGCCCTCCTGGTCTTGGTCTGCATCCTTTCCTTCCCCCACAGGCCCCAGGAAGGACAGGGCTTTGCCATCTGCCCGTTAGCATGTACTAGCTGTGTAGAGTCACATTTCTTCATTTGTCACGGGGACAAAAGAAATTCAGTCACACAGGAGGTAATGAGGGCAAAATGTGGCATCGAGCATCCGTCACCAGGCGTTCAATACAAACCCTCTGTGTAAGAGCACTGATACTGTTTTTCCTTTTCTCTTCCTCATCTTTGGCAAATTTTGTTACATTTGGAGGATATAATCATTGTGGCCCTGAAAAAAATGAAACTGTCATTGGGGAGTTATAAAAACATTGGATACCAGACGCCACTGCACAAATCAGAAGCCCCATCAACACTGAGCCTAGGTCCTGACCTAGAGGAAGCATGATGTATGTGAAGACAATTTGCAAAATGTAAAATGCTATAAAAATGTTCATTTTTGTTATTATTAGTATAACTTAATCTATTTTAATGATTTTTTTTATGGTCCCTAGCACAGCTTTTGCCCAGAGGACTAAGACACATCAGCTGTAGTGATAAACATATATTTGTGACAGGGTAGCCCTTGGCAACAAGAGGGATGATTGCTTAGAAACAGCTGCCTTCTGGAAAGAAAGGGAGAGCATGAATGAGTGAGGAATAGTTCCAAATGGTTCCGAGAAAGGGTGCGGACCAAGCCTTTACGGCCCAAGAGCGGGGTTCTCAGGCTGCTGGTGAGGCGCGGTCTGTCACCCAGGGTGCCATCTTGTCTGGATGAAGTCAGACTCTGAAGTGCATCTGGGAAGAGAGTCCCCTGGGAATCCGTCTTTAAGCTTTTTAGTATCATTTTGGAAGTCTGAGGGTGGAACTGGTGGGCCACCTACGTTTTAAAAAACTAGTCAGACATTCAACAGGCTGAGGTGTCGCTCAGTTAGGGGCCAGGGTGTGGCCTCTGCTAGCTCACTTCTGAAGGCCTAGTTGTCTGTGGGGAAACTGAGGCATAGGCCTGCAGTTTCACCAGTCAAGTAGTAATGGGAGACTGTCTTTTGGGATTCCCCAGGGTCAGAGGGAGATTACATTTAACCAACAAATGTGTACTGGGAATCCTTCAGGAAGACAGGCGAAGGGAATAACTTCTGTGCAGAAGGGTTGGTGGGACCCAGTTTGTCACTGACGACACTGACCGCCGTAGGGCGGCATGTAGGAGGGGCTTTGGGAGTGTTGTAGCGGAGTGTGCATGTGTGCAGGAGTTGTGACAGGGAGGAGGATTATTCTGCAGGAGCACTTCTTTCTGTTTATAAAGGACATACAAGAATGTTGCAGAACATGTGGGAAAATATAGAAAAGTATATAGAAGGGAGAAAATTAAAATCACCCACAATCTACCATCGAAAAGCAATTAAAAGTACTGCATGGATGTAGATCCGGCAGTGGACAGGGAAACGTGGCAACCATTGGTTTGTTCACATTGTGGAAAAGGGATTGTCTTCTTTTTTCTTTCTTTTTATTTCAGGTTGCAGTGGTTTCTTCTAGTGTTTTTAATGGAAATATATGGATGAAAGAGGCTATAATATAGGTAAATTTTATAAATTCAGAACACAATTCTGTATGCTGCTTTACCAGTTATTTTCACTTTAAGCATAGTGTGACTTTTCCCCTCGTGAGTAAATATTTTTCTAAAATATGATTTAAACGGCACCTTTGTATTCCATTATGTGAATAGATCATGATTGATTTTAGGAATTCCCTATTGTGTACATTTAGTTAGTTCCATGTTTTACTAATATAAATAAAACCGATTGCAGCCCTATTTACAATAGCCAAGAAATGGAAGCAACCTAAGTGCCCATCAGTAGATGAATGGATAAAGAAGATGTGGTACATATACACAATGGAATATTATTCAGCCATAAGAAGAAAACAAATCCTACCATTTGCAACAACATGGATGGAGCTAGAGGGTTTTATGCTGGGTGAAATAAGCCAGGCGGAGAAAGACAAGTGCCAATGATTTCACTCATCTGTGGAGCATAACAACAAAGTAAAACTGAAGGAAAAAAACAGCAGCAGATTCACAGAACTCAAGAATGGGCTAGTGGTTTCTAAAAGGGAGGGGTTGAGGAGGCAGGGAGAGGAGGGAGGGAGAAGGGGATTGAGGGGTATTATGATTGGTACACATGGTGTGGGGTGTTCATGGGGAAGACTGTGTAGCACAGAGAGGACAAGTAGTGACTCTGTGGCATCTTACTGCACTGATGGACAGTGACTGCAATGGGGTGTGTCTTGGGGACTTGATAATATGGGTGATGTAGTGACCATAATGTTTTTCATGTTAAACCTTCAGAGAGTGTATATCAGTGGTACTTTAATAAAAAAATTAAGTAAATAAAACTGTATTCAGTATCTTTACATATCACGTTTGTGTGGATCTCCATTGCTTCTTTAAGACAAATCCTTCAAAGTGAAATCACGTGAGCAAAGGGTCTATTTTCATGCTACTGACACCTATCACTGGATTGTGTTTTGGAAACACCCCATGAATTTATACTGCACGGGGAGATGTTGAGAAGGGACAAAGGCGGAGCCTGGGAGCCTGGGAATCCATGGTGAGTTGACCTGGAGAAAGAAATTGGGAGACTCTCTGAGGGGAGCTCAGCATGAAAGGGGGGTGGTTCTCAGGGATTTGTGCCTGAAGCAGGGACCAGGCCAGCCAAGTATGCTGAGTGCAGCCCTTCGCCCTGAAGAGGAGGGTACATGGAGTGATGTCTGTGAAAAGCATTCCATGAACTCTCATGGGCTTTGTCAAATTTTTCTAGGGTAGTTGCTTTCATCCTGGTCTCTGATGAGGACCCGGAGGCACAGGAATCAACTGGCTTTCCTGCCATCACCCTAATGCACATGGCAAAACACAGATTCCGGAGGACATCTGCTGGTTCAGATCCTCCATGGTTTTCCACTCAACTTTTACTATACTGCCCGCAAGGAAAGAGCTCGGCCCGATGTCACCTTTCATTATACTCTGTGAAGTAGTGGAATGCCCTTCCTCACCCTGGAGGAAGAGAAGCCCGTACAAGAGTGGCTGAAGTGAGCATGAATTAGGCTGATGTATAATAAGAAATGAAAATTTGTAAAAAAAAAAAAAAAAAAAAAAACCAAACCAGAAAACAAAACCCCTCTATTTTAAACTCAAACCCACTACTATGTCATTATGTTTCTGCTAAACATAAAAGAGATTTTTATGAGGTTTTTTTCAAAGGGACTACTCAGCTCCTGGTCCAGGTCCATAAATTGCAGGTGGATGTGAGGCTCTGTGATTGGCAGGCATGACAATTATGGAACAAGCAGTGGCAAGCTGGGTCCCCTGGGATATGGCATGCACACGCTGTAATGCTCTATCAAGGTACCGCATTGAAACTTTGAACACTGGTCATTTCTCCCAAACACACCTTATTAAAATGGCCAACAGAAAGAAATGCTTGGTTCTAGGGTTTCTCGTGTTGTTATGGGTTGAACTGGGCATTGAAGGCAAGGAAGAGGAAGAAAAGACCTGTGGGTTGCCGGGCAAGTTTGACTTGAATGGATACATAGATGCCAAAACCATTCACTTGTGATTGGAGGACTGTTTCCTACTCACTTCAGGATCATCCCAGCAAACAAATCTATTTTGGAGCCAGTATCAGCAAAATGTGGAGGGTAAGCCGTTGTTTTGTCTTTTTACATCAGTCGCAGATGGTCGGGGTAAAGGAGTGGTGGCTGAGGGGGTCAGAATTAGAAACTGGAGCCATTACAGGAAACCCTGACTCTAACACTGTTTATTTGACTCGGGATAGGTATTCCTGCTTCTGGGCCTCTGTTTCTCCAAGGTGGGCATTCTAGGATTGCTTAGAAACAAGAAAAGCGTGGTCTCAAGTGGGTTCTTTGAAGAAAAAAGACAGATTTTATATCACACAGAATGTTGCTTTTCAGAGGGGGAACTGGGCCAGCAGCAGAATCTTGTAAAAGCTGGTTCGCAATGTGAAGTCTCAGGGTGATGCCACTTCTGCTGAATCGGAATCTGCATTTCGATAAGACCGCCTGGCAATTCCTATACATAGTAAGGTCTGAGAAGCACCAAAGCAGCTTTATGCAGTGTTGCAACTTTATTGCTCTCTTCAAATGAAAATACACAGTGCGGAAAGGCTGATTCATTTCTGAACTAATGTTCATAGCAGGATTCCTCCAGCTGGAAGGCTTCTGTCCTGTTCTCATCACTCCAAAATTGTCATGTAAGGAAATGGGATCCATAACTGATAATCTGAATTTGCTAATCATCTACTGTAAGAAAAAGCAAACATATTTCTGGGTAAGAGGTGCATGTGTGTGCGCACACACACACAAACACACACACACACACATTTTAGGTATGAAAAAAATGCCAGAAATTAAAAGAAAGGAAAATAACAATAATTATTTCATCATAACAAAGTATCTCTTTCCATTTCCCTATATTCTTTCTCAGCCCTTTATGTAAGTGAAATCATAATTTTTGCATAGTTGTGACCATAGCATCAACACAACTTTATACTGGGCATTGTACCTTATGTAGGAAGCATTTCCATGACGCTGCATGGTAATTACAGTTGTAAATGCATACTGCAAAAACTTCAGCAACTTCTTATATAATAAAATACTGATCACAACTCTTTTCTTTGATCATATTTCATGCTACAGATCTGAAATATCATTAGAGGGATGCATAAATAATAATGCTGTTGGTAAAAGGGCAGAATTGCAATCAGTCCCCACTTACCTCTTTCCTCGACCTTCTCATTCTTCTCCATTCTTTGAAGCAAAGGAAAGAAGTATAAGAAAGGCTTTTACTCACAGTTACATGGTTGTAGAGTCAGTTCATTACTTATCACAGGATTTTACTGATTCAATCCCTAATAATATAAAATGAAAACAAGTTTGTCATAATGTGACAATTATACGCTACGGTTATACACTGTAATTGTACACTACAGTTACATTCCATATTCAATATAAAATATATTTTATAAGTGGAATCACTTAATTTGTTCTTGATCTTTCATCAGAACTTCTGAATGTTATCTCCCTAGCAAGGTTAAGTGGAAAAGCCAATATACATAATTTTAATAGGAATCCACCTCTTTTATTAAACATAATTTGGCATATCCACAATGGTTGAAACAGTGGTGAGAATATAATCCACTGTATTAGGGATATTTTGATTTCCCTATCTAGTCCATCTTCTTATTTAATTTTCAGAGTAGTCTGATAGTTACTTTGCATGTTCTGTCCAGGGATTTTCATTGTCATCAATGGGAGAGATAAGGTGATGTGTGCTCATTCTATCTTACCTTTAACTCAAAGCCTGAGGAGTCTTTGAAACAATTCCTTTAGTGTCTTCTGACTTTCAGTGTGGCTGCTGAGAAGTCTGATGCTAATCTTACTCTTGATATTTTGTATGAAACTTGTCTCATGTAGTCCAGGGCATCTAAAAAGCCAGGTCCTGGCCCTAAATGTGAATCAGTAATGCAAGGCATTATTTGACCATAATGTAGTGTGTTTCTCTTCCAGCCTGATTTGGTTGAAATGCAAATTGTTCATCATTGTGATGTACGGGGCTAAAACTTTTCCCAACACTTTAGTCCATCATAAATACAACCTATGTATTTTGGCTATTAATAACATTCCATATTTAATTGTTTAAATAGATTTTCTTGAACATTAGAAGTTTGTAATTCATTTTCACCCATTACTGTCAATGGTTTCCTCCTACCTGTGTCCGACCCCAGTGTTCTGCAAGTTTCTTAACACTTAAAAGAGGTGCCGTTATCCCAGTGGGCGAGTCCTCCCAGGAGGCGTGGCCTGCTGGTATTCAGGAGCCAATCTGAGAGTGATTTCATTTTGGCATCATTAGCCTTTACCTGTCACTGACCTAGAAATTCAAGTTGGGGTTTGGAAAAGTCTGAAACCCACTATTTTAACAAGATAAAATTTGGTTTCGTTGCCCATCAGCTAAAGTGTATGGAGAGGAAAACGTTTTCATTAGTTTGAAAATGTTCAAAGCAGAGAACGACAGTAGGAAGAGAGTATTTTAACTATTGTTTTGGTTGATCTAAAGAAAGTTAGGATTTAGAGAAATGTTCTGGGGAATGAAAGGTATATGCTGTGAAAATCAGCGAAAAGGAAGAATCATCCCAAATCCCGCACTTACAGTGACTGCCTTGTGCTCATTTAAAGGATCCGGCGCTCATTTTCCCTGTTGATTCTTATCCAAATGTCAGTATAATTTATATGTAATTTAATTATAGTATGGAAACAACTTTGCATATAACCTGTTTCACTTAATATTATATGTATGCTGCTGTGTCATTTCTCTACTTATGGTTTTTTTAATGATGTAAAATGTTCCCATCAAGTCAATATACCATAATTTATTATGACTGAGCATGTAAGTTCTCTCTAGTTTTTCAATATTACAAGTAATTCTATAATGAACAGTTTGGGGCATACATAGCTTTTTTCTTTGGGAAGAACATTTTGCTTAGATAAATTCTCAGGGGTAGAATTATTGATTCAAAGCAGGTGAACATTTTTCTAGCTTTTGGAATGTATTGCTATATTACCTTAAAAAATATTGCTGTATTATTTCAAAAATGTGTATGCCAGTTTATATTGCCAACCATGGAAATTTGGAAACCAACTCTCTTAGGATGATGAAGACCGTCATGCTCTGGTTTTCCAGGTTCCTCTTCCCTGTACCACACCCACTCCTACCCTGTCCTCCAGATCTTTGCATTCCAAGAATGTTTCATGTTTGTTTGTTTGTTTTGTCATGCTTTCACATACACTGTTCCCTCTGCTTGTTTTTATGTCAACCTTTCAGCCTCAGCTTGGCTAGTAAGTCCTCTAGGGCAGGAGGCCCTCTTTTGTATTTCATGGCCCTTACTTTATCACTGTTTTTATTTTATTGTGCACACTGCTTGGCTATTTTCCTCCTTCTTCACCCAGACACTGAAGTGCCTATTTCATTCACTGTTGAGATTATAGGGTCTAGCACCAGTGGAACTCCATAAGTGCATATTAATTGAAAAGCAAAGCTTATCTAAATAAAAAAAAACAATTAAAGACATATCGAAGATTAATCTGCCAACAGGGCTATTTGCTATTAGACACTAATTAAAAAACATTTATTGAGTTGGAGATGTGGAGTTAGATATATAACTACAGAAGATATTACCTGATGTATTTACTTTCAAGTAGGTTAAAGTTTAGTTAAAACTGGGAAGAAAGAGTTGGGAATAGAGGAGCTATTTTTTTAGTGGTGATGAAATTGAAAAAAAATGTGATGGACTATGAGAAAAGTATTTACTCCTTTAATGGCTAAGGGATGGGAAGAAGGTGACATCTTATTCATGGTTTTCTGTGAGAATGGTAGGAAGAAGACATTTTTTATATAAAAAATCTTTCAACATTAACCATCAAATCATGGCAGGAAAAATGATTAAATTGGAGTCAGTACACACAGTCTATATAAATTTTATGCACTGCTTTGCTGTACTGCTATTGTATTTTCATGTATTTACCTAATTTTTGTTGTAATATGCAGAAGAAAACAAGAGAAACCTGTAAGAAGGTAAGGAGGAGGGAAAGGGGAGTCATATGGCTCCAGGGACTTCCAGTGAATGGGGAGATATATTTGAGGAATTATCCAGTACCTTGCGTGGTGGAAAGAATTGGGAATATAAGGATATTTTCATGAAAAGGGATAGTCAGCAGTCTGGGGGGATTATATCATATGAAAGATACACAGAGCAAGAAAATGTCCAAAAATGTGCTTCCCAAAGCAATCCCCTCAACAGTGGATATGACCTGTATGTGAACCCTTGACCTTTGCACTATCCCCTCAGATATATTAACACGCTCAGGCAAGTGAGGGGCCTGCTGATGTCTTGGCAAAATGCTCTCAGCACCAACCCCAACCATGAGCTGCTTCCCCTATTTCGCCACAGAAATCCATCCACTAATTAAAGTTATTTCCTTCTCAGGTTTAACTTTCAGGGATTCCGCTGGATGAAAGCCATGATCCTCCCGCCCAAGATTGATGAGAAGAAGGATGTTTCGCCCGGCGTTACCTCGGGCCCTTAGAGCCTGACGCTTGTGTCACCGTCTCCAGGTGTGCGGGGGACGCTTTGGCTCTCTGAACCCGACAGGAGGAAAACAGGCCCAAGTTCAGAAACAGTACGGGAGGCCTTCCGGCAGGAGTTATTGGAGCAGGCAGATCATACTTACCGGTTGATGCTTTAAGAAATCTAGGGTTGTGATTTTTACCTCAGGTACGTTGCACTGGGCACTAAATTTTGAAAAAACACAGGCTATTTTTGCAGAAACTGCAGCACATAGTAAGGTGCTCAGGGGAGGCTGGGGTAAGCTGCGGACAAATGGGGACGGTGGCGGCGCTGCTATCCCCTCCTCTGCTCAGTCCGGGCTCAGCAAGGGTGACTTGATGTCTACAGAGCGGTGACTTCAGGCTCTGCTCATTCCTTAGTATCCTGCTTTGACTTTTGGCTTGAGGTTGTGATCCAGTGGCTCGCATGTTAACGCCTCACGGGGCCCCAGCGCTGGGTGAGGCACAGTGCTGGTGATGAGAAGTACTGGTTGGTCGGTTGAAGGATGGTATAAAGAACTCATTTTGTCTCTTGCCTGTATTAATGTTTATTATTCACGACCCTTTTTGTTCCACACACTAACACACTGAAACGAGCCTGGGAATTTCACAAGATAGATAGAATTTGGATGCTGACTTTATGGATTATTTTAAATTCGGTGGCAGTGACACATTTCAACTTTAGATGATATTAGGAAGAATAGATGTTAAGAAAATAGGAATAAAGATTTATAGTTATTTCTAACAATGGATCATTAAAGTTATCAATAGTCAGGATTTATTAGTGTGAATGATGATTAAGCTTATTTGGGTTGCTGAAGTTACAGCAGAATTTGAAATAATTGTAAAAAGTAGTTTTGCATAGTATTACTTATAAAGCTGCAAATATAAGTAGGGAAAATGGGAAAATATTTAGAAATAGAACTGAGATGAGGGGTCTGACACCTTAGGTGCGGGCCTCATGCATCTCAGACAAGCTGCTGCTGCTGTGAGCACGTCTTCCCCGAATACTGGCTGTGGTCTAGCCAATGGCTAGAAACCTTTAGATAGGTTTTCTCATTTAAATCCTTGAATCTGCAAAGAAGATAAAAGAAATCTATGTGACACTTTCACATACTGAGTCTATCAAATCGTTGTATGTTATATATGAGTATATTATTCATCAGAATATACAGTGTATATTAAGCATGCTTAATATACTTAAGATGTAGATGTAATTACCCTGATTTTACTTGTAGAGAAATTGAGGTTCAGTAGGTTTAAGTAACTTGTCCATAATCTTACACTGATTCATTATGTAGCCAGGATTAAAAATCAAGGGTCTCTACTTCCTAGATGAGATTCTTTCCTACATATGGCTTCCGAGATACTGTTGCTTGTGAGTTTCCAAAGAGAATGCAAACTTTCGGCAATGAAGTAAGAATAGGAAAAAGGGTAGAGAAAAGAGAATTGGACAGTCCTGTCACTTGTGAGGGAACTGAGAGTCATGGAGCTGTGGGATTACAATATAGGCAGTCCTAGTGGTGGTGATGGGTTAATCGCATGGAATGTGTTCAGGGAGAATGTGACACATGTTCCTCATTGTCAAAGTCAGCGAAGTTGAGGATGAGGTACAGCATCAATGCAGGGAAGACTGTTGGAAACTCATGGTACTGAATTCTTAAGTTCTCATGGGTGGAAAACACAGGGATACTTACGATGAGAGAAAGGTACATCTTCATTTATCTAGACAAGTGTCTGTAAAATGACTGCCTCTAGAACTTTGTTAGAGAAAATGGCTTAGACCTGAGGTTGAGATGTAGCTTCTCACCACCCTTCCCCAGCTGAGTTTGGGACCTGAATACTGAGAAGTCCTGGCAGAGAGAAACAAGGAAAGAGGAGGAGAGAAAGAGGGAAGTTGTAGTAGTGGTAAGAGACACACACAGGGAGAGAGAGAGACACAGACAGAGAGACAGAGATGGGGTGAGGGGAGAGAGAGCAAGAGAGAGACTGGGAACTGGGCCTGCCACGTAGTGTGAGTCCATTCACTCCATTGTCTGTATGGATGAGAAGTTAGAACTGAGGAAGAACCTGAATGGCCCGACTCACACACCTGGTCTCCGGAGAGCGCAGGTGGAAGGGCATGACCTTTTCAATGCTCTGTCCTCTCCCTGCTCAGTTCCTCTTCCTCCTGCCAGTGGGCTGGGGTGGGGAGGGGCTTGGGTCCTGCTTGATCTTGGCTCTGCCACTTTACCCTTCTCTGTGTGGTCCTCTCTTCTTCCCCAGGTGCAGGTGGTCTGCTCTGCAGTCTTCAGGGTCAGTTGCATTTGCTGACATTGCTTCCCTGGCGTGTGGGTGGGAGGAGGTTTCCACCTTGCCCTCCTGCTCCATAGTTTTTTCCTGATCGCTGTGATACCTTGTGGTTCCACTGGAGTAGTTCCTTCCTGGAGTTGTCGCCTTGAGTCCCACTCGCAAAGCCTTTCCCTGTAGCCGGTACTATCTCTACAACGTTTTGGATTGTTTTCATTTAGGAAAGGATGTTTTCTTTCTAGGAATGATTTTGTCTGCTTTTCTCCAACCTTGGGTTCTCTGCTCCCCCTTACTCTTTTCTGTACCACTTTTCCAGATTCCACTCATTTTCCACACATCCAGGGATGAGAAAGGAACTCTAGAGATGGCCTCGCTGTAATTTAGTGGCTATTTCTCTACTTACAGATACTTTGAGGTTCATAGTATTTTCAGGCTCTTTAAAAGGCTGAAGTTGTTCATCATGTGTAGTTTTACTTTTTATTGTTTAAGTCTGTGTGGTCATTCTCAGAGCCTGTGTGGAGATTCACAGTTAACAACTACCCGTTGCCCGGCGGCAATCCACATGCCCTTCCTTCCATCTCTGATGGCAGTTCTGGAGGGATGTCATTTCTTCCTCTCCTTTTCCTTCTAATTTATTCCCAGGGTCAAAAAATGCGAGGGGGGAATTACAAATTCATAATATAAATTGAGTTAGAGAATGCTAGTTTCCAGTATGGTATATGCATGGGTGCACATTCATGCAACAAGCTTTAGTGTATCATTAAAAAAAATCTATTGAGAGATTATGGGAGAAAAAGATGAGTTTCATAACCCTTACAATTCTTTCCAAAATACTGCTTTCAAAGTTGTTCTGAGAGGTAGTAGAAGTAAGTTATGAGGATTATATATATTGGTTTTGGATGTAAAATACATACCCTAGATAAAAATCTGTTATTTTCATTACTATTACTGTTCACTATTATGTATTAATTTATTCCTTATAATTTATTAATAAATAATTCTAATTATTCATTAATCATGGATTACTATTTATTATTGGTTACTATAGTTTTTATTCATCCTCCTTCTATAGGGACAGGAGGGCTTTGATATGCAGGACGGAGAAGTAGTTGGTGAGCTAGGGACTGTGTCCCCTGGGAGCACAATGTGGCGGCTACGCAGAGAAGTGCTGGAAAGCACATCCTGTACCAGAGGTTAGGAAGAAATCCCACTACTTACCAGGCTGCTGAACTTTTTACCCTTAATGAAATTTTAGTTCTAGGGAAGTAGGATGCTAGGGCTTTTGATATTCTAGTTTAATGTTTACTGCAGGGTGACCTGTAGTGTCACAGTAAAACGATAGGGTGGTGGGAAAACACTGGCAGTTTCATCTTCCATTTAATCTCGGGGTAAAGGAGCCAGGAGTGAGGGGGCTGAAAGCAGGTGTCCCCACAGCTGGAGCTTTTTCTTTGCTGTTGCAAGACTCTTTTTTTTGGAAGTGTGAGTATTTTTTTTAATCTTGTTCCTTTTTCATATATCTTCTCTCTTCTTGTACGGCTTTTTTGACCTGAGATCTGAGATTCCCAGTTTTCCAAATCATGGGAAAAGGGATCTAAGAATAACTGGCAAGGAAATGAAGATTTCTGAACTCCTATGCTGTGTCAGACACCGAGGAGACCTTTTTTAATCTCTTCTCTTTGTTCTCTGCTTTCCATGGGTAGCAATGGACATATATCAACTTACACATACTCCAAAGCCTCACACACATATATCCATATACACTAGTTCCTCCTTTTCTTGGCCTGTCCTTCTGCAGCACTTTAATATATTATGTCAGGATTTAAAAATAAAACCTTATTGGTGTTTACCACCGTAGGTGCCCAACTCTCTACCATTTTATTTCTTTGACCTAGAGCTGCTCTGTTCAATACAGAAGTCCCTAACCACATGTAACTTTTAAAATTAAAATTAATTAAAGTTAAATAAAATTTAAAATTCTGTTCCTTAGTCCCATGAGCCACATTCAAGTGCCTAGAGGCTACCATATTGGATAGCAGATAGTTAATAGATATATAACACTTCTATCATTGCAGAAAGCAGAGCTGCCATAGGCTTAGAGTATAAGCCGTCTTCTGTGGTTCAGAGCTCTCTCCCTGAATGGGGCCTGTGGCTTTTTACTTTTATATGCCTAGTACTAGGCATATAATAGGTGCTCAATATGTTTTCCATGAAAAAGGTAGGATGTTACTGCTTGTATACACAATGTTCATAGAATGATCCTTCTACTAAAAACTGATGGAACAATAGAAAAATGTAGTAGTAGATATCTACTTTAATAATGTTTTATTAGAGCATAGTAATTTAATTTTTTCTCATCTTCTTTTTTAAAATTGGAGCTGTATTTGTGTAATGAAATTTGTTCAATATAGTTCAGTACAAACTTACTTAGCATCTGCTGTGAGTCCACCTCTGTGTTAAGCTCTGCAAATAGATCACTGCCCTCATAGCACTCACAATCTAATTCATCAATTAACTGAGCAAATATTTATTGAATACCATATTCCATATGCTAGACACTGTTCTGGGAACTGAGGATACATCAGTATACAAAACAGAACAGATCCATGCCTAATGGAAGCTAACATTTCAGTAGGAGGAAAAAGGCAGAAAACAAGACAAATAAAAGTATGTTATATGTTACCTTAAAGCGTGATAATGTTAGGGACAAAAAACAGCCGAAACTGAGATAGGGAGTTGCTGGAGCAGTGGTTACATTCTAATTTCACACAGTTTGGTTAGAGAAGGCCTCACTTAGGTGACATTTGAACAAAACCTTAAAAAGAAGTAAATTCATGCATTATGTAGGGGAGGGCATTTCAGGTAGGAGGAATGGCAATTCATAAGCCTTGAGGCAGGGGGGTGCTTGGCATTTTGGAAGACTAGCAAAGGAGTCAGTGTAGCTAGGAAGAGTGAGAGAGAGAGAGACTGGTAGGAAAGGAAAAGAGGTAAGAGAGGAGAGAGGGGGTCAGGTCACATAGGGCCTCACTGGCTTTTGAAGGACTTTGGCTATTATACTGAGTAAAATGGGCAGCTGGTCAAGTGTCTTGGCAGAGGAGAGTAATGATCTGACTTAGGGTTTAAAGGATCATTCTACCTTCCTTGCTGTAAATAGACTGAAGGAGTGGGGAGGGGCGGGGGGAAAGAGCAGAACCAGGGAAACCAGTTAGAAGAGCAGTAGAATAATCCTAAATCATGAAGATAGCTTGGACCAGGATAGACACGATAGAAATGTTACAAAGTCGTTAGATTCTACGTAACACTGGACTTACTGACAGACTGGACCTGGAGGTGCCCTGCATCAGACCATTAGTGGATGGTACAAGGCGTAATTTAACTCAGGATGGCAAACTGAGTCTGGGGTGAGGGATGGGCCCGAGTGAAGGGGAGGATACAGAGAAGCAAGTAAAGAGGATAAGGTTGGAGATTCTGCGTGAGAAAGTGACAGAGACAGAAAGGAGGAATTTGGGGGAAGAAATAGGGTTAATGGGGATAGTTTCGGACATGTTGAATTTGTGGTGATGGTGGAAACTCAAAGCAAGGACATGCTGGAAATTTAGAATAGGGAATCAGAGGTCAGGTGAGTAAGTTTGGTGTTAGAGACAAAGATTTGTTCATTCTTATAGAAGCTGCTGGTAGAAGACGAGAGAATGAATGAGCTGATTTATATTGAGAGCGAAAAGCAGAAGATCCAGGACCGAACCCAAGAAGATAAGCACGGTGCTGAGGAAGGCGGAGGATGTAGAATGAGCAAAACCAATAGAAGACCCAATGGAAACCAAGCGACACTGCGTTTCAAGGAGGGGTCGATCAGGAGTGCCAAATATTGAAGTGAGGTGAAGGACTGTACCCAGAGGAAAAGCTATTAGACCCAGCAAGGAGCATCTCAGTGAGGGGAGTGGGCGAAGAGCTGAATCATGACGTGTGAGGAAGGAAGCGATCCTGAGAAATGGAATGAAAAGGCAGCAGCTCCTTGTCTGTGATGATTTTCAAAGAAAGGTATGTGGAGAGCTCTTTTCATGGGTCAGAAGAGAGGAAATTCGGTTCACCTGCTGTCATATATACACTCCCTCCCTTATAAGAAGCCTATTTGTTGTGTAGAGCAATATATCAGTAATGCTATATACCAAAACTGAGCTCAGAGATTTCTACTTTTTTCTTTTGCTATTTAATTCAGATTTAACCTGGCAAACTCAATATATGAAAATTCTGATTTCCAAAATAAATATAAATGTAATTTTTCACTTAGCCAAATGAATATTTGCTTAATGGAAAATACATTTTATTTCCCTTTTAAACAAAATGCTCTTCATTTGCATTAGGATGTGAACTGATTTACAAACATTGCACTTGTCCTGGGTTTCAAGGTGCACATCCATATGGATGGAAAGGGAGGCCTACGTTTACCACTGAGCTTTCTAAACTCTTTTTGGGAGAAAATATTCCAGTGCTATGCCTTCTCCACTTTCCCTTTTTACCATGTCAGTTTTTCCTATGGGATGGATTTATCATTTTCCTTTTCTACTGACCTTGCATGACGTATCTTTGACTTTCACACTATATTGGGATGACCTTGTGGAAGAAATATTTTCAGGTTCTCAAGACAATTCTTGGGGGGAACAGGCACCCTCCCCTGCACCCCAAGCAGTAACAGATTTGTCAAATTGTGCCCTCCCCAGATCTTTTCTTAGTTCCGAAAGTTGGAAAGAGCTAGCTTTAGGATTGGTTTTGCATTTCTAGAGTCACCCACACGACTGACTTTTAGTGAAATTCCTCTCTAGGCTCTCCATGTTGTTATCCTTTTTGTGTATTATCTTTGCCCAACTATCTTGGGTTTCCCAAGACATCACAAAACTTCCATAGAACTCCAGATGTGAACTCTCTCAGCTTCATATGTGGTGGAGACAAAGGGCTTTGTTACATGTGTTGTATTTGTCTTTTCTAGCTTCCGTACTCAGTGTGTACATATCTGTGTTGTCCAGGGACCCAGATCGCAGTTCGGCGGTGGGAACCAATATGCTGCTTTAACTGTATCCCCATGTGCTGATGGACAAGTGTTGTGGAAACCAGGTAGAGATGGTCATATTTTTCATTGATATTAAAGAACATGTTAGATTAAACATGTTTTGTCAAAGAGGGTTTTTTTTTTGGAGCCTTCTTTATAAATAGGTATTAACAACTTACAACAAAAATAATGCAATCTATAAAATTATTGGATATTCTGTGCAATGTGAAAAAAACAGAGTATTGAGTTTCAGTTCTAAACTTGCAACAATTGGGAAAAAGACTTGCATGAATTTAAGAGAGAAAAAAATTTTTTTAAGTTAAATGCAAAATATAAATGGATTCATTAAAAGTATTTAAAATTTCAATTTCTGAAATAGATTAAACATTAGTTATGGAAAAAGTGGTGAATAATTGGAAAAATTAATGAATTTTTTCCTGTGTTCTACCGAATCATCTCTAATTTGTAATTATAAGATCTAGAATTCCATCTTTAAAGAAAACTGGCTTAAGGCCATAATTACTCTGGGTTTGTAGAACAGATGAGTTTTGTAACTCCTCCTCGATGGGTCATCACCACGACCTGCCAGATCTCTGCTCTTCACGATGAGATTTTAGTGGGCTTGGTGTGCTTAGCCTTACGAAGCATGTCGGAGCAGGCTTATTTTTATCTCTGCCTTCTGTTAAAGATAACATAAATTTTACTTTTCTTTTGCCAAAAGGCCTTCAATAGCAATTCATTTAAAAGAGAATTTTAAAAATGTGAAATTTCTCCCAAACTGAGAAGGAGCCCAACACAACCTGAAAAACTCCTTGGACCCCATGTGGGCCAGTCTGTGTACAGAGAGCGAAGGACGTCCAGTACAGCAGTCGGAAGTGACTAAAAGGGAATTCCAATCTTTACCTGCATCTTTCAAAGAACGTTAAAGAAACCCGTTTTATCATCTACTACAAACTCATCTCAAATAGCTTTTCTTATGTCACAATATTCTCCCTTAGGGCCTCTGCCCAGCTAAATTCCCCAAACTATTTTCTAACCTTAGTCAACATAGTTGTTATTTTTTGTTTCCCTTCTTATTTTCAGTCCTGCGGTACCCAATCCCTCAGTTCTGCATCTGGAGGGTGGGAGGGGAAAGCTGGGTGGGCGAAGACGAAACTCTCTTCAGGCGATGGTGGTGATGCTGAATGGAAGACTGAAAACACTCACATTTTATTCAGCCTTATCCCTATCACAGTCCTCTTGACTGGTTTACCCTAATAGCTCTAACTTTTTCATATATGGGAAATCATTTGTGGGTTGTTCTCAGGTTTATGAGGATACACAACTCCTCAATTAAATATTTGGAAGAGAAAGGAGGCAGCATCTTACCGCAAAGGGCCCATGCAGGAAAGGCTGAAACCAAGAAGGGAGAGAGAATTTCCAAAATCAAAAGTAATTCTCAATCTGTAATATTAGCTGCTCACTCTGAGACCATTTTATCATGGTTTTGATATTTTAAAAATATATTATATATTCAAATATGATGGGATCTCAGCGAGTCCTGCACTGGGCCCTTGGCTGCTATGGGCCATTCCTAACTGAAGGGGACAATTGGATTTCCTTGCAGTCAGTCCTCTGTTCTTTGTTCATTAGGTGAAAGGGAGTGTAAACAATGCGATGTAGAGCATTGTTCAAACGTGCAGAAGAGCGATTGTGTGCTGAAAGAGGTGGAATTCCTTGCTTATGATGAGGCCATTCTCTCCATCTTCAGGGTGCTTGTAGTCTTGGCAGTCATAACTGTGCACGTGATGGACAGGCACACTCCACTTGTGAACGCCAGCGAAGGGAGCTGAGCTTTCTCGTTCAAGTTTCTCTGGGCATCACACTGCTGTCTTCCGTGTTTTTCATTGGCAAGCCATACAACCAGTCCCGAATGGCTGCCAGGTCACTCTGGTACTGGGCTTTCCTCTTCGCCTGTCTTGCATTCTTGGAAAGACTATTTCACTGTTCTTAGCCTACAGAATTTCCAAATCCAAAACCTGACTTACATCCAGCCCCCCACTGTATCGGAAAATCATCTTGCCAATACTCTTCCCGTCGTGACTGGTATGTGCTCTGCCTACTTAGAATTGGAATCCCCACGTGTGTGCAATAACCTGGACAATCAAAATGTAAAGATCGTCTTGGAATGTAATGTAGGTTCTACAGAACTTTTATGCTCTATATTTGGGATTGATGTATTCCTGGTCTTGCTATGCTTTCTTACCTTTGTGGCACGCCATTTGCCAGATAATTGTTATGAAGGAAAATGCAGCACCTTTGGGATGCTGGTGTTTTTCATTGTCTGGATCTCTTTTGTCCCTGCTTACCTGAGCACCAAAGGCAACTTCAAAGTGGTTGTGGAAATATTTGCAATCTTGGCATCCAGCTATGGTTTGTTGGGTTGTATATTTGCTCTCAAGTTCATGATTTTGCTGAGGCCAAAGAGGAACACTGATGAAATTGTTGGTACAAGAGTCCCCACTGTAGATAAGCACAACTGACTTCAGCTCTGTGAGCAGAGAGCTTAATACCATAAAGTCAACTGTTCTGGATGACTAGAGTTGTGAGTTACCTATGTCCTTCAAAGCTGCGATGTTGACACGGTTCAACATTTCCTCTTAGGCTGCTCCTGCAACAGCTACCTGTTGCTATGGGGTAATATTGAGGATTTGGGTTCTGATAATGTAGTCTTAGCATGGAATATGAAATCTCATACTGTAAGATACCATTTAGCATGAATTAGAATACCTGTTACTATTGAAATTGTAAACCACTTCATTCAAACATTTCATAATACTTTGGTATAAAGAGCATATATAGTAAAGGGTATGAAAGGCACAGGTAATCTAAAATGATGCATTTAGAAATTTAGTTTTTGAATATGTTTTTTTACTTATATCATGGGTGTCTGATCTAGAAATTTACATTAAACAAAGTCACCTTGTAGAAACCAAAGAAATATCTAGTTCTATATACTATTAATGCCTCTATGGAATAGGTAGCTTTTCTCTGACTGAGGGAAGAGTTACTGCTCATAAACTTCGGAGCAGGGCATTTGGTATGAGAATTTATGTTTCAAAGGTCCCTGCAGCAAACAGAGAATACTGAAGAAATTGAAAGTTGAACAAAACTCAATTTCTCCATGAATTCATAATGGGAATGGACAAGTTTCTCCCAGATTTAAGGTAAGGCCTATATGCTCCAGATTTTCCATTTTTCTGCCTAAAAAATAAAAATGAAGGAAATTAAGATGTCAGCAACACAGTTATTAAATTGATTATATAGTAATTGTCTGGATGGCAAACAAGGAAAAGCAAATGTTTACTAGAAGAGGTATTAGAATGAAAGATATTTTTTAGAAATATCTAAATGATAGATACTTGTCCTCCAATTATCCAGAGTTAAGTGGAATGTTATACAAAATATTTTCAATCTTCTTACAGATATGAAACTTTAAAAATGACCTACACATATTTATGTGCATATGAATTAAATGTGTGGAAAACTGAATTTGTAGAAATGCTGATAAACCAAATACCCATGTGCTTGGTTCTAGGAAACCAACAGGATCAGAGAAAGCTCTCTTTTCAAGAGAACTTAATATTGTTTGTGACTTGTTCACCAAAGCAGGCCAAGATTCATGCAGGCTTGTGGGAGCAGATAGTGAAACTGAGATGACTCGTTTGTCAGGACAAGTCTGTCAGGAGTTTACCTCTTGATTTTTTAAACAGTGGGTGTTCCAGACCAGATGAATGGGATGTGCTTCCTGCAACTTAATAGAAAGTTTGCACCAAAGTCCTGCTAAGTTCAAAAGTGAGCTTGTCTGTTGGAGACAGTTTCTGCAAAGGCATCTATTCATTCGTCCATGTCCCGAGGGTCCTAGTGTTATGCATCACAGCCTTAGGAGTCTTAGAGGAGAGGTTGCATTGCCGCATGAAGTGGGGAAATTGCTTTCTTTGTCCCTTCACTTGACCCAGGGATGGACTTCGAAGGAAGGATAGTTTGTCAAAGTATCAAACAACAGTAACATGAGAATCTGAGTCAGTTTTTTCCTCAGTTATACATACAGTCTGAGTATTCTCAATAATCCATTTTGGGACTAAAAAAAAGCTGAGACTCAAGTCTAGTGACTTGCTTTACTTGTAGATTCAAAATATTTCAATCTCAGTGTAATCCATTTTTTTTTGGAAATATTAACAATTGAATATGTGGTATCCAAAAAGATAATTCCAAAAGTCCATCTGGATAATATCAAAGTCATTTATAATCTCCTTTTGTAGCACACAACCTAGTAATAGTTATTGGACTTGTGGTCTTTGCAGTTATTTATTTTTCTGACCAGCAATAAGTTTGGGAAACTAGAGAAAATAAATGGTATTAAAAACAAAATAACAATAGAATTTGCATGTTTAATGTTTCCTTATAAAACTTTACAGTTTCAAGGTGGAACTTTCCTCTAAAATGGTCGAAGTTATCACTTGTTGATTTGATACACATGTATTGTTCCAGGAACGGGCTATGGCAGATAAATTGAATAATAGGTGATTGTCAAAGGATGATGGCCTAATTTTTAGTATTGATTTATTCTTTGTAATTAGTACTAGTACAAGTACCAAAATATTTCTTATAGCATTCAAAGATAATTTCTCTCTGGATGAATGTGTCACTTAAAAATTATTTTCAGTGAAAAACTGATTGGAATTTCTATCCACACATGTTGCCTTGTAAGAGAATCGCATATAAAAGTCATAGAACCACTCCCTGCTGGGGGTGAGCATTTGCTGGTAACTACGTGCTGGGCCTTGGGGAGGAGCTCACGATTAATTTCAGGGTGTTACATCAAAATAATGTGGTTACTGGCTTGGCGAGTAGCATAAAGACTAATTGCTTGAAAGAAAAAAATGGCAAAACAACACTTTATTCAAGGCTAACCTAGACACATGCAGGTTTGAGCTCTTTTGGCAAAAGAAATGTGTATCAGGGCTTCTCAAACCCATACCGTAAGATTAACTCCTTTGGTTTAAGGGAAAGAAATTCCTGATAGAAAGTGAATATATTATAGAAAAGGGAAAGATATCTCAACTGCCAGATTAATCTCCTTAAAACACAGCTCTGATTTTATCTCTTCCCTGCTCATCAGCTCCCAGTGGCTCTCCACTCTCAGCATGTATCCAGCTGCCTTAGCCTGACAGTTAAGACCTTATAGGCTTTTATTGTCTTTTATCTTCAGCATCTGTCACCTGCCACCTTGCTGCCCACCTCCAACCAGACTCCGGCAATTATAGATTGTTATATATGTATTATATAACACAATCCAACTAGACTTCTGCAACTCCTGGAACTTACCTTCTGTTCTCCTGACTTCCTGTTGTTCACTCTACTCCCCTTTACCTCTAATGCTCTAACAGTACTCAAGCTCCCCATCCGCTGATGCATTCATCCATCCATTATTGAAGGCTTGGTGTGTACCACCTTCAGTGAGGTGTGGAAGGTGTACAAAGACAAGGCATTGCCCCCCACTTCCAGGGACTTACCATTTGTTTGGGGTGATAGGTAAAATCTGACTATTACCTTATGATGTGATGAGGCTGTGACTGGGAGTCGGAGGACAAATAGAGGGAAGGCAGGGTGAGTCAGGGTCGGGGAAAGTTTCCTGAGTGAGGAGACACTTGAATGGGTTCCTGAAGAATAAGAAGGAATTGGCCATATGAAAGAAAGATAAACTGTAGGACTTTATCCATGCCTCCTTTATGTTACTGGCCATTTTCTGCCTTATACTAGGTTATCTACTTCCATGTATTATCTCTATCTCTATGTTATAATTTATTTTGTGAGGTGACCTTGTCATATACATATCTTTATAGTCTTAACATCTAGAATATATCTTGCACTTAATTGGTACCTATGATTTTTTAAAAAACTGAGTAGATGGATGAATAGAGTTAGCTGACACCTAGCAAGGCCGAGGACAATGTTTCAATGTACATTGAAGAGGCCTGGAGTGTAGCGAAGGTGGAGGAGGTGGGAAGAGCCTGTAGGGAAGATACAGTGGGTTTCCAAGATAGTGCGGCCAGCTTGAGAACAATGGGTACTTCAACTGGGGAAGAAGGAGGGAGAGCAGGACCGAAAGGAAGGCGGTGAGTTGAAATGGGAGTGGGCAGTCTTGAAAATAACTTTGCCATGATATTCACTTGACTGTTTTCCTATGGTATTTTCTCCTTAGTCTCATTTCTGAAAGAAGAGAATATAATATTTTATCCCCCCTAAAGTTTCTTCCCTTTTGAGCCGTCACTGTAAAAAGCTGCTCTTTGGAGCATCTAAAGATGGAGCAATTATTTATAATGTTAAGGTAGAATTATTAACAATTTATGTAAAAATATCGATGATATTCACTCAATTACATTTTTAGAGGATTGTTACACATTTCCGCTGATCGTTCTGGAAAAACAGTTTGGATGTATGAAATGCACGCTTCAAAAATCCAAATGGACCAGATATATTTGTTAGGGTAGGTTACCAGCTGAAACAAACAACCTCTAAATCTTATAGGTGTGACAGAGTAACACAACACATATTTGGCTAATGTATGTTTTATTATATTGGTCAAACTGCTTTCCCGGACGGCCTCCTTCCAGGCAGTGACTCAGGCATGCTGCTGGATACTCTGGAGACCCATTCTCTGCCCTCCCCGTTCTGCTCTGTGCCTCGACACACTGCATCACAGAAACTCGCTTGCCCGTGGCTTCCAGTGGGTTTTGCCAATGAGAGGCACCAGGGGGAGATTGTAGAGTGAGAGGAGAGGCCAGTGTCTTTGCTCTTCCAGCCATCGCCCATTCCTCCGCCTCTGGCCCCTCTCCCAGGCTGTAGCTCTCACTGGGTGCTGTATTTGCTGATCTATCTTCTTCTTTCAGACCTGTAAAAACAATTCCCATTGTTCCTAGTCCCAGGTACTTAACCATTCTAGTTAAATCCTTTAACTTAACACTCATGTCAGTAGTTCTTCTGTAAATTCTCTTCTCTTCTGAGTGTACCAGCTGTTTCATGCTGGGACCCTGACTCATCCAGTGACCCTTCATTTTATGATGCTGCTATCTTCAGTGCAAGCAGAGAGAACACTTTGCAGGTTCCAATTCGTGGATGACTGTAACTAGATTCTGGGAAGGCCTGATGGTGGCTAGCCTGGGGTCTGGGCTTTCAGTACTCTTGAAACTAGTAAACAAGAGTGCCTTTCAAGAATAGAGCCCCCAATGAGGAGAAATTACTGGGAGTATGATCCAAATTGGTCAGGACAAGGACAACAGGGACAAAAAAGGGGAGGGCTCAAACCCGTATGATCAAATTAAACCTGACTGCTTTCAACCTGTGTCATCTTGAAACTTATGATGGAGTTGGAAATGAATGAGAACAAGGGTTTTTGATGCTTTGGGAAAATGATCATAGTTATTTTTGCTAATGGGGTGAAGTGAAGGCAAAGATAAACTCAGATTACTCATAAGATATTACTATCATATGACAGATTGTATCAATAGACATTCCAGTGCTATTTAGTGTTTGCCGCCTAGTGGTGTGGTCGGTGGCTACCCATTTTCCCACCAAGGCACCATCACTCAGAACGCTTTGGAGTGCCTCATGGAAATGGCTTTGGAGTTTGGAACACATTGTTTTGAATATTCACAATTATGATAAACATTTACTTTTTCAGAAATAATTTTGTACTTTTTGAGAATAATTAGATTTTTTATTAAAGTGTCATTGATATACAATCTTATGTTGGTTTCAAATACACAACACAGTGATTCAACAGTTACCCGTATTATTAAATGCTCACCCCTGTTAGTGTGGTTGCTATCTATCAATGCAATAAGATGATGCAGAACCGTTAACTGTGTTCTCTGTGCTGTACTGCTGTCCCCATGACCAACTTATATTGTGAATGAGAATTACTGTGTCCTTCCCCCTCCCCCACCCTTCCCAACCCCTTTCTCTTGGTAACTACTAGTCCCTTCTTGGTGTCGGTGAGTCTACTGCTATTTTGTTCCTTCTGATTTTGCTTTGTTTTTATACTCCACAAATAAGTGAAATTATTTGGTATTTGTCTTTCTCTGCCTGGCTTAGAATAATTAGATTTAAAAAATATTTTTATTTATTGCTGAACATTGAAAGAAAAATGTAAAAGAAAAACAAGATACTTTAAAGGCTGAATGGAATAAGAAATGAGGTAAAGCAAAATGAAAATGTAGTATTAAGGAAAACTATTTGCAGTATCTATGGAAGCTGAATATAGGCATACCCTATGACCCAAGATATTCACTCCCCGGAATGTATTTACTAAACTATGTATGCTTACCAAAAAGATGAATTGGGTAATTGTGATTACTCAAGCAAAAAGCTACCCAAATGCCCATCAACAGTAGAATGGATAAAGAAATTGAGATATACTTGCACAATGGGATACTGTACAGCAATGAGAATGAATGGCCTGCTTTGTGGTGAAAAGGCTAGAGGGGGGTTAGTCTGAGAACTGGGACATCAATTTGGAAGTTATTACTGTTGTCTAGGCAAGAGATCATGATGGCTTTGACCAAGAGCCGAGTTCTCAGTAGTTTGGGCTAGTCGGATACTGTCAACAGATTTCCTGATATAATTTAGACATCGACAATTACACATTTGAAATGCATATTCAAAAGAAAAGGGGACACATTAGAAAACTACAATGTAGGCACCTAGTATGACTTCCCAAAATAATTCCATTATTTTGCATTGGGTTTTACTGCCTTTTGAAATTCTGATTCATAAGGGAATCATTTAAGCTGATAAAGCCACCTGGGTAGAAAACGGTTTTCTGAGAGTAGTTGCCAGAGCTCACTAGTAATTAAAAAACATGAGTGAAAAACTTCCTGCTTCTTCCATCCCATTTTAAAGTTTAAATATCTGTGAGTAAACACAGACCTTTTCTCCTTTCTGTCTTTAGTTTGCATAGTAATTCTTCACACGTGCTGCTAGAGAAGAGAGCCAGGTTCTAGACGTCGAGAGAATGAAAGTGCACACGGCGTTCAGGTGCTGTTCTTGGTCTCTAGAAAATGACAGGCTGACACAGACACCATTCCTTGGGACAGATGATGTGTGTGACAGAAAGACACAATCTCTCTGAGTCACTTATAGTTCTGATCATAGACAAAGAATTTTGTCATAGCCTAACCAGCAAATATCTTTTTCTTCCCCTTCTCTCAAAGACAACAAAGTTGATTTCTACCTTTCTCTTTGAAGCTTCTCTCCAGGGTGCCCCACTGTTTTGTGCTCGAGTATATTGGTTTATAGGTCAGGCACAGTTTTCTATGGCAAAGCATAAATGACTCACTACTTCTTTATTAGATTTTTGTTCTGGAGTCAGGTGATGCTGGGGTGTTTGTGGAGTTGAAGAATGAAATTCCCAAACACTCAAGGTAGGAGAGCAATGCAGAGATTTTTATTTAGAGATAAAGTGAGAGGACAGAGCTCCTGGCTCATGCCAGGAGGAACAAGAGAGCCCTGGGGTGGTGCGTTATGTAGGGGTCTTATAGGCGGTTGAGAGACAAAGGGCTAGGGATGCACACCTGCTAAGTGGTCCCAAAATGTCTATCTTTGAAGAAACATTAAGCTTCTTATTAGTCTTCCTGGTTATTTACAAGAATTTTACTGCTCTGATTTCCTCCCAGGATAGCAGCTTCCTGGTCTGGGAGCATATCACTCAAGACTGCCTGCTTTGGTCCCAAGGTGGGCTGAGTTATTGTCTGTTTGTTAAGAAACTTACTTTTTAACTAATTGGGTTTTAAGATGTAATCTTATTTTCAAGATGGAATCCTTCCTGTTTTTACTACGTTGTTTTGGGCTTGCTTGCTACATTGCCCAGGTTGCAAATCATTTGTTTAGGGCTGGAGGGAGAAAAGCAGCATCTGGGTAAAGTCAGAAAAACAAGCTGGGCCCCCCAGCAGGCCAGAGCAAATCCCACAATGGATTATCTTGCTTTGTTTTTTCCAGAGGCCCTCACCCTGCTCTGTCTAAGCCCATGGCCCCTGTCTCCCAGGGTGGTCCAAGACCATGGCCCTGGCAGATTAGGTGTCTAGAGAGAGACTACTTTGAAGTGGTGAAAGGCTTTCTGGGGCCTCTTTTATGAGGCCACTAATCCATTCATGAGGGCTCTGCCCTCATGACCTAATCACCTCCCAAGGCCCCATGTCCTGATGTCATCACCTACGGGATGAGGATTTCAACATGAATTGTGAGGGAACACAATCAGACCATAGCAGCTAGTTACACTGTTATTAATATAGACAGAATCGAACTGTTAAATAAGATTATTATTAGCTAGTTGGCCCCTATGTCTATTTACTCCCAGTGCCATGGACTAAGCATTTTAGACTCCAATGGGGGATGGAAGGCTCCCTCTAGTTCCTTCCATAGTCACTGGCACTTCTGGGCCACACTGTCCCTGAAATCAGAAAGCTGGAATCATTACACACATTTCCTCTCCCTTCAGCTGTCACCTCTTCTCCTTCCAAGCCCCACATCCAGCACAATTATCTACTAACTCCTGTCAAGGCCCACTTCAACATGGCTCTCAGATCAGTCCTTTCCTCTTTATTCTCATCCAATCCGTCTGACACCCACGGCCCCAGCCCTTTCTGTCCCTCTTAACCTGCTTCTTTCTCAACAAGAGTCCTCTTTCTAAAGTATGCATCTGCTGTCGTCACTTCCCGGCCACAAGCCTTCACCACTCTGGTCTTGCCCCCTTGGTCTTTCTCTCCTGCCGCTCCTTCTTTCCCGACCCTTTGCGGCCTCCCTCCCCTCTAGCTAGATTTTTACAATTCCATGGATTCGTCTCCTCTAGTAACAAGAGGAAGGCTTCTTGGGGCTGAATCTTCCTTCTTTCTCTGAACTTCTTTTGCCAGCGCTCTTCCTCCAATCCTTGATGACCCGCTAACATATCACTTCTCCGAGGAAGCTTCCTGAGCAACCTCTCTCCAGAGTTGGCCGTAGGTACCCTCTCGATGCTTGGATTGCAGCGCTCGCCACCTTGTGTTGTGATGGCCTTTGGAAGGGAGCATGGGGAGCTCAGGAAGCTCTGCTTTGTCATCTCTGAATTTCCCGTCCCTGGTAGAGGGCCTGACACGTGGTAGGTGCTCAGTAAGTGCGTTCTGAGTATCACTGTACAGTATCAGGCGGCTGCTGTACGGGGAGGCTGGTGTTTTGGGTCAGTGTAATCAAGAGACAAGGGAACTACGCATAATGCATTTTTGTTCATTTTTAAAATTCCTATGTGGGATTGGCATCCAGCTGTATGTTCGTGGTTGTGGCTATATTGGACCTTCCTCAAACATGCACCTGCTTTGTAATAAATGCCGTACTTGGGGAGGAAAATTTTTCCTTTACCCTTTAAGCTTCTCCAAGCTAGTCTAAGAGCAAATTGACATGAGACAGATTCACAGGAGGAAGAAAACCAAAGTTTTGTTACTTAGGCACAGAGGCCCATTAATGACACAGAGACCTAAAAACATGACAAAGGCAGGTAGCTTTTATACATGTTGGACAAAGAGGCAATAAATCTGTGGGAAACTGATAGAATAAAGAAAATTTATGTTTGGGAGCTTGATAAGAAATTTTAAACAGCCTTTGGCTTGGGTAGCAAATTAGTAAAAAAAAAAAAAAATGTTTTATGCCTCCTTCTTGGCTCTAAATTCCCTATCTCCAGGGATAAGGTCACCTCTACCCTCCAGGTCCAGGGGGTAACTTCCACATGGGAGAATCATTTCCTGGTTTGGGGAGGGGCACTGGAGGGTGAGAGGGTCCCTCCTGCACCGCTTCTTCTCCAGTCACTTTGATTCAAAGTCATCAATAGGCCACTGTGGCACATCTCAGTGCAGCATGCCCTGGACTCCGATAATATACTGTCAGGTATTTAAAACACCATTACAATAAATGAGATGACTTGCCGCTGGAAAAATTGTCTTTAGCCTTTGGACAAAGCCACCATGAGCCATGGTCACCCATCAAGATGAACATGGCATTGGTTGGCTTAATGCTTTCCATCCATTGGCTCAGGCCACAGCTGCTAAAGCTGGTTTAATATAAACCTCTACAAACCACTAAAACCAAAATGCTTTGCCCACTAAAGGTCAAGGATCAGAACTGCATTCACTGAACCTATCACAAGCTTCTCAGCATGAATATTTCACCCTCCCCAATTCCATACATTTTCTTGATTTTTAGTGTGGCAGGTTTAAATTCCAAGCCCATGAAAAGTTGCAATCATTGAGAATGCCAACAACTGATATCCCTCTCTTCTTTCTGGATTTACAACAAATTAAGGCATAAGTCAAACTGTAGCAAATGGGAGGCCAAAATGCCATATTTCTTATAAACACCGAGTTGAGGATGCAGCTTATTGTGAGAGTCAGGTGGTTTCCTAGATCTGATCCCAAGAATTAACTTGACTTACCTGTCAGTCACAGGGAATGTGGGACTGGGACAGGCCTCCCCACAGAACACTTGGGTCATGAGAAAGCCAGGAAGAGCCCCATGTCCTATGGGCTTCTCACACCCAAAGAAAATGACAGCTAAGGTGTCTGAGCTCAGCTATGTCCCTCCACTTCCTCTGAGGGCTGAGTGGACAGTGGAGAGATGCTCTGGTTAAGCTTTCTCGGTGGTGAAGCAGTCAGGAGTAGGGAAGAGTTCCCATCCAGCACCAGCATGACACAGGGTCAAATGACTTTTCTGATTTAATCAATTAAAAATATATGTATATATGGGGGTTCTATTGCCCCACATCAGTATTTCGTTCCTTTTAGTCCCTATAATTGCCTGCTGTACTAGTCTATGTGTGGATAAATGTATGGTAATTCTGCAGTATTCAAAAGAAGACAGGGTTATTCATTTACGGATAGCTTACCATGAACTCTAATGGTAGTCACATGAAGTATCTGCTATGTTTCTTGCCTGTGTTTTAATGCTTCCCGTCACAATACAAATGGAAAATGTTTCTAAGCCTTGAAGCATGGAAAGAATAACAATGACCTTTTCTTGGATCCTTTTGCATTCTTTATTTTCTACTTCAAAGGAAGTGAAATATCCAAAAAACAAGTTGACTCAATTTATTTTCAAACTGTATCCTCCTTTCAAATTCTAATTGAAAGGCCAGTAATGGATACCTAGCTTTTTGACCTTAATGCATTAATGTTGCATTTTAAAAGCAGGGTAATATGGGGCCATGTGATGTTTCTCAAATTTAGAAGCCTGATCACTTAATAATGTCACTGTCCCTATCAGTATACAGTATCAGGTGCTGGCTGAACTAGAGGCTGGCGTTTTGGGTCAGCGTAACCAAGATACAGAGGGAACTGGTGAGGATGGCTGACCACACAGAAAGCCTTAGAACAGAAGATGTAACAATGTGTCAAAGGCAGGTGTATCTGCCCAGAACTTCCAGAGGTAGTGAAAAGACAGGAGTCCTGTGCCTGTATCTGCCCACCCGTGGTGAGTGGCCCTTCCCTGACAGACTGGGACACAAAATCTGAGCTGCACTTGATGATTTACAAGGTCCTTTTTGGCAGTTAATGACAAGAGTTAGGATTCCATTGGTCAGTGTGAAAAAACACCAAATACTTGCTCATTTCTTGCTGTGGCCCCAGCAGTGAAGTCTATGTGCTAGTGAGGGGAAAGGAGAATGGAGAGATGAGAGTGAAGACATCGGCCTCATCTTTCGGGATTTACATTTCAGGCAGGGAAAGAAACAGATGCACACAGTCATTGAAAGAATGCCAGAAGTTTGGTCAGTAAAAGAGACATTTAAGGACATGTAAAATTACCGACCATCCCTGAGATTTTTATCCTCTCTGTGTCTAAATATCCTTCTCTGTTATAAGGGTATTCTAACACTCCTATCTCAGAGAGAAGAGGATTAAATGACATAATGCTGATAGGGTGTTTGTGATGTTGGCTTTAAAAAACACCAAATGCTAGATTTATGCCATTAAACCATTGTAAAGCAATGTGCCTGAGTCACACTTTTATTCTGAGTTCTGCAAAAAAGTTTTATTGAGTTCACAGTTAATGTTACAGAGGTTTTTTTTTTACAGACTTTCCTTGAAACCAGAGTTTTGCATTATCCCTTGCATGACTTTCTATAAACATCTGAATGATAAATCTTTCCAATTCCAAAAGTGAAATGAGAAAATGATATGCAAAGGAAATTCACAAAAGAAGAAATACAAGCATCTAGTGATTTTATAGGAAATAATAAAGATGCTCAACATCATTTATAAAGAAATGAAAACTAAACCATCAATGAGGTATTACTTCATGGGTCCCCTTATAAAGATTAAAATGTTAACTCTCAGTTTTAAAGGCAGAAATGAGCTTTTTCATATTAGGTAGGTGAAAATTGGTTCAAACTTTCTGGAAAGAAACTTGATAATATGTATTAAATAGTGTAAGATTTTTTTTGGTTCTCACCTAGTAGTTCCACTTACAGAAATTTATCTGTAGGAAAGAGAGATGTATGAAAGGATTTTCAGCATTGCTTTTATTTGCTGTGTCCTCCTAAAAACATCCTTAAGCCAGAACAATAGGAAGTTAGTTAAATAAATTATGATATAAAAATGCAATGAAATACTATATAGTTATTTTAAGGGCTATTTAATGGGGAAATGCTCTCTTGATGTAATGAATGAAAAAACGTACAGGGTGTTCAAGATTTTATAAAATATTTGTGCTCAAAAATGTCATTCATAATTATAATGATTCCAATTACATGGGAAAATTTCATGATACATCATGTAGCTAAGAAAAAAGACCTCAAAACAATATTACAAGACAACTGTAATTTTAAAGTGTATTTCTGGATGATGTTGGACCTCTGCACATTAGATGTGACCAATAATTATTTCTAGAAGCTGGGATTATGTATGATTTTAATTTTACCATTGATGTTTTCCTGTATTTATCGATTTTTTCTTAAAAAATTTAAAATTTAGTTTTAATTACACCAGTAAACACACACACATATTCACTGTAATATAGCATTTAAACAATACAGAAGTACAGAGTACAAAGTGAAGTTCGTCTTTCCTTGCATTTACCCAGAAGTCCCAACTGTGGGTAACCATTAGTTACTATTTTGGGGTATCTTTCCAGAACGCTTTCTGGGGGTTCAGGAACCTCACACTGTATTATCTCACTGTCTGCTGTTTGCAGACCACAGAGTGAATGCTTGCTTGCAGCCACTTTCCCGGGCGCTCCAGGATGCAGTGCTCTGCTGACGTGGGCTGGTCCTTTGGAGCTTTCACTGTCCCCTGGCTGTGCCGAGGGGCCGGGATGCCTGTGGGGCTTCCTTCTGACCCTGTCCTCCCCTTTACTTCCCCTGAGAGCACTGAGTACTGGGTTCTTTTCTTCTCTCCTCCTTGTCCTCTCAGTCAGAAATGTTTCTACCTCCTCTTTAGGTGGGTATTAACTTCTGAGTTTTCTTTACCTTTGGATTTTGAAAACTTTAGACTCAGCTGGCCAAGCCTTGCTTTAAAAGGGAATCTGTAGAGTAATGGAATTCATTCTCAATATTTGGATTTCAAGACTTTCCCACTCTCTCTGTTCCTTTCTGTCCCTCCGTCCTCCTTCCCTCCCTTCTTTCTTCTATAGACTAAAACTTCCTCATTTGTAATTCCTCTGCCTGACACTGAATATTTCTTTCGTTTTGTATTTTCGCTCAAACAGTCCTCAGTGTCTAGCTCAACTGGGAGAAGTTCAAATACAAGGAAGGGGAAAAAGAACATAAAGACATACTTTAAAAAAAATTCAAACCATAGAGTTGAAAAGGTTATACTGTACATACAGAGTTTTTTAGGTCAGGTTTATAGAAGTGTAATTTAAGGATAGTAAAACTCACCACCTTTAGGTGCACAGTTGATGAGCTTTGTCAAAGGCAAATAAAGCTGTGTAACCAGGACCAGGACCGAGACAAAGAACATTGTCATCACTGACATGTCCCCTTGTAGTCAGTCTCCTCCCAACTCTCAGCTTCTGCCAGAGACTGATCTGTAGTTTTGCCTTTTCTAGAATGTGATATACTATATAATTGTTTTTATTGAAGTACCGTTGATATACAATCTCATTAAGATATACAGCACAGGGGTTCAGCAGTTACCCATATTTTTAAACCCTCACCCCCTCCAGTGCAGTCACTATCTGTCAACAGAAAGATGTTACAGAATCATCGACTATATTCTCCATGCTGTACTACCGTCCCTGTGACCAGTTTATATTGTGATTGTAAATTACTGTGCCCTTTTATCCCCTTCACCCTCCTCCCCAACCTGCTCCAAGCCCTCTCCTTTGGTAACCACTAGTCACTTCTCAGTGTCTATGAGGCTGCTGATGTTTTGTTCCTTCTGTTTTGCTTTGTTTTTATATTCCACTAATAAGTGAAACTATATGTTATTTGTCTTTCTCTTCCTGGCTTATTTCACTGAGCATAATACCCTCTAGATCCATCCATGTTGTTGAAAATGGAAGGATTTCTTTTTTTATGGCTGAATAATATTCCATTGTGTATATGTGCCACATCTTTATCCATTCACCTTTTGATGGACACTTAGGTTGCTTCCACATCTTGGCTCTTGTAAATAGTGCGTCACTAAACATAGGTGTGCAAATATCTTTTTGAATCAGGGATTTTGTTTTCTTTGAGTAAATTCCTACAGGTGGAATTATTGGGTCAAATGGTATTTCTATTTTTAGTTTTTTAAGGAACCTCCATACTGCTTTCCACAGTGGTTGCACTATATTATATAATTTTTTAAATCTGGCTTCTTAACATAATGCTTTTGAGATTCATGCATGTTGTGTTATCACTAGTCCAATCTTCTATTACTAGGTAGTCTTACATTGTGTGGATGTACAATAATTTGTTTATCCATTTACCAGATGATTTTTAAACTTGCTTCTAGTTTTTTGATGAGTCTGAGCACAGCTACTATAAACATTCATATATAGTTCTTTCTGTGGACATTCATTTCCATTTTTCTTAAGTAAATATCTAGGAGTGGCTTTCTGGGCAGTGCAAGTGTATGGTTAACTTTAAAAGAAATATTGAAATATTTCCTACGGTACTTTACCACCAGTAATAAATGAAAGTTCTAGTGACTCTATACTGCAAACACTTGACATTTCAAGGTCTTTTCCATTTTCTTTTCCTTTTCTTCCTGTTTTTAAATCTTAGTTTTTCCAGTAGGCATGCAGTGGGATCCCATTGTGGTTTGAATTAGTATTTCACTAATTTTTAATAATGTTCAGCATCTTTTAGTGTACTTATCTGCATTTGTATCTCTTCTTTGGTGAAGAATCTGTTTAAATCACTTGCCCACTTTAAAAAATTCAGTTGTTTCTTATTATTAAACTGGAAGAGTTCTTTATATACTTTGAATACAAGCATTTAACCACATATGTGTTTTGTAAATATTTTCTTCCAGTCTTGGTTAATCTTTCCATTTTCTTAGTGGTATCTTCCAAAGAGTAGTAGTTCTTAATTTTGATAAAGTCCAGTTTATTGATTTTTTTCTTATACCATTTGTGCCGTTTGTGTAATATCTAAATAATCTTTGCCTAGCTCTAGGTTACAAATAATTTTTTTGTGTTTTCTTCTAGAAGTTTTATAATTTCAGATTTTCCATTTTTGTATATGACCCACTTTGAGTTGATTTTTGTATGTAATGTATGCCATGGCTCATATTTTTGCATATGGAGGACCAACTGTCCAGCACCATTTATTGAAAAGATTACCCTTTCTTCACTGTATTACCTTGGCACCTGTGTGAAAAATTACTTGATCCTGTAGGTGTAAGTTTATTTCTGGACTTTTTGTTCTGTCCCATTAATCTTTATGCCTTTCCTTATGCCAATACCACACTCTCTTGATTATTGTGGTTTTACAGGCTGTCTTAAAATCAGGTAGTATGAATCCTCTAACTTTGTTTCTTCAAAATTACTTCAGCTATTCTAAGTCCTTTGCTTTGCTATATAAATATAAATAAAAATATAAATAGTCTACTAGTTAAATTCTACAAAAAAATCAGGCTGGAATTTTTATTGGGGTTGAATTGAATTGATAGATCATATTGGGAAGAGTTGCTATTTTAATGATATAGAATCTTCCCATCTATGAGCACACTACATCAGTCCATTTACTTAGGTCTTTTTAAATTTCTCTCAGCATTGTTTTGCGGTTTTGTAGTTGTACACTTTTTGTTAGATATATCTCTAAATATTTTGTGATTTTTTGATACTATTAAAAATGATACATTTATTTAAAATGTCAATTTTCAGTGTTTTCATTGCTTATAGAGACATGGTTGACTTTTGTATACTGATCTTGTATTTTCCAGCTTTGCTAAACCCATTTACAATTCTTTTAGGATTTTTGTAAATCTTTGGGACTTTTCTTGTAGAATTTTATTTTTTCATTTCCAATCTTCCCTCCTTCTTTCCCTTCTTTCCCTTTCTCTCTTTCTTTCTCTCTCTCTCTCTCTCTCCCCCTCCCTTCCTCCCCTCTGTCTGTCTTTCTTTCTTTCTTTCCTGTTTCACACTGGCTAAACCCTACAGTAAAATGTTCAATAAGAATGGTGATAGCAGACTTCTTTGATATGGATAATTTCAATCTTTTAAATTATTGTTACTGTAGTGGATAGAAATGGTGCATCATTTTTGAAGTGTGCACTCCTTACTTACTAGTGAAGCTGAATATCTTCTAATATAAATATATATAATATAAATATTGTCTGTGTATCTTTTGAGAATTGCCTCCATATATCTTTTGAAAATTTTTCCTTCAATGGTTAGCTTCTCTTTTGATTTCTATGTTCCTCTGAAGTATACTGGTTATTAATCTTGTGTATATTGCAATTGTTTTCTCCCATATTGCAAATGTGCTCACCCTAATTTAATACAGTGGGCTTTGGGATATTGAAGTTTTAAATGTTATAGAGTCAAATGTGTCATGCTTTCTCTCTTTTGTGATTTCTAAGTTTCTAGCTTACTTAAGAAGGCTTATTGACTCTAAGCCATGTTACCTTATAATTTATTCTTATACTTTTATAGTTTTACTTTTTAAATATTTAGCTCTTTAATCCATCTGGAATTTTGCTTTTTGTGTGGTGTGTGAAAGATGTACTTTATAGTTCTGTAAATGGTTGATCAGTTACTCTAACACCCATTTAATTGAATGGCTGAATTTGAAATACCATGTTTACCTTTTACTAAATGTTCCTATGTCGGTGAGTGTTTTCCTGGATTGTGATTTATGTTCCTTTGCCCTATTTTTCTAGATTTTTGCTAATACGATTCAGTTTTTCTTTCTAGAGCCTTTCGTATGTTTTGCTCTCCTGCAGAGGAATTCTGCTTCAGCAGATCCTGCGGAGGACCTCACTCAGTACCCATTCATCCCCTTTCAAAAGTGGGAAGGCTCAAGGCTACAGTGCGTAGATTCTGTTGCAGCTGCATTTCTGTGTGAGGTTTGGCATTTAGGAGGCAAAAGTAAACTACAGGGTGGTGGAGGCTGCTCTTTGCCATCTGTCAGTGAGCACCAAAGAAGGCACATTTGGTTTTCCTCAAGCCATGGTAGCAGAAGGGCCATGGTCTGGCCCCAACTTTGGTGCAGATTGTGACAAATGCGGGGCATTAAGCGATCGGTGACTTCCTGACTCTGTGAGATGCAGCTGCTCTGTTGGTGGCCTGACTCGGTATTGGGGCTTGGGGAGGTGTTCCTGGAAACTCACCCTAGGCTCTGTTTTGTTCAGCTTCCCTGGATCTGGTACAGTACTTAATGTCTAGAATGATTCTCCTTGAGCTAATTAGATGGATTTTGTTTTCTGAAAATGAGCCCTGACAATATATCTGCCATTATATTCATTCTTTATTGGTTGGGAGATGGGGTGGAAGGAAGACATAATTATTATAATGTGCTCTTCTGTCCTTCTGTCTTTTGTGTCAGAGTCTATATTACCTATAGTAACCATAACAATAATAATAATTAAAAAATCCAAGTCCACAAAACATTTGTAAGTGATGCAAATTTTATTGTAGCTTTTATAGGGAGATAGACTGATTTTTGCATACTTCTTGGTAAACCTCGGTCAATCTCTATAGAGACTTCAGTTCTCCTCCCAAAGTTCTTCACAGCTGTCATCTTCCAAATTTCTTTCCCAATTCCTTTCCTACAGGTCTGTCTTATCTTCTGAATCTATTACTTTCTCCCCTCTCCCCACATGTCATTCTATTAAATTATTGCAATATTAAAATACTTTGGAACACACAAATCCATAGAGAGATGTTTCCTTGGAAAATAAAGAAAACCACACAGGTGTGCACTGATTTCAGTAGTTTGTGTTTTGCAATAAAGGTTTACAGTTCTAAGCAGTAATTGGAAAGGGTTCTTCTCAAATTTGCACAGAAAGACTGAGGCCCAGTCATCTTGCTTTATGATTAAAGGAAGCCAAGGGATTAGCTTCCTCAGGATGTATCTATATCCATTATTAAACTATTGTCCTTAAGATCCAAACCTACCACTGAAGCTTTTTCTTGCAGTGTTGGGGCAGAAATTGCAACCTGCATTTTTGCTTTGCTAGCTGGTGCTCTGTTAAGCTCTGTCAATAGGGGTGCTAGAGCAGGCAGTTGGAGGAGGGAGGAGGACATGCTTTCGGCTTGCTCTCTGATTCTGGGAGCATCACCCCGCAATGCCTCCATACCCCGGCAGCAGCCGATCTTTCTGTTAGTAGCCGCCAAGTCCAGTTTGCAGTTTTTGCAGCACATGTAAGACCAGCTTCATTGTGTCCCCTCAGAGACACCAGAACCTGCTGGCTAATGCCCCCAGGGCATTGTCCATCTGGGTCACTACTATGTCTTCAGCATCTAAAAAATTGTTTGGCTATAGAATTGTTTGCCTAATAAATATCTGAGTGAATGAACTAATACATTTAGACAGCCCCAAAATTTGGTAGATTTCAAATGTCAAATTCTTTCCTTAGCCCTCTAAATCCAGACACTATCTTAGGGGCTTTGCATTCATCTTACTAACGTGGACATGAATTGTTCCATTTTTAAATGAAAAAAATTGAAGCTCAAAGGCTTAAGTAGATCAAATAACTTAACCAACATTACTCTTCTTATATGCAGCAGAATTGGGGTTCAGACTTTTACATCCCATCTGACACCCAAACCTGGGCTCTTTTCCCCCCGCCCTGAAACACTTGTGTTATTCTAAGGACCAGTGGGGAAGAGTCATTGACACTCTGTATATTCTGATGTTATACATGGATACTTAAGAGTGTTTAACTAGGAGGAACCAACATTTATAAGAAATAGTACTATTACAATGTTCATGAATCTAATGAAAACTTATGGAAACTGGTAATAAAAGATTCTTTATAAACTCTGAGAATGATCAGCAGCATACAGGGAGTCATTAGCTGTATGACCTTGGATGCATGCTGGGACCTCCCTGTATGTCACTTCCCTCATCTGCAGTCTCTGGGGCTTCTGATGCACACATTGGTCAGCCTTGTAATTGGCAATTCTCCATACGATATAAAAATGAATGAGCCTGTTGCTTTGCAGACGATGGGAATCATCCAAATGTAAGGTAATAAATAAAAGCATGGACTCACTATGCTTCCATGAAAATGTTTGTATTGCTACACATGGAACCTATTTTTATAATTTATGATTTGTGCTCTAAAGGGAATTTGCTAAAACATTAAGTAATGTCACAGTTTTTTTTTCTTTTTCAAGCTGGCTTGAGGCTAAAATAATTTCTTAAAGTTTGTGTTTTTTAGCAACTGTTTATTTTTCACATTGAAAAATTAAGTGGAGTCTTGTTTTTTTTTTTTTTGGTACTGGCATCACAGAAGGATCTATTGAGAGGTTTATCCACTTAGGTGAATAAACTAAGGCTCCCTATTTGTTGAATTATTTCTAAAAGGAAGCACTATAGTATTTTGGTTAAATTCTCCCCTCTTTGTGGCTTTGTAATTCAGTTATTTGGGGGCTGCATCAGGAAGATTTAAAAAAAAATGACTCAACAAATTAAAAACAGTTGCTTCACAAATTAAATTCAATGAACTCTGTCCATTTAGTTGAGCACCTTGGGGACCCTTGACGTTCTCACGGATTTAGGGGTCCCTGAAATCTGCGATCGCCATAGTGTACAGGTAATAAAGATGCTATTTCCTTCCCCGAGGGTGCCATTCTCTCTCCTGCCTCCAAGGGAGACAGTGGAAAAGAGGACGGCAGAATTTCAGTGGGAGGAATCCTGGCCTGGAAATTGGAGGCCCTGAATTGTAGTTCTTCCTTGGCCAGGGCTTTGGTATTAATCTGGGCAAGTGACCATCCTTCTCCAAGCCTCACCTATAAAAGGCAGATTGGAGGAAAATGTGCCAGAGACCCTTCCTGTGTCTACTAATCAATGACTTTGGAGCTGAATTTTGGAGACATTCATAGTCCAGAAGGGACCGGACAAGGCGGGGCTGTCTGAGGAACTGCCTAAACAGAGGGCTACTATGAGTCAGAAACAGGTGAAGCCAAAAAGACAGGCTCCCCTCGACGGGGTCTCCCAGCCGCTTCGTTTGGATCCCCACCTGTAGGCAGGCCTGCGGCGCTGGGTTGCCTCCGGGTGGCGTCGCGTTCCAGACAGGTAGACCTCTCCGGGGTGATTGGAACCGAGGCCTAACTGGGTTTTTCCAGGGGAGTCAGAAGGTTTTAATCAGGCACAGGCTTTTTGACTAATTGGCGTTGTGCAGCTCGTCCCGGAGTGGCAGCGCATGAACCAGTTCTCCAGGAGGAGGAGTACTATTTGTTCGAGCGGTTCGTTCTATTTAATAACCCAAGACCTCCTGGGACAGAGACTGGTAGGAGAAAATGTTATTTATTCTCCCTTTATAGTCCAAGGTGTCACATTCTTCTAGGTCAAAGTTGTGTCTTTCTTTTCGACCTTATTCTAATGCAGATAATTTCTATTTTAGTATCCTCTAAGAATCCTATCTATGAAGGACCGAAAGAGAAAAAAGGACTAGAGAAAAAATTCCTTAGGTTGTTACCTATGTTCAAAATGCTTTTTTACTTGGGTATTGATGCAGTAAAACTAGTGTCCAAATGATGGTCGCATTTATTTTAGACTTTTCATCTGTTTACTGTATTACAGTTAGTCCCAGGCCTAGAGGGGCCCTCGGACACAATCTAGCCCGTGGTATGCTGGTAACCCGGCTATCTGAGAACGAAGGCGCAGACTTATACTGATCGCTGTGGTTTATACATACTTGCATGGTGGCCACTTTCAAGGTGTCCATGTGATATCCCTGAATTTGGAGTTGGAAGGAGTTACATACAATTGGCTCTAGCGGTCCGGTAAGAGCTGATTTGCCTGAAACATTCCCAACTAACAGATATACTGAGGAATTTGAAGCTGAAGTGATGTATTCATGGAGTGTATCTAAAGGACTGATATGATTTAGGGAGTAGGCGGCTTCTAGGAAGAGGACGGCAGGGAAATGCAGGATCAGGAAAATGCTGGATCTGATTACTGCTGAAACCGAAGTGCAAGACCAAGCGAGCGTGGGTTTCTGGTCCAAGGTCCGTTAAGTATCACCATAGGCTAGTCGGCGGAGGGATGGGACCCAACTGCCCAGAGACAAATGTCAGTGTACATCATATATGTGTGTGTATTTAACATGTGATGAAGGTGGTGTCCTAATCAGTAGGAAAGGAGGTATATATGTTTATTACATATTGTATATATTCATAATATATATTAAACATATTTTTATTATATGTTTATACATTTATTTATATTATGTATATTATAATAATCAATATGGCCCTTGATGCCCTAATTTCTCTGAGAATGGAAAGCTTAACCTGGCTGATTCTGGGTAACGCAATGGCTTCTCATATGAATGGAGTCTCGGAGTTCTGTTTCCTCTCCTTTTCCTCCACCCTGGACCCGTCTCGTGCCTGTGGGGGCGGGGCTCAGATGCGAATTCTTCCTACCGAGGTAGCAGCCCTGCTGGTCGGGCGGAGGGCTACCTTGGCTCCTGCTTCTGCTCCCAGGGTCCCTGCCTGAGGAAGCTGTGCGGTCCTCTCGTGCTCTCCGCCCTTGCTGTGCTGTCCTTAAACGGGTGGTGCTGCCCTGTCTGCTCTACTGCGGCTGCTCCAGGTGGCCCCGGGCACCGAAGGGCCGAACCCTGGAAGATTTGCCCTTCACAGATTTCTCTGGATTTCCAGCCCGATGCTCTTGGGTTTGGCTCCAAGCTCGTCCCAGTCCGGGGGGGATTTTTATTTCCATTCTGGCCCTCATGAGCTCTCACTGGTGCTTCCGTGCTCTCAGGTTCAGAGTTTAAAATCCCTGCTCCAAGTCACTCAGGCTTTGAACCCTTGAAATGTGCAGCTCTTGAAAATTCAAAAGAACTTGTCTTCAAGACTGCTGTTTCTGCTTTGGATTGGAAAATCCGTATTTGTACCCAAAGTCAAGAATTATATATATATATATATATATACATTGCTTGTTTGTCTGTTTTGGAACCACCTCCCCCTCCTTGGTGCAATTAGCCAATGTGAATTTTAGGTAATTATAATGGAATGAAACTAAAGACCATACGGTTGACTATAAATGTCTGACCTTGGGACAAAAAAAAAAGAGCTTTTTCTGAAACTTAAAATTAATAGAAGAAATTACAAGAAAAATGCCAGTAGTTTTGATCACATAAAAAAACTAAACCTTCTTAATGTTAAAAATGCACATAATACTAAAGGGAAAAGTTATAGCCTGGAAAGCTCTTTACCCAAAAATGACAGAAAAATGATTAATGACCTTCTTATGTAAAGAATTCATACAAATCATTTAAAAACACTGATATATCATAAAAATAAGTAAGTAGAGCATAGAAATAAGAGGGGATATTAATGACTAATAAAATCAGATATCAAATATATGCAAATTTAAAGAGTAAACATGTTAAAAAGAAGCATACTCAGTTCTGGTTATGTTGTTCCAAGAAATGCATTCTCATGATAAAAGGTGTGAAAATTGGCATGATTTTTTTTTTTCTGGTAGCAAATTAAAACCAGGACCTTTCTGGTAGCAAATTGAATTTCAGACCCTTTGATTTCATCATTCTACACCTAGGAACTTAGAAGCTAAAAAAAAAAAAAAATGGCTGGGTACAAAGAAAAAAACAAAATCGTTGGTGGGATAATAGTTCATAAATTATGAAGCATTCATTTGCATGAATATCATATAGCCATTAAAATATTTCTAGAGTTTTAAATGACTTGGTATAATACAGAAGAAAAGCCTAGAGTTGGAAGTATGGTATAATAATCTCAACAATATATAATATTGTATATCACAAAGAAAAGAATGGGTGAAATGTGCCAACAGTGGTTATTTTAGGAGGGTGGCATTATGATGGTTGCTATTATCTTCTTTATTTAAAAATCTTTTTTTCAAGATGATCACGTATTACTTCTTTCTTTATTTAATTTTTTAATTTTTTAATTTTGGTATCATTGATGCACAATTACATGAGCAACGTTGTGGTTACTAGATTCCCCCATTATCAAGTCCCCACCACATACCCCATTACAGTCGCTGTCCATCAGTGTAGTTAGATGCTATAGAGTCACTACTTGTCTTCTCTCTGTTATACTGCCTTCCCCGTATCTCCCCCGCCCACATTATGTGTGCTAATCGTAATGCCCATTTTTCCCCTTACCCCTCCCTTCCCACCCATCCTCCCAGTCCCTTTCCCTTTGGTAACTGTTAGTCCATTCTTGGGTTCTGTGAGTCTGCTGCTGTTTTGTTCCTTCAGTTTTTTCTTTGTTCTTATGCTCCACAGATGAGTGAAATCATTTGGCACTTGTCTCTCTCCGACTGGCTTATTTCACTGAGCATAATACCCTCTAGCTCCATCCATGTTGTTGCAAATGGTAGGATTTGTTTTCTTCTTATGGCTGAATAGTATGCCATTGTGTATATGTACCACATCTTCTTTATCCATTCATCTACTGATGGATACTTAGGTTGCTCCCATTTCTTGGCTATTGTAAATAGTGCTGCGATAAACATAGGGGTGCATATGTCTTTTTCAAACTGCGCTGCTGCATTCTTAGGGTAAATTCCTAGGAGTGGAATTCCTGGGTCACACGGTATTTCTATTTTGAGTTTTTTGAGGAACCTCCATACTGCTTTCCACAATGGTTGAACTAATTTGCATTCCCACCAGCAGTGTAGAAGGCTTCCCCTTTCTCCACATCCTTGCCAACATTTGTTGTTGTTTGTCTTTTGGACGGTGGCCATCCTAACTTCTGTGAGGTTATATCTCATTGTGGTTTTAATTTGCATTTCTCTGATGATTAGCGATGTGGAGCATCTTTTCATGTGCTTGTTGGCCATCTGAATTTCTTCTTTGGAGAAGTGTCTGTTCAGCTCCTCTGTCTATTTTTAAATTGGTTTATTTGCTTTTTGTTTGTTGAGGTGCATGAGCTCTTTATATAATTTGGATGTCTACTGCTTATTAGATATGTCACTTATGAATATATTCTCCCATACTGTAGGATGCCTTTTTGTTCTATTGATGGTGTCCTTTGCTGTACAAAAGCTTTTCAGCTTGATATAGTCCCACTTGTTCATATTTGCTTTTGTTTCCCTTGCCCAGGGAGATACTTTCATGAAAGAGTTGCTCATGTTTATGCCCAGGAAATTTTTGCCTATGTTTTTTTCTAAGAGTCTTATGGTTTCATGACTTACATTCAGGTCTTTGATCCATTTTGAGTTTACTTTTGTGTATGGGGTTAGACAATGATCCAGTTTCATTCTCTTACACGTAGCTGTCCAGTTTTGCCAACACCAGCTGTTGAAGAGGCTATCATTTCTGCATTGTATATCCATGGCTCCTTTTTCGTATATTAATTGACCATATATGTTTGGGTTAATATCCGGACTCTCTATTCTGTTCCACTGGTCTGTGGGTCCGTTCTTGTGCCAGTACCAAATTGTCTTGGTTACTGTGGCTTTGTAGTAGAGCTTGAAGTTGGAAAGCGATATCCCCCAGCTTTATTCTTCCTTCTCAACATTGCTTTCGCTATTTGGTATCTTTTGTGGTTCCATATGAATTTTAGAACTATATGTTCCAGTTTGTTGAAGAATGCTGTTGGTATTTTGATAGGGATTGCATTGAATTTGTAGATTGCTTTAGGCAGGATGGCCATTTTGACAACATTAATTCTTCCTAGCCAAGAGCATGAGATGAGTTTCCATTTGTTAGTGTCCTCTTTAATTTTTCTTAAGAGTGTCTTGTAGTTTTCAGGGTATAGGTCTTTCACTTCCTCGGTTACGTTTATTCCTAGGTATTTTATTCTTTTTGATGCAGTTGGGGATGGAATTGTTTTCCTGATTTCTCTTTCTGCTAGTTCATCGTTAATGTATAGGAAAGCAACAGATTTCTGTGTATTAATTTTGTATCCTGCAGCTTTGCTGAATTCAGATATTAGTTCTAGTAGTTTTGGAGTGGTGTCTTTAGGGTTTTTTATTTACAATACCCTGTCATCTGCAAATAGTGACAGTTTGACTTCTTTACCAATCTGGATGCCTTGTATTTCTTTGTTTTGTCTGGTGGCTGTAGCTAGGACCTCCAGTACTATGTTGAATAAAAGTGGGGAGAGTGGGCATCCTTGTCTTGTTCCCGATCTTAGGGGGAAAGCTTTCAGGTTCTCGCTGTTAAGTATGATATTGACTGTGGGTTTGTCATATATGGCCTTTATTATGTTGAGGTACTTTCCCTCTATACCCATTTTGTTGAGAGTTTTTATCATGAATGGATGTTGAATTTTGTCGAATGCTTTTTCAGCATCTATGGAGATGATCATGTGGTTTTTGTCCTTCCTTTTGTTGATGTGGTGGAGGATGTTGATGGATTTTTGAGTGTTGTACCGTCCTTGCATCCCTGGGATGAATCCCACTTGATCATGGTGTATGATCCTCTTGATATAGTTTTGAATTCATTTTGCTAATATCTGTTCAGTATTTTTGCATCTATGTTCATCCGGGATATTGGTCTGTAATTTTCTTTTTTTGTGGGGTCTTTGCCTGGTTTGGGTATTAGAGTGATGCTGGCTTCATAGCATGAGTTTGGAAGCATTTCCTCCTCTTCTATTTTTTGGAAAACTTCAAGGAGAATGGGTTTTATGTCTTCTCTATATGTCTGATAAAATTCAGCGGTGAATCCCTCTGGCCTGGGGTTTTGTTCTTGGGTAGTTTTTTTTATTACTCATTCAATTTTTTGGCTGGTAATTGGTCTGTTTTGATTTTCTGTGTCTTCTAGGGAGTTGTCCATTTCTTCTAGGTTATCCAGTTTGTTAGCATATAGATTTTCATAGTATTCTCTTATAATTCTTTGTATTTCTGTGGGGCCTGTTGTGATTTTTTCCTTTATCATTTCTGATTCTGTTTATGTGTGTAGATTCTCTTTTTCTCTTAATAAGGCTGGCTAGGGGTTTATCTGTTTTGTTTATTTTTTCAAAGAACCAGCTCTTGCTTTCATTGATTTTTCCTACTGTTTTCTTCTTCTCAATTTTATTTATTTCTTCTCTGATCTTTATTATGTCACTCCTTCTGCTGACTTTCGGCCTCATTTGTTCTTCTTTTTCCAGTTTCAATAATTGTGACTTTAGACTATTCATTTGGGAATGTTCTTCCTTCTTTAAATAGGCCCGGATTGCTATATACTTTCCTCTTAGAACTGTCTTCACTGTATCCCAGAGAAGTTGGGGCTTTTGTTGTTGTTGTCATTTGTCTGCATATATTGCTTGATATCTATTTTAGTTTGGTCATTGATCCACTGATTATTTAGGAGCTTGTTGTTAAGCCTCCATGTGTTTGTGGGCCTTTTTGTTTTCTTTGTACAATTTATTTCTGTTTTATACCTTTGTGATCTGAGAAGCTGGGTGGTAGAATTTCAATATTTTTGAATTTACTGAGGCTCTTTTTGTGGCCTCTATGTGGTCTATTCTGGAAAATGTTCCATGTGCACTTGAGAAGAATGTGTATCCTGCTGCTTTTGGGTGTAGAGTTCTGTAGATATCTATTAGGTCCATCTGTTCTAGTGTGTTGTTCAGTGCCTCTGTGTCCTTACTTATTTTCTGTCTGGTTGGTCTGTCCTTTGGAGTGAGTGGTGTGTTGAAGTCTCCCCAAATGAATGCATTTTTGTCTATTTCCTCCTTCAATTCTGTTAGTATTTGTTTCACATATGTCAGTGCTCCTGTGTTGGGTGCATATATATTTATAATGGTTATATCCTCTTGTTGGACTGACCCCTTTATCATTATGTAGTCCTTTATCTCCTGTTACTTTCTTTGTTTTGAAGTCCATTTTGTTAGATATAAGTACTGCAACTCCTGCTTTTTTCTCCCTATTACTTGCATGAAATAACTTTTTACATCCCTTCACTTTTTTTCTGTGTATGTCTTTGGGTTTGAGGTGAGTCTCTTGTAAGCAGCATATAGATGGGTCTTGCATTTTTATTCACTCTGTTACTCTGTGTCTTTTGATTGGTGCATTCAGTCCATTTACATTTAGGGTGATTATCAATAGATATGTACTTATTGCCATTGCCGGCTATGGATTCATGGTTACCAAATGTTCAAGGGTAGCTTCTTTACAATCTAACCATCTAACTTTAACTCACTTATTACGCTATTATAAACACAGTCTGATGATTCTTTATTTCTGTCTCTTCTTATTCTTCCTCCTGCACTCTTTATATGTTAGGTGTTTTATTCTGTACTCTTTTGTGTTTCCCTTAACTGCTTTTGTGGATAGCTGGTTTTATTTTTTGCCTTTAGTTAGTATTTGGCTGGTCTGCTTTCTCTGCTGTGATTTTATTTTCTTTGGTGATTTCTATTTAGCCTTAGGAGTGCTTCCATCTAGAGCAGTCCCTTTAAAATACCCTGTAGAGGTGGTTTGTGGAGGCAGATTCCCTCAACTTTTGCTTATCTGTAAATTGTTTAATCCCTCCTTCAAATTTAAATGATATCCTTGCTGAATGCAGTATTCTTTGTTCAAGGCCCTTCTGTTTCATTGCATTAAATATATCATGCCATTCTCTTCTGGCCTGTAAGGTTTCTGTTGAGAAGTCTGATGATAGCCTGATGGGTTTTCCTTTGTAGGTGATCTTTTTTCTCTCTCTGGCTGCCTTTAATACCCTGTCATTGTCTTTGATCTTTGCCATTTTAATTATTATATGTCTTGTGTTGTCTTCCTTGGGTCCCTTGTGTTGTGTCCCTGTGGGCTTCCATAGTCTGAGAGACTGTTTCCCAAACTTGGGGAAGTTTTCAGCAATTATTTCTTCAAAGACACTTTCTATCCCTTTTTCTCTCTCTTCTTCCGGTGTCCCTATTATGCAAATATTGTTCCTTTTGGGTTGGTCACACAGTTCTCTTAATATTCTTTCATTCCAGGTGATTCTTTCATCTCTCTCTACCTCAGCTTCTCTGTATACCTGTTCTCTGATTTCTATTCCATTAACAGTCTCTTGCACCTCGTCCAGTCTGCTCCTAAGTCCTTCTATTGATTGTTTCATTTCTGTTATCTCCCTCCAGACTTCATCCCTTAGCTGTTGCATATTTCTCTGCATCTCCATCAGCATGGTTATGAATTTTATTTTGAATTCTTTTTCAGGAAGATTAGTTATATCCATTTCGACAGGCCCTCTCTCTGGCATTGTTTGAGTGATTTTCAACTGGACCAGCTCCTTCTGCCTTTTCATGGTGATAGAAGCAATCACCGGCAAATGGCATATGTGTCAGCTGGGAGAAAAAAGTCTCTTTCTGCTTGCTGGTCACGTTGCCCATCTCCGCTGCCTGTGCTGGTTACCTTCACACAGGGAGCAGTCTCTGGGTTAATTCCCAGAGCTCCCATGGGTGGGGTGTCCCTTGCCTAGGGCACTGCTGGGGGTCAGAGGCTCACGGCGTGTGTTCTCCTGTGAGAACGGCGCCCCTTCATGCCTTCGAGACTTTGCGCCGGCTTCCACTGCCTGTGCCAAGCAGCTGCGTGCTGGCGGCAGCCTCTGGGTCTGGCCCGGTTAGCTGCGTGGTGGGAGTAGACTCTGTGTGGTTGCTGTGGGCGGGGCTGCTCCCCGGCTGGTCCACAGCAATGGTGGGTCAGCCGGTTTGCTTGCAGTGCCGGTGGGAGGGAAGGAAAGGCAGGCTGTTTAGCACCGTGAGGGCTTTGGAGCTGTGTTGCCACCAAGGAGGTTAGGGTGCCTGAAGTTCCTTGAAATTCCCAGCCTGCTAGGCTGAGTGTGCCAGGATGATTTTGTCCACTTGTTAAATCCTTGTCCCTTTAAGACTTTTAAAAAGTGCCCATATTTCTTTTGTCCCAGGGGAGCTGGCTGTGGGGACTCGCTCATGGTCTCCCTCTCAGATTATGCTTTTCCATGCCTCTAATATCCAGTACACCATGGAATGTGTGTCTGTGCTCCCCGTGCAGATTACTAGGGCTGGTTATTTAGCAGTCCTGTGCTTCCACTCCCTCCCCGCTCTGAATCTTTTCCTCCCGCCAGTGCGCTGGGGTGGGGGAGTGCTCGGGTCCCGCCGGGTCACGGCTACGTATCTTACCCGCTTCGTGAGGCGCTGAGTTCTCGCAGATGTAGCTGTAGCCTGGCTGTTTACTGTATCTTCTGGTCTCTCTTTTAGGAATAGTTGTATTTGCTGTATTTTCAAAATATATATGGTTTTGGGAGGAGATTTCTGCCACCCTACTCATGCCGCCGTCTTGAGCACCTCCCTTACATATTGCTTTTATAATTAGAAAAATGTTATTCTTAGGATAAGTACAGGCAGTTGCATTTTCTTTCAGGCAAACTTTGAAAAAGCGTCTATAAAACACCATTTTCTTTTAACATCTCAGCCATTAGACTATTTGTTTAGTTCTCTATCAGTAAGAACTTTATGGCATAAAATTATGAAGTAATGGAAAATATGAACAACAGTAATTGAAATCACATGGATGAGGAGATTTCTGAAAATGTTAAAAATGAATACCATTCAGAAGACAGATATCTTTGACATTTCAAAAGAAAGTTTCAAATCTTTAGCAAGCTATCAAGTGACATCAGCAATTTGTCAAATTGAGCAGCATTCGTACTGTGCTTTACCCTGTACAATGCACATGTGCACTCGTTGTCTCACTTCTTTGCTAATCCTCACAACATTCTGGGGCAGGAATAATTACTGTCATCTCCGACTTACCAGTAGAAAGCCGACTCAGACCTCTTAGGTGGTAGAAACATGACTCAAATCCAGATCTTCTTGTGAGAAATCTCACGCCCACTGCCTTGGACTGCAGTTTCTCTACAGTTTTCAAGTAACTCAATAGAGTCCTGAGAACAAAACAAATATAAAACCAATTTTTGTTACAAGATTTTTTATATTTGAAGCTCTATTTTAATTTTGAGAACATGATGCCATCTGGAAGTGGTATCCCATTCTAAAGCTGAGACAGTGAATCATGATTTCCTGACCCACATATTTTGTTTACTAGTTTTATTCTCTCTTCTTCTGAAGATTCCCTATACCAGATGGGAGACAGATGGGTGAAATACTGTGACATCCAGGACTGCTGTGTTGCACTATTCCCATTCACATCATAGTCTGTGTCAATGGCATCTTCTGAAATTGTGCAGTGCCCAACTTGTGCAACTGTACATGGCCCTGGTAACACTGGGATGAATCCTGCCTTTCATTTTGGTACTCAGTTCAGATAGTGTTAGTTCTGAGGATAGTGGTCTGCAGAGGGGTCTAAATCCTTGCATCCTGAATTCTGCCCCATCTACTATGTTTATAGCACCCTCCCTGAGTCCTAGGGGATATAGTAGCACAGAGGATACTCCAAGAAAATAAATGTTTCATTATTAGCTAAGCTACTGTCTCCTTATCCTAGTTCAGTGGTTCTTAACACTGGGCACATAAGCAATGTCTGGAAATATTTTTTGTTGTGACAACTGGATTTCTAGTGCTATTGGTACTGGTGGGTAGAGAGTCTAGGAATGCTGCTAAACTTCCCAGAAAGCATAGCATGGCTCCCTCACAACAAAGAACTGACTGGCTCAAAATATCAACAGTGCAGACCCCTAAACGTACTCCCTTTCTGATGAGCTGAGCTGGTCCATTTGTGAACCTTGAGGATTTTCCTAGCTCATTCAGTCAGACCTCAAATAAAATAAGGCTGGAAGGCTCTTTACCCCTAAATCCACAGCTTGTAGTTTCCTCCTGGGAATTTTCTACTTCCTCTCAGAAAGAAGCAAAGGTCCTTCCTGAGGAGAGGTTTCCTGAGCCACTTACCCAATTCCTTATCTTTCCTGTAAGTTTTGGTGCAGCAAATTGTGTGAGATATTTCTTAGGGTGGGAGGAAGCCCATAGTAGGAATCCCCCAGAGGACTAGAGGGCATGGGCCTGGGAACCCTGCGAGTTAGTGCCCACTACCTCTTCCCTGAACCCCTACAGGTAGAGAAGAAAGAAAGCGTACCTCTAAGGGAATGAAGGACCTCGCCTGAAGCAGGCCATTGACACCTGCAAGTGGTATCCCATTCCACTTTGAGTTCTCTCATTTTATCTTGAAAATATATGTGAATTTTTTTCTATTCTGTAATATCCATATTAATTTTTATCCAATTGTTTTAAGTTATCAGATACCTCATTCAGCTTCTCTAAATCTTTGAATAAAATTGAGACTCCATGAACATGCCTGTGTTTGTAGGGCATGAAGAGTTTTTCCCCACTGCCAGGAGATGAGCTTGGAGCCCCAGATGGAGCCAACCAGCTCCTTATGGCACCAGGCCCCCCTCCCGTGGCCCCTCCAGAGCCCGCCCCCACCAACAAGGACTGCTCAGCGTTTCTGCCCTTCCCTCCCATCTCCGCCTCCCACCCCATCTCCAGAGCAGAGGGACAGGAGTCTGTATCAGTCATTGTCAAAGCAGGAAACAGAGTTCTCATTGGGTAGATCAGTGGGGGGCATTTAGTGTGGCAAGTGGTCACGAAGGCTTTGGAATAGTTGCATGGACAAACAGGACACAGCGACGCAGCCTAGAGATTAGCACTAACAAGAAGCTACCCCCCTTAGGCTCCAGAGTCAAATGGAAAAGGTCCTAAAGCTGTGGAAGCAGGATGCCTGGGGGGGAGCCTGGAACCAAAGTGGGGCCTGGAGGTGAGACCTGGGAGGACAGAGGGAGGGCCTCTCTGCTGGGGGCCGGGGTCTTGGAGCTGAGGGAAATGCTGCTGGAGTCATTGCTCAAAGCAGAGGAGAGGGGAGGAATATCCTGGCTTCTCCCTTTCTTCTGACTCACATCTTCCCCCAGCCCAGCTGCAACCTCAGTCTCGCATGGACTGAGTGCAGGTGGGAGTCAGGAGAGAGAGAGGCTGAGAAATGCAGTTTGCAGGGGTCAGCCTTCTGGGGCGCAGCAGGGGTGGGTGGGGGGTGGGCGCGGTAGCAGATGCAGAACTGATCCGCACCCAGGTGAAGATGTCAGGACAGATGGAGGGATGGAGCTTATGAGCTCTAAGCCCCTATAGTTTTTTTTAGTCAGTCTATGCGCAGACCCTTCCAAGACCTATAGGATCAGCCTCTGCACTCTGAGCATCCCTGGACCTTGAATGCCTAAAGGACGTTGTGGGAATTTGCAGCTGCGTAGACCCAGCTGAGGTAGTGAGCACAGGACTAGGGGGTCGGGCCTGAGGATGTGCCCTAAGGAGGCCCCGTGTCAGCATCTCCAGTCTGCACACTGGCCCCAGGAACTGGCCTGTGCACCCCTTGGGAGCCGAGAGGCTTACAGAGGCGCTTCTGACGAGTTCCGGCCGAGAGATGCTCAGTAAGACGCGCCTGAGAAATGAAGTGACTTCAGTGATTTCCCTGGGCCGGGGGACTAGGAAGGCAAACTGGAACTGGAGGCTTCCCAGGCAGGAGTGAGGGATGCCGCTCGTGAAGAAGAATTTGTGGAAAGTGGAGGCACTGGGTGGTCACAGCATTCTGTCTTGTGAGGTGGCTCAAAGGAGGGCTGCTCCGTGAGAGATCCTTGGTAGAGGAGTCCATTACGGACCTCATGATCACATCTCAGGGTCTGGAGTGGGACAGGTATGGGTTTGAATTTGGACTCTGCCATTTATTGGCTCTGTGACTTCAACAAAGTTATCTAGTCTCTCACAGACTCAGTCTTTCATCCGTAAAATGGGCATAACTGTAATACCTCTTGAGACTGTTGAAGTGATGCATGTAAATGCTGTCTCTATGCTTGGCATATAGTAAGCACTCAATAAACATTAGGATAGGGTTTACTGCGTGCTCACTATGTACCAAACAATAATTGTTTGTATTATTGATAGCTGTTTTTGGAACAATAATTGCTATTGTGGGAGATGTTATGCATGTTAGCCCATGACCCGAGTGGGACTTCTAGAATGTATACACTCTAATCTTCTACCTTAAGGGGGCTCCTGGGTTCCCTTAGGAGATAAAAATTGGGGCCAAGTCCTCTCCAATGTCCAGGCCATAGCAAAGGAGGACACGGGGCTTTGAGTGTCAGCCTGTAGGGGCTACAAAGATACAAACTGTAAGTTCTCACAGTGCAGCCGCCGCATTCAGGGAGGACTGTTTCAGACACGTGATGTTGTGCCGGCCGCCGTGTAAGTGCTCTGAAGCCCTTACCATCTGTCTCTGCCGGGGGCCTCCATCTGCAGGCTGGTGGGGTCATAGCGGGGAGATTCAGTGTTATGATAGGACTACCAGCCGGGTAGGCAGTCTCATATACTGCAAAGAGCAGGGGATTTGAAGTCAAAGGATCTGGATTCTAATCCTGGCTGAATGGGGTCTTAAGCTTAATGGACTCTGAGCCTCAGTTTTCTCATTTGTAAAATAATGATAATCAATCTGCATTCATAGGGTTTCTGTGAAAGTGTTTTATAAATGACAAGCATTTACATGTGTTGATATTATCATTTTAGGACATTACTGCCCTCAAACACAATAATAAGCTTTTAATAAAAAAAATCACAAAATAACAATTGTACTACTGGGGTAAGGGGAGATGTTTTGTTTAGAAACTTAGATCTGATTCAGCCAGAAAGCTTTTGCCCAGAGAAGGACAAATACTGCATGATCTCACTTATGTGTGGAATCTAAAAGAGTCAAACTCACAGAAGCAGAGATTAGAATGGTGGTTGCCAGCACAGGAAATAGGAAGAATGTTCAGTCACGCAGGATTAATACGTCCTGGGGGTGTAATACACAGCATGGTGACCGTAGTTAGCAGTACTATATTGTATGCTCAAGAGATGCTGTGGGAGCAGATCTGAAGTATTCTACACACACACACATGAATGGTGACTATATGAGGTGATGGATGTATTTATTAACTTGATTGTGGCAGGCATTTTACAATGTATACATATGTCAAAACTTCACATTGTATACATTAATATATACAGTTTTTCTTTGTCAATTATATGTCAGTAAAGCTGGAAACAAAAATTTAAAAACATTTAAAAAAGCTTTCCAAAGAACGTTAGAGTCCACACAGTGGTGTCCTTCACCCCACAGGGCTGTGCCATCCTGCTCGCCTCACTGTGATTATGCCAATTACGAAGCAGATTTTTAAAAAAGTATCTTCTGAGTCACATAAACCATAAGCTCTGCAATATGCCCTGCATTACCGACTTTCTAGAATGTATTTCATAATGGCTCATAGGACACCTCTCCGCATCATTTGGGGACACTGCTTCTCAGATCATCTCTCTCAAATCTTCTCTCTAACATCTCAGTTGGAGACCAGCACTTTGATGACCTATGTTGGCTGGGCTCCCTGCTGTCATATAAGAAAATGCCTCTATTCGAATCCAGATGATTAGATCCATTTTTCCAAAACATCTGCTTTGCCTGTGTAAAAGGAACTGGCTGGTATTCACTGTCAAAGCTTAAAAATCTGCATGAGTCTGCAGGCTTCTCTCTTCCCAGCAAAGTTAAAGAGGAAATGAATTCAGACTTAAGTTTTAAATCAGTTTGTCCTCATTATAGTATCGGGTGGTGGGTAACTCCTTTGCTCTCACGGCATCCATGTAAAATGGCTTTCCAATAGAACACAGAGCAATTACTTCTCTGCACAGTCAGATTTCTCATAGTACTTACAAATGGAAAGGCTCTTCAGAAGGAACACCTACCTCTCTCCTAAATACTTTGGGTACAGGCTAGTCTTACATCCTTTGACTAATAACATGCCCCCTTTTTTTGTTTTGTCTTTCATATATATCTTTTTATTGAAGTATTATTGATATACAATCTTATATTGGTTTCAAGTATATAATACAATGGTCCAATCAGCTACCCATATTATTAAATCCTCACCTCAGCTAATGCAGTTACTATCATAACATGCCCTTTGAGATTAGTAATCATACAGAATGTATCCATTCTATCATGTTTCCATCCTGGAAAGTTGAGATCATGGAGTCAATGAGAAGTCACCTCAGCATTCATTTCAGTTATTTTTCATTGAAATCCAGTTTGGAATGAAACAAAACAGCTTATCTGAAATTGTAAATGACTATGAATACATTAAAAGGATAAAACAAGCCAACTTTTTGGAAAAGAGCAAAGAATAAATTAGTCAAGAGCTATGTTAAAATATCAATGAAGAGATTTAAAAAATATTGTGCTTCCCACTTCCTTTGCTCTTTTTTTTCAGGCTTTGTGGTCTTTGACTGTCTTTTTAGCTTTCTGTGCTTAGGATGAAAATGACTACTTTTCATAGTTTCTTCTTTGAGAGGTCTTTGTTTTTCAGAGGCTCAGTATAGTCTTTTTACAAACTTAACTTCCTGTTAAGTCTGGCCTCCAAAATCTAATACTGCTGTAGGAAATCTGAAGTTTATAAGAATTGTGTCAAGTGCACACAAACCCTCCTTTTTTCTTTCTTTTTTTGAAGTCTTTCCTCTGAAAAGGGTCCACCTCAAGTTTCCAAGAGTGGACAGCAGCAGCCACCCTATTGCTAGAACTCAGCTCAAGTCCAGCTTATGCATTACGTTCCTTCTGCATTTCCAGATTCGTCTTTCTCTTTCTCTAGACCTGTCCAAGCCATCACTGTCTGAGTCATGTGTTAGGCCTCAAACCTTGTAGTTGGAAACATTGGCTTCTGTTCTCCCCTCTTTCCATGCAATCCAATTAGCCACCAAGCCCAGTTCCACCTGTGAAATATTCTCCCAAATAGCCATTGTGTTCAAGTCATTCTTCTGAGTAACAAAGATTCAATGCTCCAATTTGCTTACAGAATAAAGATTAAACTCCTCAACCAGGGATTCAGGAGCTCCATGTCTTCATTCCAGCTTACCTTTGGTCTTATGTCTAATTTATCCATATATTTATTGATGCTCCTGGAAAACCAAGTTTACAGAGGTTTCCTGATTACGTCTGCTGCTAAATCATGCCAATTCTACCATTATTTACTTTAATTAAAAAAAAATAGTAACACATGGTACTTTAGAAAAATAAAAAATACAGATAAGCAAAATGAGAAAAATATAAATATCTATAATCCAAACTCAGAGATAATTACTGCCAACATTTTGCTGTATTTTCAGACTTTTTTCCATGCATATTTTATACATATATAAATTTATAGAACTGAATTTTACCATAAATAATATATTTTAATTGTTTCAATAACTATATCATTGAACATAATTCTCCATTTAAACTTCCATATCTTGACTATCAAGTATATGGTTTAATTATCTGGTCTCTGATGTTGATCACTTAGGTTTTGCTCAATTGTTTTCACAATTTAAAAAATTTTCCTACAAACTTTATTGTAGCAAACATTTGTGAAAATTCTTAGTTAATTTCTTAGGGTTAATTCCTACAAGTGGAATTGGTTCTTGAACATCTTTAATGTTTTCTTATCACTCCTATTTTCTAAACCTTAATAATTTTAATTTTTCTTCTTCGGATCTAGCTAACTTCTTTCCATTTTTATTAACATTTGAAGATAACTCAGAACTATCAATCTAAAAGAAGATCAGAGCAGAGCTAAGGAAAAGATAGAGATGACTTTCTGGCTCTTATAGCTCATAAGACTTGTTCATTCCAACCAGAATTACCTGAGTTGTCAACCCAACAAAACTTGCTCTCAAATGGTTCATGCTCAGTTGGCCCCCCAGCCGCTCACCCCTGACTGAATCAGCGTAGGCACTCCCGCTGAGCTGTTGGTCCAGGTCAAGTTTTCTTGCTGGGATATAAACTTTATAGGTTTACGTTTGCCTGGCTCGCTGCCACAGGCTGTTTTTGCCAAGGGCACTTGGTCAGGTAATCCCGTTGTTCATTTAATTCTATCCTACTTCACTGAGAAAACATTCGTTGAGGTAAATAAATAGGCGCAGCCCTCTGTGCTAGGTTCTGGGGCACCGCGGTGAAGAGGACAGTCCCTCCCAAGGTCTGGTGGAGGGGGCTATGTGTAAATGGTCAGGTTCCTTCACTGAGACACATGCAGCAATAGAAGCAGGCAGAGGAGAGAGGAATTCTTCATAGAGGGTCGGAGATGGCTTCTTGGAAGACGTAAGAGCTGAGCTGTGTGTGGTTTGTAGTGAGAAGGGGAAGAGAGAAGAGCAGTTTTTTAAACGCAAATGAGCCTAAGTAATACGGTGTACTTAGGAAACCATACCTAGGGTGGCATTATTGGAAAAAAATACTATGAGGAGAGGAAAGCGGATGTGATGAGGCTTGAGAGGAGGACAGTGGCCAGATCACGCGTGGCCTTGTGCTATTGCGGGCTTGGACTCGGCTCCGGAGGCACTGGCCACTTGATGAGGTGGTTGTTTTAGAAAGGTGTATCAGACAGCAATACAGTACCTGGATTTCAGATGAGAGGTCCTGGAAACAAGGCCAGCTAGGAGGTAATTATGATTTCCCACAGGAGGAATGAAGGGGGATTAGGACAGGAGAATGATGACCGCAGACACCCAGGGTACTGGGCCAGAGCAGAGGCCTGGGGTCTTGAACGGGTACAACACTGAGAAGGCACTTGAGAAAACAGGACAGAGTGGTTGAAGGATTCAGGAGAGTTCAGGGAGGAAACCAAAATTGAAAACCAGTCATTCTAACAGAAGCGTCAGCAGGATGAGTTTGAGTGGAGAGCAGAAGCCACAAGAGCTACAACATGCTGGGCCCTGGGAACCCCAGGAAATAACCCTACATTGTAAGTTCAGTGACTTTTCTAAATAGAAAAAGCAAACATCAACAAGGGATCTCCATAAATAGACCACAAAGTAAAATTTTCCTCGAACCCAAAAATCTGTAAAATAAAAGGGAAAGAGAAGTTCTTGAGGAAAAAAATGCAGAATCGATTTCAGTAATTTTGATCTGGATGTGAAAGTTTCATTTAGAATAAGACATTCAAATTTCATGGGCAACTCTACTAGCTGTGCAACACTTTCCCTATTTTCCTGCTGCTTCGTACCCCTGGCAAGGGGGAATTTTGTACGCTTGCCCCGATCCGTTACTGGGATGAAGAGGCAAAAATATGTTGGTTACAGAGGCTGAAAACCACACCTCTAAGTGCTACCAGTCGCCACTTTTCCTCTACTCTTCCAAGCTGTCATTCATCTCCTTTGCTTTCAACTGTATTCTAGTTATGTAATGGTTTGTAAACAAAACGGTGGCTTACAACAATAACACTTGCTTATGAATCTACAGCGTAGCTGGGCTTGACTGGGGTCGCTTGTCTCTGAGCCATTTGGTGTGAACTTTGGCAAACTGAAGGCAGAGACATGAAATTATCCGACTGCTGCCTCCTCACATCCCTGGTGGGGAGACTCAAACAAGCGGTGATCAGCAGCAACTGGGGCTCCCCGGGCACCTCTCACGATTTCTAGATGATCTCTCCAGTAAGGGAACTCCGGGCAGCCGGACTTTTTTGTATGTCGGTAGAGGGTCCTCAGGTGGGTGGGGTTGGGGAAGGACAAGTCAGGGAGGAGGTGTATTGCCTGTCCTAACCTTCTTGGAAGACAGCAAGTATCTTCTTTGGTACACTCACGTTATTAGAAATAAGTCACTAAAGCCAGCCTTTATTCAGAGTAGGAGAAAGAGACTCCACTTTTCTGTGGGAGGAATGTCAATTTGTTTTAAAATTGCTGCGGTCTAAATGAGGGATAGTTTGCGAGAAGGAGAGGAAACTTAATCATTGTAGCGACAGTGTGGTTCAGGCTCTGGATTTATTTCAGAGATTCCCACCAGGGACCTTTGACCCCTCCCATGTTCTGTTTGGGTCCCACCTAACCCAACCTCTGAAGTTCAGGTCCCCACAGTTCCTGACTGTCCCTACAACATGGTAGAGTGGAAAGAGCAGGTGTTGAGAGTCAGAAAGACCTGATTACTAATCTCCGGGTTTCAGGTGTGCAGCTGGCCTGCCGCGCCCGCCTTGTGACTCAGACAAGCTTCCCGCAGTGAGTAGTTTAAACCACAAACAGCATGTTTTTCCCTTTAGTTAAAAACAGTCTGTAAGATTTATGTGTGGAGCCATTACCAAGCTTTACTGAGGTCTTTGTGAAAATGCCGCGCTGGGCTCCGTGGAAGCTCTGCGGACGGGCCTAGGAGCTGCAGGGGCCCGTGCAGTCGGGAGGCGGGCCGTCTGTGCAGGCTGAGGCCGCAGCGCTGCTCTGCCGGCCGGCCACCGCACCTCTCCCCCTGCCTTCCGTAGTCTCAAGGGCTCTTGTGCTTTGAATTATCTTCTTCAAGATTTCTAAGTGCCTCTCCAGTGCTTATTCCAGCCAGGGCCCATAGTGCCATCTAGGCAGGGTGCTCTGAGCCCGGATCCAGTGTGGCACAGGCCCTGAGCCCCCTTCCCCGCCTCAGGGAGCTCTCTGACCCTACATCCCCACCCCCCTGGCGTGGGGTTGGCCAGATATCCGGGAGCTGCAGGACCCCCGACCAGGGGTTGTCCCGGGCTCTGGGGCAGGGCTGGGGCTCTGGAGGTTCGCCCGATGAGCAGCTGGCTTCTGTTGGCCAGGGAGGCATTTTTCTTGTAGGACGACATGAGACTGGGCCTCCAGAATGGTGCTGGCATGCTGATTCCGAGGCCTGAGAATTTACATCTCTAACGGGTTTCCACATGATGCTGATTTTTCTGGTCGGAGAACCACACTGTGTGAGCCTGAACTAGTGAGAAACTGTAGGCTCGTGAAGTGAACTGTGCTGTGTTCTTTTTAATCCTCCGAACTTTTGTTCTTACATCCTGTGGTATTGGTGAAACGCTGGGCTCCAGGGCAGTGCAGGTCTAAATTTCCTCATCCAAATACTAGACGCATACGGGGATACTGACTAGGCCTTGCCCCCAGCAGCCCTCTGCGAGGGCCCTGCCTGCCCGAGCTGCGCTGTTGCTCACGGCTCACTCGGTGCCCTGGGGCTCGTCTGCGTGGCTTGCGTGAAGGTGATGCGTGATCAGCCGTGTGTATGTGGCTGGGGGACCGGAAAGGCAGATCTGATGCTCTGGGACTGCCTGGTGCTTACTGTGGCCGAGTGCCACAGGGGTGGGTATGAGCGTGCCTTCTTCTATGTATTTTCCCAAATTGGGGGAGGGGGGGAAATGGTGTTTCAAAAAATAAAATGCAATCAATGCTTGCTGGAGGAAGTAACTCTGCATGATAATGGTATTGGGGGTGGAGGGATTGCTTTGGAAGTTTGGATTTTAAAGAAGGGGCTGAGTTTGTGGCCAAGGTTCCTAAAGTAACAGAGACTGAAGTCACCCAAAAGTGACCAGCATATTAAATGATTCCTTAAGGGATATAGGACTTTGCAAAGATGTCTCTAGTCCCTGTGATTGAAAACAGCAGGAGACACTCAACAGTCATCATGTAGGAAATAACAGGTGAGTGCCAGGTCCACCCCAAGATGTGGGTCATGTGGGAGGTGTGGGCTCCCTGGGGCTCGCAGTGGGGTCCCCCCACCCAACATAAACCACTAGAAGCTTTGCCCAGCAGTGGGAGCTCTGACAGAGGCCACAGAAACCAGGAGGGGAGGGATGTGTGTGGAAAGTGGAATGCAGTAAAGATTTCCATACATTATCTTAGTGGAACTTCAATTTACTTAAGGGAGATTATCATCCTCTTTTAAAAGTGAAGAGACTAGGGCTCAAGACTTATCCGTGAACCCAGAGCTCCTATCACTGAGCCAGGATTTAAAATACCCACACACACGTGGCATATGCAGAGAGGCATGTTTAGAACAGGTGATCTGTGTCAAGTAATCACTCAACCATCTACTAGTTGTAGTCTGGTTACTTAATCTCCCTCTTAGTTGACTCTTACAGAAAATGCATGGTTTATAGATACCAAACTTACTGTGAGAAAGAGCCTAGCATGGGGTGGGACACACAGTAGATGCTAACAACATTGGCTTCCATTACTTCCCTTCTTTTCTCTCCCGAGATGCCTAAGGAGATGGCCTCGCTCTGGTTCACCAGGAGCCTCAAAACAGCTGTTCTCTCAAGCAAGTCACTTAAGCCTTTCAAGGCTCAATGTCCACATTTATAAAATGGAGCTAGGAGTGCTGCCTACTGCAGAGTTGTGGCATTTAAAGGAGAACATGCATGTCAAGTACTTAGCATAACACATGACACGGGATGAGTGCTCAGCAAAAGTTCACTACAAATAATAATTAGAAACGGGAACACTTAAGAATCAAGGGTTGTCAGGGTCAGAGGAGCTGGTGAGGCCTGTACCTCGTTGATTTGCGTCCTGTCCCTGGAATGCCCTTAAAAGCTGAGGTGGAGTGGCCTGGCCTGGAGGCCCCAGGAAGAAACTGGGGCAGTTGGAGTCATCCAATTTTATTGACTATGCATGCTGTGCAGTTCTCGCCGAGGAGATGGCAGGATTTTCTTCAAACAAAACTGAATTTTACACAGTTTTCAGAAGAATGATTTTTTCTCTCTCTCTCTGTTGCTGCATTGAACTTTCTAAGGGCTTCTTGTCAGAATGAAGAGAATGAAATGCTTGGTGTTTCAATAACAGCCTCTGGTTTAATAATTAGACATTCCAGGAATAACTGCTTTGGCAGATGTCAGCCACATTTTATTTTGACAGGGAAAGAGTCTTCTGTTTTTCACCTTACTCCTATTCTATTGTAATAATGGAAAAAGCTTTTGACGCTTGAAGTTTTTCTAACACATTTCACTGTTTAAATCCATGACGTGTGCTAAGATTTTTCCCTAAAGGTCACAGCAAGAAATATTTTATGTTGGAAGGTTCATGGGAAAGGCCAAATTCCTATATATTCGAGCCAGTTTCAACCAGGAAGTTTTTAAATTAAAGCTACATTATAACTCTTCTTCCGCTTTTCATTCTATCTTCACAATAGGGAGCTGGCACATGGAGTTGAGAAAAGACTGGGAGGCTTTGGGGCAGAAAGACCCAGGCATGCATGCCAGCCATTAATGGGTTCCTGCCAAGTTATTGACAACCTGTAATCTTCGATATCGTCATCCGTATTTGATAAATCCACATTGCAAGATGGTTAAGAGGATGAGGGAGTGTATGTAAAGCCCACAGGTAATGGCATGTGGTAAGCAGTCAATACATGTCAATAGTTCCTTTCCCCCACCTCCTCCACTGCTCTGTAATTAGGCAACCATGGACAAGTCTCTTAGGCCCTCCCAGTACCAGTAAAATTAAGGAACTTGACCAGCCAATCACATGGTGATGTTGCATGAGACCCCAAAAGTCTGTGGCCCCTCTTTGATTCTTTAGGCTGTTATCATTCACTTGCAAGCTGCTCCAAGGGAGACTGAATCAACTCCAGGGTGAAAGGCAGAATGACCCCAGGTGGCTGGGTGGCCTCCATGACAAAATAACCCTTGAGCTGGGCCTGTGGAAAATAAAAGAGCAGAGGGGTTTCAGGGTGGGTACCAGGCAAACCCCTCTGGGGATTAGCTCAAATCCTGCATTGATTTTTGAATGATTAACCAATTCCAGGACCAAGCTATGCATTCCCAACATGTACAGACTATTGTTTGAATAAGCACATGGTAGCGTGTAAATGACATACCACAGTGCTTGAAATACAAAGGCCTGGATGCTGTGTCCACTCATGTGAGCAGGGACCAGGCGGGCCATGTGATTTAGTCCAGTGATACCCTCATAGAATGGAGGAGCTGCTGTTTACTGACCAACATGAGCCAGGCAGAAACAAACACAGCTGGAGAGATGCCCATGACAGGGAGGCCTAGCGAGCAGAACTAAATCCTTGTCTACCCAGAGACGCACTGACCCTTCAGACGGAGAAACACAGCCGTGTGCCCCTGGGCCCTGCCTCCAGGAACGTGGTTTTCCTTTTCTCTAGCCTCTCTTCAATTTCTTGTTCACACACCGTACACGTCATTATCCATCAAAGGTTCTTGCAGTGCCAATTTCCTCACCCCCTCATGTGCTTCCATCCCACCTGCCTGAAAATCCCAACTCTGGGTCAACCAAAACCTCCCATTTCTTCATGCTTCCTGTGGACTGCCGAGTGCTCCCGCAGACAGCCACCGGCCCCCACTGGTGTGCACCGCTGTAAGTCCTGGACTCCAACCTTGGGCAGAACGTATTCCCAGGCAGCAACGCCATCCATCCTCACGGAGGCCATTGCAGACATTCTGTGCTTGCTGGTTGTTTCCTGGTTCTCCCGTGGGTCAATTCTCCCCCTGTGTCTTTTCTGTGCCCCGATTGTCTGATCTCTACAGACAACATCATCTGGCTCCTTGCCCTCTGGCTTCCTGTTGGGCTTGCTTCTGATTTTCCTGCTTCCTCCCTACCTTGCCATGGGTCTGGCAAGGGCCAAGTCCCACTGACTAAAATCTCTGTTGGGTAATTCCCCATTCGTGGCTCCAGATCTCAAGGGCTGCCTCCCCTCCTCTTCCCCACTGCTGCTTGTTCCTGGGTGCCTCAGCCTCCCTTATGTTCCTATAACCCAGCCCATGTCTACTTCATGTGCCTCTTCATTCATTCTCTTTAGTTCATCTCTTTTGAGTGTGCCATCTGTTTCCTGCTGGAAAGTGATGGGGCACTTCCACCCGCCTCAAACACATGGCCTTTCCAATGACTCTCCTGTCCTCAGGAGCGAATTGACCCCTTCATTCTTACACTGCAGAGAGAACAGAGGCCACTACAAGGAAACCCCCTCAACTTCCATCTGTTAAGCCCACAACCCTCCTGCATCTACAACTGTCCTCTTCCCACCAATTCTCCTGTTCCACTAAAATATCATCCTGCCCCTGCCAAAGACCAGTTTGTCTGCTTGTGCTCTGTATTCCCTGGCCCCATCGACCTGGCGATCTTGTCCTGTCTGTCGTCTTCTCTCACCGTTATATTCCACCTGGGCCTCATGCTGGACTCTCCCTCCCTTCCAGAAGTCACAGTTGCTCAAGGCCTTCTCATCCTTAAAATGCCCCCTTAGCACCTACTTCTCCCAAGCCTATCATATTTCTCTCTCCCACATCATAGCAATCTTCTGAAAAAGATTGTTTGCAGTTTCTACATACTCACATCCCACTTGCTGAGCATGAAACGTGGCCTCTCTACTCCCAAATGGGCAGGATATCTCTTTAAAGGATCACACCATCCTTTGCTGAATCAAGCTTTCAATCTTTAGTAGGAATTTGGTTATTTCTTTTTTTCCTTAAAAAATTATGTTTAGATTGGATTAAAGATGGCAGCATGAGAGGTGAGACACAGGCTTCCTCCTGAAACCACATATAATATGAAAATATAATTAATACAACTAATCCTGAAAGAACAACAGGAAAGAGGACTGCACCAGACTGCATACACCTGGAGAAAAGAGCAGACCTCACAGAACAGGGTAACGTACCAAAACTGTGGCCTGGTGGGACCCAAGCCCTTCTCCCACCCCAGCTCAGCAGTGGGAGGAAGAGAACTGAGCAGGGAGGGAGTGGAGGCCTGGGACTGCTGAATACCTATCTCTGGAGATCTGCTGTAAGAGCACAAACCTACATTTCATGGTGCTTGTATGATACTCTTGTGATTACAGGGTTGGAAAGCTAAGACAGGCAGAATTCCTGGAGAGACTGAGATTCCAGCTGCTTGTGGAAAGCAGGGATCCATATCCGGCTGCTCTGGGCCAATAGAAAGGCGGGCAGTCTGAGAGACTTCCTAACAGCAAGAGGGCTGCTAAAGGGGCAAGGATTGCACAGAGCTTACTGCTCAGGAGAGAGGACAGGTAGACGAAATTGTCCGAGTGCACTCTGCCCAGCAGGTTGGGAGCTTTGCCACATAGACTCTCATATTTAAGGAGGAAAAAGAAATCTTCCTCCTTAGATGATGTTCCTTAGTCCTGAGGGTCTGGAATGGGTGGGAAATAGACTTTTTCTACCAGGTAGTAAGGTAGTATCAGTCTATGAAAGGTATGAATAGTGCACCAGAAACACAGGCCATTGTTTGCTTTTCCAGTGCAGGGCTGACCGAATATTTTAGTTTATACAGAACCACTCATTACAAACCTTGGTGTGTTGTTTTTATTGTGAGCAACTGAATTGGAATCAGCCCCTGGGATGGGAACCATAGCAAAAGGACCTACAGGAACCTGACCAAAATCATCAGAGCAGCAATACTCCAATGAGCAAGGAGTGACACAGATATTGGACCCCTAAAATAGTTCCTATGAACTGGAAATATCTTCCAAGTCTATCAACAAGTGGTCTTTAAAGTTTTAAAAAAACAACTTTGAGTAAATTATAACAATAATGGGCAAAGGTTGGGACAGGCTTACTGTTGGCCTGCCATCCACATGTTCCCTGTAGGGTCTCAAAAAGTCATAGGATCCTGGATGCCTAACCATCACCAGGACTTGTCTACCAATGAGGAAATAATTACCTCCCATTCTGCATGCTCTCTACTTTTCTCTTTTGGGGTCATGCTCAAGTTCTCCTTTGAAGTGAAGAAGATGGAGAAAATGTAGATGACTTCTGCATTCTGGATTCTGGATTCTGTAACAGGCAAATGCTTGTAAAGGATAGTGTTATTTTTCCTTGATGTTACCTTAAATAGTGATCGCGGAGATGCATAGTCTTCAGCACACATTTCATCATAGCCTTGATGTGTTTTCTTTGTTTGCCAAACACTTAAAGACTTTCAGAGAGGGTTGCTCCATACTTTATAAATAGCGATGTTCTACATATCTACCAAGAAGAACTTTATTTTCTTTCAACGACAATGTTCTAAAGGAAATGTGTAGCATACTAAAGCAGTAGACATGCTGTAGGAATACAAAGTGCCTTACTACAGGGTGTTAAGTATTTAAAAGGCAATTAAGATGAACAACAGCAATTCATGGATAGCAAATTAACAGGAAATAAGAAACCAATCTTGCAACAGGCAGGTAAAGAAAAAAAAATTCAAGGCTTTAGTGGAGCAAATAGCCAGTACACTGTTCATTAATATCATAAAGTGAGAGTGACAAAAATTGACCTCTTAATAAATCATCAAAGCTAATATGGGTCAATGTAGTAACCACAATGTCACTCACGTGAAACCTTCATAAGATTGTATATCAGTGATACCATAATAAAAAAGAAAGAAAAAGAGTAAGAAATCATCAATGCACAGAGAGTTCTTCTTGGATTGAATGCAGAATATTGGTGCTGGAAAGGACCCGTCTGCATGTCTCTAGATTGGTGGTCCTTGAATTGGCAACTGGGGGGGGAATATGGGCCATGAGACAGCACAGCTCTGAGTGCCTCAAAGCTGTTTAAAGTGGAGCATGTCACACAGCCTCCCTGGGTCTGGAATTCCTCATCAAAAACTGGAGAATTAAATGCAAATACATGTGATAATAATTTAAATCTGTCAAAGATTAAAGATGGCAGTGTGAGAGGCGAGACAGAGGATTCCTCCTAAAACCGCACATAATAAGAAAATATAATTAATACAACTACTCCTGAAAGAGCAACAGGAAAGAGGACTGTGTGAGACTGCATACACCTGGAGAAAAGAGCAGACCTCATGGAACAGGGTAACGTACTAAAACTGTGGCCCGGCAGGACCCAAGCCCTTCCCCCAACCTAGCTCACGGGCAGGAGGAAGAGAAATGGAGTGGGGAGGGGGTGGAAGCCTGGGAATGCTGAATACCCAACTCCGGAGATCTGCCGTGGGAGCACAAACCTACATTTCATGATGCTTCCATGGTACTCTCGTGAGTAGGGGGTTGGAAAGCTAAGACAGGCAGAATTCCTGGAGAGACTGAGATTCCAGCTTCTCGTGGAAAGCAGGGATCCATATCCAGCTGCTCTGGGACAAAAGAAAGGTGGGTAGTCTGAGAGACTTACTAACAAGAAAGCCCTTAGCAAGAGGGCTACTAAAGGGACAAGAATTGCACAGAGCTTACTGCTCAGGAGAAAGGACAGGTAGACAAAATTGTCCAGGTGCACTCTTCCCAGCAGGTTGGAAGATTTCACGATCTTCAAGTGCTCCAGCTCCCTGGCTTCCTACACAGCTCCAAGGACACCCTCCATGATATGCAGCCTACTGTGCCTTTCTCCTGGCCAGCCCCACCTGGCTCGCAAACCCGCAAACCCTACCCTGGTGTTAGCCAAACCAGAGGGAAGATCTGTCTACAGCAACTACAAACACAAAGCATAGAGGCTTAGACCTGTGTGGTCAGCCCACTGGTTCAGGCAGTGGAGACAGGCATAGCAGCCAGGAAGGAGGAAACAACTCTTTCCTCCCCCTAGGCACCAATACCACTCCTGTGCGACCCCCAACATTGCTTCAGTGGCTGAGCGGCTCCAGAGAGTAGACCTTCTGGGCACTAGAGGGCGCCACATACAAATATGAAACACCAAAGGAACCTGGTTCAGAGTAAAATTATTAATACAACTCCTGAGAAAGATTTAAATGACATGGACCTCATGACTTTTCCTGAAAGGGAGTTCAAAATAAAAATCCTTAACATGCTCATGGAGGTACGGAAAGATATTCAAGAACTCAGGAATGAATTCCGGTCAGAGATCCAATTGTTGAAGAGCACAATGGAGGGTATTAAAATCAGATTGGATACAGTGGAGGAGATGATAAATGAAATAGAAAGTAGAGAAGAGGAATATAAAGAAGCTGAGGCACAGAGAGAAAAAAGGATCTCAAAGAATGAACGAATTTGAGAAAACTGTGTGACCAATCCAAACGGAACAATATTCGCATTATAAGGGTACCAGAAGAAGAAGAAGAGAGAAAATGGGATAGAAAGTGTCTTTGAGGAGGTAATTGCTGAAAACTTCCCCAATCTGGGGAAGGAGAAAGTCTCTCAGGCCATGGAGATGCACAGATCTCCCAACACAAGGGACCCAAGGAAGACAACACCAAGACATATAATAATTAAAATGGCAAAGATCAAGGATAAGGACAGACTGTTAAAAGCAGCCAGAGAGAGAAATAAGATCACATACAAAGGAAAGCCCACCAGACTAACATCAGACTTCTCAACAGACACCTTACAGGCCAGAAGGGAGTGGCATTATGTATTTAATGCAACGAAGCAGAAGGGCCTCAAACCAAGAATATTTTATCTGGTAAGATTATCATTTAAATTTGAAGGAGGGATTAAATAATTTCCAGATAGGCAAAAGCTGAGAGAATTTACCTCCCACAAACCATTTTACAGTGTATTTTGGAGGCACTGCTATAGATGGAAGTGTTTTTAAGGTTTAATAGCTGTCACCAGAGCTAATAAAACCACAGTAAAGAAAGTAGAACAGCTAATTACTAAGCAAATACAAAATTAAATTAACTATCTCCAAAGTCAATCAAGGGATAGACAAAGAGTACAGAATATGATACCTAATATATAAAGAATGGAGGAGGAATAAAAAGGAGGAAGAAAAAAAAGAACCTTTAGATTGTGTTTGTAATAGCATATTAAGTGAGTTAAGTTAGACTCTTAGATATTAAGGATGTTAACTTTGAACCTTTGGTAACCAGGAATCTAAAGCCTGCAATGCCAGTAAGTACACACCTATCCATAATCACCCTAAATGTAAATGGACTGAATGCATCAATCATAAGACATAGAGTCACTGAATGGATAAGAAACAAGACCCATCTACATGCTGCCTACAAAAGACTCATTTTAAAACCAAAGACACACAGACTAAAAGTGAAGGGATGGAAAAAGATATTTCATGCAACTAATAGGGAGAAAACAGCAGGAGTTGCAGGACTTGTATCAGACAAAATAGACTTCAAAACAAGGAAAGTCACAAGAGACAAAGAAGAACATTACATAATGGTAAAAGGGCCAATCCAACAAGAGGATATAACTATTATAAATATCTATGTGCCTAACACAGGAGCACCTGCATATGTGAAACAAATACTAACAGAATTTAAAGGAGAAATAGAATGCAATGCATCCTTTCTAGGAGACTTCAACACTCCACTCACTCTGAAGGACAGATCAACCAGACAGAAAATAAGTAAGGAGACAGAGGCACTGAACAACACAATAAAACAGATGAACCTAACAGACATCTACAGAACTCTACACCCAAAAGCAGCAGGATACACATTCTTCTCAAGTGCACATGGAACATTTCCAAGAATAGATCATATCCTAGGCCACAAAAAGAGCCTTGGTAAATTCAAAAAGATCGAAATTGTCCCAACCGGTTTCTCAGACCACAAAGGTATGAAACTAGAAATAAATTACACAAAGAAAATGAAAAATCCCACAAACACATGGAGGCTTCACAACATGCTCCTAAATGGATAAATGATCAGAGTAAAACCAGAGATCAAGCAATACATGGAGACAAATGACAACAATAATTCAACACCGAAATCTTTGGGACCCAGCAAAGGCCGTGCTAAGAGAAAGAATATTGTGATACAGGCCTACCTCAGGAAAGAAGAACAATCCCATAATTGTGAGTCTAAACTCACAATAACAAAACTAGGAAAAGAAGAACAAATGAGGCCCAAAGTCAGTAGAAGGAGGGACATAATAAAGATTAGAGCAGAAATAAATAAAACTGTGAAGAATAAAACAATAGAATCAATGAAAGCAAGAGCTGGTTCTTTGAGAAAATAAACAAAATAGATAAACCCCTAGCCAGACTTATAAAAAAAAAAAAGAGAGTCTGCTCACGTAAACAGAATCAGAAATGAGAAAGGAAAAATCACTATGGACACCACTGAGATACAAAGAATTATTAGAAAATACAATGAAAAATTATATGCTAACAAACTGGATAACCTAGAAGAAATGGAAAACTTTATATAAAAATACAACCTTCCAAGGATGACCCAGAAAGAAACAGAAAATCTGAACAGACCAATTACCAGCAACAAAATTCAACTGATAATCAAAAACCTACTTAAGAACAAAACACCTGTACCAGATGGCTTCATCGCTGAATTTTATCAAACATTTAGGGAAGACCTAATACCCATCCTCCTTAAAGTTTTCCAAAGTGTAGAAGAAGAGGGAAAACTTCCAAACTCATTATATGAGGCCAGCATCACTCTAATACCCAAACCAGGCAAAGACACCACAAAAAAGGAAAATTACAGACCAATATCCCTGATGAACATAGATGCAAAAATACTCAACAAAATATTAGCAAACTGATTTCAAAAGTACATCAAGAGGATCATACGCCATGATCAAGTAGCTTTTATTCCATGGATGCAAGGATGGTACAACATTCCAAAGTCCATCAACATCATCCACCACATTAACAAAGAGGACAAAAACCACATGATCATCTCCATAGATGCTGAAAAAGCATTTGACAAAATTCAACATCCATTCATGATAAAAACTCTCAGCAAAATGGGTATAGAGGGCAAGTACCTCAACATAATAAAGGCCATATATGACAAACCCACACCAGCATTACACTTAACAGCGAGAAGCTGAAAGCTTTTTTTTAAGATCAGGAACAAGACAAGGATGCCCACTCTCCCCACTTCTATTCAACATAGTACTAGAGGTCCTAGCCATGGCAATCAGACAACACAAAGAAATAAAAGGCATCCAGATTGGCAAGGAAGAAGTTAAACTGTCCCTGTTTGCAGATGACATGATATTATACATAAAAAACTCTAAAGAATCCACTGCAAAACTACTAGAACTAATACCTGAATTCAGCAAGGTTGCAGAATACAAAATTAATACACAGAAATCTGTGGCATTCTTATACACCAACAATGAAATAGAAGAGAGAGAGAAATCAGGAAAACAATTCCATTCACAGTTGCATCAAAAAGGATAAAATACCTAGGAATAAACCTAACCAAGGAAGTGAAAGACCTATACTCTGAAAACTACAAGACACTCATGAGAGAAATTAAAGAAGATACCAATAAATGGAAATATATCCCATGCTCATGGATAGGAAAAATTAATATTGTCAAAATGGCCATCGTGCCTTAAGCAATCTACAGATTCAATGCAATTCCTATCAAAATACCAACAGCATTCTTCAATGAACTAGAGAAAATCATTCTAAAATTCATATGGAACCACAAAAGACCCTGAATATCCAAAGCAATCCTGAGAAGGAAGAATAAAGCTGGGGGGGTTATGCTCCCCAACTTCAAGCTCTACTACAAAGCCACAGCAATCAAGACAATTTGGTACTGGCACAAGAACAGACCCATAGACCAATGGAACAGACTAGAGAGCCCTGATATAAATCCAACCATATATGGTCAATTAACATATTATAAAGGAGCCATGGACATACAATGGGGAAATGACAGCCTCTTCAACAGCTGGTGTTGGCAGAATTGGACAGCTACATGCAAGAGAGTGAAACTGGATTATTGTTTAACCCCATACACAGAAGTAAACTCGAAATGGATCAAAGACCTGAATGTAAGTCATGAAAGCATAAAACTCTTAGAAGACAACATAGGCAAAAATCTCCTGTGAGCAACTTCTTCCTGAATGCATCTCCTCGAGCAAGGGAAACAAAAGGAAAAATGAACTCATGGGACTACATCAAACTAAAAAGTTTCTGTACGGCAAAGGACACCATCAACAGAACAAAAAGGCATCCTGCAGTATGGGAGAATATATTTGTAAATGACATATCTGACAAGGGGTTAACAGTCATAATATATAAAGAACTTACACACCTCAATATCCAAAAAGCAAATAACTGGATTAAAAAATGGGCAGAGGATATGAAGAGACAGTTCTCCAAAGAAGAAATTCAGATGTCCAATAGACACATGAAAAGATGCTCCACATCACTAATCATCAGGGAAATGCAAATTAAAACCACAATGAGATATCACCTCACACCAGTAAGGATGGCCAGCATCCAAAACACAAAGAACTACAAATGCTGGCGAGGATGCAGAGAAAGGGGAACCCTCCTACACTGCTGGTGGGAATGGAAGCTAGTTCAACCATTGTGGAAAGCAATGTGGAAGTTCATCAAAAAACTAAAAATAGAAATATCATTTGACCCAGGAATCCCAATCCTTAGAATTTACCCAAAGAATACAATTTCTCAGATTCAAAAAGACATATGCACCCCTATGTTTATTGCAGCTCTTTTTATAATACCCAAGAAATGGAAACAACCTAAGTGTCCATCAGTAGATGAATGGATAAAGAAGATGTGGTACATATACAGAATGGAATACTATTCAGCCATAAGAAAGAAACAAATCCTACCATTTGCAACAACATGGATGGAGCTAGAGGATATTATGCTCAGTGAAATAAGCCAGGCGGAGAAAGACAAGTACCAAATGATTTCCCTCATTTGTGGAATATAACAACAACGCAGAACTGAAGGAACAAAATAGTAGCAGACTCAGAGACTCCAAGAAGGAACTAGTGGTTACCAAAGAAAGGGCTGTGGGAGTGTGGGTGGGGAGGGAGGGAGAAGGGGATTGAGGGGTATTATGTCTAGTACAACATGGTGTGTGGGGTCTCAGGGAAAACAGTGTAGCATAGAGAAGGCAAACAGTGAATCTGTGGCATCTTACTACACTGATGGGCAGTGACTGCATTGGGGTATGGGTGGGGACTTGATAATATGGGTAAATGTAGTAACCACATTGTTTTTTCATGTGAAACCTTCATAAGAGTGTATATCAATAATACCTTAATAAAAAAAATAGTAATAATTTAAATCTGTAACTACATGGGTATTAGTTGTGATAGATACTGTTGCTATTCTGACCCAAAGTAGTGGCCCTCAGTTGGGAAAGGCTCTGGTTCAAACTTCTCTCTGCTGAAAGTTGGCGATTAGGGTACTTAGGCTCCTCCCACTAAGCTCTGTCTATCATAGCCTATATATATCGAACTCTGCTTGTCTGTTGATTGTTTCACTAACCTGGGAATGGTCTGATGGGTTCTATTAAGTTCTACCAATAGTTCACAGGACACAGGGGATGTTGAAACTAATAAAAGTATCAACAGTCCTGGGACAAAGGTTGAAAACAATGTTAAAATTTAAAATTCATGACTGTCAGGGATACAAAAACATCACTTACTCCTCAGTGTCTAGCTCATGAAATCTTCATTTTCTTTGAGAGCAAAACAAAGATTCTTCTAATTCACGATGAACAGTCACTTCTGAATGCAGACTCAATTTCAGGTCATTCCTCGCCTCCCCTGTTGGGGTGATCGCAGTTTCTAAGAGCCTCACGTACTGTCTTGACCAGGGGAGGAGCGTCTCATCTCCATTCTTGATCATCCTCGGCCTGCACGTTAGGAATTCTGCCCCCTGGGTGGCACTTCCCTCACACCAGTACCCACATCGGGGTACTGTGCAAGTCCTTTGTCTGGACCCAGATTTCATGGCTGCAGGCTTCTTCCAGTCATTTCTGCATGCCTTTTGATGGGAGGGACCGCTGCTACCGAAACCTTTTGGGCAATTTGTACATCATGGTGGAGGTAAGTGTAGGATGATTATACTTCCTCTTTTCGGGGCATTGCCAGTTTTTGCCTGTTGCTTCTAGGTCATTATTATTCATAGTACTCTCTTCACTCCCACATGTCCCAGGGGTTGCACAATCCATTCTATAATTACCTTGGTATGCAGGACTCGGGGAGGCCCATCAGGTCCGCATGGCCCAATTCCTCCCTCGGTCACTGCTTCTCTCCCACTCTGATGCCTCCCTGGATACAGGGTAGGTAGGGACCCATGGCATCTGAACCATAATCAAATCCACTCCAATCCTCTCATACTGCCTCCGGTTTCTTTTTGGCCCGAGGGAAGGGAGAGGAGCAAAATAATACTCATGTGATCAAATATCCTTCCTCACTTCATGACTATGTTCTCATCTTTCTCTCTTACTATTTAAACAGACGTTTCTAGAAATAGAGCAAGACAAAACCTTTCTTTTTTAGGTTCCTGGACCTGGCATTGTCCTTCAAGAACCTATGATGGTGAAGGGGAAAGTTCCCGTGGGTAGGATGTGAAAGGTGGTACCTCAAAATATGGTGCAAAAGGAGAGGGACTAAGGGCAGCTAAAAGGACACACATTAAAGGGAGCAAAATAATCCAAGGCAGCAGGAAAAAAGTCACAGAGCCATGTGTAAACCATGTACCCTAGTTAATTAGACAATAGCAAGGAGAAGAGCAGTCAAAGAGGTGTCCCCTTCTGGCTGTTGGGATCAGAGGAGGCTTTATGGCAGCCTAGAATTTCGGTGAGGAAATTGGGAAATGAGTAGGTAGAAGTAATTACCAACAGTGAGAAAGGGAAAGGAGAGATAAAAATGTGGCAGCATGAAATAGTGGGCAATTTAGGGGAACAGTTGCAAACAGTTGCAAACTGAAGAAGTGGTTGGAGACAGATAGTGATTGACCTCTAAAATCAGTTTGGGGAGTTGCAACATTATCCTCTGATATAAGGGAAGCATTGAAGTATTTTGACCAGGGAGAGATCTAATTAGAGCAGGATTCTCTCCTTCTTCCTCCCATTTATTTGTTTTTCTGTTTTAGGGAAATTTATCTGCGAGGTATGTAGACTGGATAAAACTTTGAAATGATTACAGAGGGAGAAACCAAATAAGGATTTTAAATAAGTTCAGTGCTCAGTGAGGTAAAGGAAAATATGCTTGCAGTGGATGAAAAGAAAGGAAATCTCATTTGAGGAATAGCAAGTATAGAAAATAACCAAATGAAAAATCTGGAACTGAATCACACTGAAATTATAGTTACTGGATGCACTTAGCAGGAGAGAAATGACAAAGTGAGCTTGAAGAGAGATCAATACAATTATCCAATCCAAAGAAGAGAGAAAAAAGAATGAAAAAGAAAAAAAGAACAGATCTCCAAGGACATGAAAAACACTATCAAAAGATCTGGCGTATGTTATTGGTGTACCAGAGAGGAGACTCTGTAAAAATGATGAGCAAAACGTACCCAAATTTGGTGAAAGAGAGAAACTTATAGATTCAAGAAGTCCATCAAACCGGACTATAGGAAATGATAATGGATGGCACATGGATCTTCAGGAAGAAAGCAAGCGCACCACAAATGAGGAATGTGTGAGTAAATGCAGAAAAACCCTGTTATCACACCCACTCACACCAGCAAATTTGATCCTCTTCATCTTCCCAGTTTCAGCAAATGGCTCTGGCCGAAATCTTTCTCATCATTCTCAACCCCTCTCATTCTTTTACACTGCTTTCCTGGTTACAAGGAAATTCTGTCCTTTCTACCTTCAAAATATGTGCACAGTCTTACCACCTTTTATCACCTCCACTGTTCACCTGGTCTAATCCGCCATCATCTCTCTTCTAGAGCATTGCAGCAGCCTTCAATCGCCCTGCTTTCTGCTTCCCTTGAACCCCTACAGTCTGTTCTAGCACAGTAGCCCAAGCAATCCTTTTAATATGTAAATATGGTCATGTCAGTCCTCTGTCACTGCCTTCTAAAAGCTCCCCATCTCAGAGTTGTTGATGGATGGATCATTAATATATCATTTTTAAGTGACACATCATTGTGATTTTACAAAAATATCTGAGAAGACATTTAAAGAACTGAATAATTTTACTATAATAAAAAAAAACCTTCCACTTCCATTAACTTGTTTATATGAACAAAGTTTCTCAGAATACTTATCTTTTAAATTGAAAAAAAAATGGGGGAATAGAATTGATGTCGAATCTCATCTCATTCCACCAATAATAATATTACTGCTCTATTACATGACCTAATTCAGAAAAAAAAGAAATCCCAGCCCCATCCATGTCATGAAGAGATACATTTTCAATCAAATTTTATTTTTTTATGTTAAGCAATGATTTTTCAAGATTTAGAACATCTAATTTTGATCAATTATGTCCAGTAATATCTGTTATGATAACTCAATCCCTAAGACATCATATAATGCTTAGAATATTATGGATATAGAAAATAAAAATGTATCATTTTATACATATTTCTATTTTGTTGCAGAGAATTATTTGATAGGGACATCTATAAATATTTTCAAGCATACAAATATTTTTTATCAGGATAGAATTCTGGGTGAGGAACAGACTGGAAAAACAAGTTCATGGAGGAAAAGGAAGAATGTAAAATTTCCACTGCCAAAGAGCATGTTCATGAATATTTTAAATGGATGATGATAGATATCAAATAACTATGGGAATTTAAAATCCACTGGATACATTTAAGATAGTGATGTGAAATTTTTATTTTTAAAACACCATAATACAATACTCTGGACATAGCATCCTTTGCAACCATTTAAATTTATGTTGATAAATGTTGTGTATTTAAAAATGTTTAAGTTGATACTTAGTTTTTCAAATTTTTAAAAGGGAAATGTAAGGAGAAAGTTTGAACTCTAATCAGGAGAGTGAGTATTAATAGCTATTAAATGTTAATACATGCTAGACACTGTTCTCAGTATTTCATGTATATTTTGTTAAATGTTTATAATAAGGGCATGAATAACCCTGGTTACCACTGCTGCACAATAATTAATGCCAAGACTTAATAGTGGTAATAAAGCCACCATTTTATTTATTCCACAATTTTGTGGGTTAGGAATTTGGGAAGGGCTTGGGTGGGCTGTTCTCACTTGGGGTGTCCCGTGCAGTTGCATGAGGTGTTGGCTGGGACTGTAGTCATCCGAAGTGTCAACTGTGCCTGGTCGCCCATGCTGGCTGGCTCACAGAGCTGTGGTTTACGTCGGCTGTTGTCTGGGAACTTAGCTGGTGCTACTGATCAGAGCATTTGAATGAGACAATTTCAAGAGGGTGAGAAGAATTCTTCATATGGCATCTGCTTTCCCCCAGATGAACACCCCAGAGTGGTGGGTAAGAGCCACAGGGCCTCTCTGACATAGTATCACTTCCGATGTATTTTACTCATCAAAGTAGTTGGAAGCCCACCCAGAGTCAGGGGGAAGGAAACAGATCCCATCTGTCGATGCAAGGAGTGTCAAAGAATTTGGGGGCCATCTTTTAAAATTGTTTTTGTTTTTCTTATTAATTTAAAATTTTGCTACTTACTTCTGTAATTATATCCGTTTTTGTTTCTATTATTACTTAGAGGTACATTTTTTCCTGAATTAAGTTGCTTTCTTAATTCATTCTGCCTGAAGTTTGTCTCCTTTTTATTATTTTATTTTGTTTATGCCCATGAGTTTCATCCTCTTCCTTCCTTGACTGCCAAGGACAACAGCTTTAGCCTGTCCAGCTTGCTCAAGATCTACCCTTCCTGACTCAACCCTGCTTTTTTTTTAATTTCTTTTTTTAATCCTTCAAAAATTTCTATGTATCCCCTTTCCTCAGTTTATAATTACTTGAGAAAAGCCTTTTTGGAGAAGGACTGGGACATCACTATGGTGCACACTTGCCATTGTATCGCAGTGTCCTTCCTCAAGGAACCTGGCCTCTGTGTTTTGAATCAGCATGCACCTTCCTTAGCCCAGAACTGTAAGGTTCAGCTCTTTTCATTCTCCTTAAATACTGTACAGAGCTACAGAGCTTAGCTCACTGTTGGGAACTTCCTTGTAGATCCTCAGAAGTTATAATGAATAAATAAAAGAATGAACCCAAGATTTATATATATAATTTCCTAAAATAATTAAAAATAGAACTACCATATGATCCATCCACCAATTCTACTTTTGGGAATATATTGAAAGAAAATGAAATACATATACCCCCATGTTCACTGCAACATTATTTATAATACCCAAGATGTGGGAACAACTAAGTGTCCATCAATGGATGAATGTATAAAGAACCAGTGGTATACATATACAATGGAATATTATTTGGCCATGAAAAAGAATGAGTACCATATTTGAAAATTGCCACAAGTAGATAATTATCCCTATTTTTAAGATGAGGAAACGAAACTGTAGTGGTGATAGGTAATTTGCCTAAGGTCACTGAGCAGATAAGTGATGGGGTTAGGGTTCAAACCCAAGCAGTGTGACTCCAGGGCAGAGCTCTGAAACTCAACAGCACTGCCGCCTGAGAAAAGCAAGCCAAGAGGAGTGTGAAGATCCCCTTCCTCAGTTTCATTGCAGAGACCCCTATTGATATATCCCCAACAATGTCAAATTGAGGAGGCTGTCCTCAGAGTCTACACTTCGGGAAGTCTGTTGCTAAGGATACTGTGTTGCCAGAGCTCTTCCATGACTCAGGGATGGAGGGGCAGGAGGAGGAGCTGGAGAGGCTGCAGCTGCTGGGGCTAAACTTCCTAAGCCCCTTTTGCGTCGGGATGGACAGACCCTGGTACTTGGCAGCTGCCGCCTCCTTGCTCCTTGATAAACGTTTGAGGTGGCACCTTGCTTGGTGGTCACGGTTCTAATCCTAGACTACTCTGTCTGTCAATATTAAATAGCTTTTATTTGAATACTGAGAATCCATGTGATGTGATGTGCTGTCTCTTTTTCTCAGCTTTAACTAACAGCTATAGGGGTCCTCAAAGGCACCTACTAACTTTACAGAAGATCTAATGCTTTAACAAGAGCCTCCTTCCTTCTTTCTCTTCTGCCATTCTCAAAGGCTGCAAGGCTTCTGGATCCCTCTGTGATTTCTAATGTATGGTCATGCATGGACAGAGAAATTCCCAAACTTTCTTGAGTTCTTTACATGCAAGTAATACTGAGACAAGGATGGAGAAAGGACTGAGGTTGTTTGGTGCTTAATGGGTCACCAAACACCTTTGCATAGACACCTAGGTGGGCACTCACATCATTTCCCTTGAACTAGGATAGAGGTCAGGTTGGCAGGCATGTGTGTGTCATTCCCATGTGTTTTAACGACGAGGGCTAGTAACTGAAATTTATTTCCATCTTCAGAGCTAGTGTTCATGTCCCCAGGACCATTCGCCCAATGCCCACAACCACGCACACACGGGCTCTTACCAGGTCACTTCAACCTACTGGTCTTGTCACTCCAACTTCAGTCTCAGTCTCCTCAATTTTAAGATAATTCTCATGCTTTCCATCATTCAGAAGAGAGGGTCAATTACGGAATCAGTTTTGGTGGGCTTATCATTCTTCCATTAGGACCAGAAGAATGTTTGATATGTGTTATGTGGGTCACTGATACTCAAAAAGCCTCTCTCTCCAAAAGGATTGTGAAATAAGTTAAAAATATTATTTTCAGGCTTACGCAAAATGTATAATCCTACCCTTGCATTGATATTGTTAAATTTGTTAGAGGAAATTCACATTAAAAACTTTCAAAACTCTAAAGGAACTCTAATTAAGAATGGCTAATGAACCTCTGGATGTCTTTTGTTAAATAACTGCAATATGATGATCAAATACAATTTACCAAATCTTAATGATCTAAGGCAGAAGTCCAAACTTTGAAGAAGAAATAGCACTGCAGAACGTCAGCATCACAAAATCGTTGGCAGTTGATTTGAAAATTTCCATGTTCCAAGCTATCACAGGCGATGGCCGCCTTAGCTCTTCTCAGGAAGGTTAGAGATACCCTTTCATGCCCAGCCACCGACCCAGCTCAGTTACAGCTCTGCGGCAGGACGAGGTTAAAGGGAAGCGGGAGCACAGGGAAGAGGAAGGAGGCAGACGCAGGCAAATCAATTCAAATTCCTTTGATGACAGTGACTTAGGAGTCTTTTCGGCTAGACGGATCTGAGCCTCCAGGATGCTGGCAGCCCGGACTGGGGCGGTGGGGAGTCAGGTCTCGGAGGAGAACACCAAGTTAAGGAAACAACCTGGGCTTTCCCTAGGGGGTAAAGACAGATCTCCCAAGAAAGCCTCGGAAAATGGGAAAGGCAGCAACCTCAGCCCCTCGGGGCAAACCCAGCCCAGGGCGCGACAACCGGCTCCGGTGCGCGAGGCGGAGATGAACTGGTACCTGAAGCTCTACGACCTGTGCAGCGAGCACACCACCGCCTGCGTCAGCGGCATGCCTCACAGGTGAGCCTCCCCGGCCGGCGCCGGCTTTCCCGCACACCAGGGGAAGTGCGCTCCGGAGTGGATGCTTTGATTTCTTTTCGCGTGCTGCTGGAGGTCTTAACAGCTCTAATTGCTTTACAGATGACTGACACTTTAAAAAGTGTAACAAAACAGCAGGAACTTGGTGAAACTAGCAAAGAAGGCTCCCTGGGTTGTTACTGAGAAAACACCCTTTGCAGGCAGGCAGTAGACGCTCAGGAGCTGGCGTTAAGATTTGTCTTAAGGAAGAAGCAGAGGCGTTCGAAGGTTTTGGGAAAACGCCCTCTTCCAAAACAACAACAAAACAGACGGACATCTTTCCTCACTTCCTTTACCTCGAGAACTTGGGGGCGAGGGAGGGAAATGCGCTCGTCTGAGAAGTGTACAGTCGAGCAGTGTGAACTTGCTGGATGAGGGCTGCGTCTGGTGATGGGGGTGCAGAGAACACACTGGCCACCAACACAGGGCTTCGATCCCCAGGTCCGAGAAAGACAACATGAGGCGGAAAAGGCACTTTTTAAAAAAAAAAGATGTTTATGTAAGATAAATCTCAATAGATTTTCTTTCTGTTCTTTTCTCAGCCTCGGCTTCATATAATGCAGAGATAATTTCCCAAATCTCAATGTTACAAGGCAAAATGTACTGAACAAGATTGTCTGGAGTTCTGAGATTTAAGAATGTTTATTCCCTGTAATTACAAAAAAGTCTCTTAGGAATTAAAGATAATTTTACAAGGAAAACTACTGCAAAAATAAAGCCTATTTTCTTAAACAGTAATAAAACTTCATGAGAAATGAAAAATGGTTCCAATGAAGTGGTCAAAGTATGGAAAGCTTCTTCTGCAGAGACTGTGGCGGCATAGAAATTCTGGAACATGTTCTATTTATCAGGCATGCTAGTGTGCTCTAAGCTGCCCCCATTATTATATTTCTAATTCCAAAAATGCTATAGGAAAACTCGTTTAGCATTAACTGATGCCTACAGACTAAAGACTACAGACTTCAAAATGCCTCAACTTCCTTTTTTTTCCCTTTCCATGGCAGGAATAAAATAAATATTTCCAAACCTAAATAAATAAACCACCTTTTAAAAATCGACATTTAAAAAGTAGACCAAGATAAACTTTCTAGAGATGTTCTGTGAAATACGTTTACTATTTATGGCCGGAGTGATTGTCTGAAGTGGTTAGGCCTACATTTGGGGTACAGGGAGGAAGGACTTGAGGAGAATAGTCTTGGTCAAAGAAAGCCTGCATGAGTTGTCAGCGATGGGAATGTACCTCCTACCTATAAATCTTAAAGCTACCCTTAAAGATAGCTTCTGGAAAAAGTTCAGTGGCAAAGGAGAGCCTTGATAATGGTTTCTTTCCACAACACAATCTTTTGCCTACTCAAGGCCAGAAACTTCCCTCAAAGAAGTCTTAGGATCATAAAATTCCTACTCTATTATCTGATGCTGGAATAACATTTATCAGGTCATAGGGGACTACTAATTAAGGTAACCAGGTTTAGCCAGCAACTTTTGGGAAAAAACAAATCTCCAGTCTTTTCTGCTTTACTCAAACAATAACAACTTGCCCTGTGATCAGAAGAGGTGATTCAGAATTAATGGTTTCCATGGTAATCTGTGGGGGAATGTTATTGATCATTTATCAGTCATGCCAGTGTGCTCCAAGCTGCCCCCATTATTATATTTCTAATTCACAAAAGCCTCGTGTGTCCCTTGCTCAGTATGTTAAAGAACAGAGAAAGACATGTCCACCCTACATTATCAAAAATTAAAATTGTCTCTCCCCCCCTTCATTCTCGAGAGAAATTTTTTTATTAAGGTATCACTGATATACACTCTTACGGAGGTTTCACATGAAAAACAGTGTGGTTACTACATTCACCCATATTATCGAGTCCGCCCCACACCCCACTGTAGTCACTGTCCATCAGTGTAGTAAGATGCCACAGAGTCCCTACTTGTCTTCTCTGGGCTACACTGTCTTCCCCATGACCCCCAACACCATGTGTACTAATCATAATACCCCTCAATCCCCTTCTCCCTCCCTCCCCACCTGCCCTCCCCCACCCCTCCTCTTTTCTTCCCCCTTTATTTTTGCAGTGTGATTGTTTCCAGAAGGAAATGAGTGTGTGTAGTTGAATTAAGTCCACTTATAAATTAGATTTACTGCAGAGTTCTGTGTGTGCATATCTCAGAAAAAGGCAATTTTTTTTTCTCATCACCACTCCTTTCCTTTTTAATACCCCGATTTTGGAGCTTCTCACCTCAATTGGGTCCAATCTAATTTAATTTGCTTCATACTGACTGATTAGCCTTTTTTTTTTTCGGTATCATTAATCTACAGTTACATGTGCAACATTGTGGTTACTAAACTCCTCGCTTCATCAGGTCCCCCCCACTTACCCCATTACAGTCACTGTCCATCAGCGTAGTGAGATGCTATAGAATCACTACTTGTCTTCTCTGAGTTGTACAGCTCTCCCCATACCCCCCCCAACATTACATCTGCTAATCGTAATGCTCCTTTTTCCCCCTTGTACCTCCCTTCCCACCCGTCCTACCCAGTCCCTTTCCCTTTGGTAACTATTACTCTGTTCTTGGGTTCTGTGAGTCTGCTGCTGTTTTGTTCCTTCAGTTTTTTTCTTTGCTCTTATGCTCCACATATGAGTGAAATCATTTGATACTTGTCTTTTTCAGCCTGGCTTATTTCACTGAGCATAATACCCTCTAGCTCCATCCATGTTGTTGCAAATGGTAGGATTTGTTTTCTTCTTGGCCGAATAATATTCCATTGTGTATATGTACCACCTCTTCTTTATCCATTCATCTACTGATGGACACTTAGGTTGCTTCCATTTCTTGGCTATTGTAAATAGTGCTGCAATAAATATAGGGATGCATCTGTCTTTTTGAAACTGGGCTGCTGCATTCTTAGGGTAAATTCCTAGGACTGGGATTCCTGGGTTAATGGTATTTCTATTTTGAGTTTTTTGAGGAACCTCCATACTGCTTTCCACAATGGTTGAACTAATTTGCATTCCCACCAGCAGTGTAGGAGGGTTCCCCTTTCTCCACATCCTCGCCAACATTTGTTGTTGTTTGTCTTTTGGATGTTGGCCATCCTCACTGGTGTGAGGTGATATCTCATTGTGGTTTTAATCTGCATTTCTCTGATGATTAGTGATGTGGAGCATCTTTTCATGTGCCTGTTGGCCATCTGAATTTCTTCTTTGGAGAAGTGTCTATTCATGTCCTCTGCCCATTTCTTAATTGGATTATTTGCTTTTTGTTTGTTGAGGTGTGTGAGTTCTTTCTATATTTTGGATGTCAACCCTGATTGGCTATTTTATAGAGCTGTCTCATTACCCTGTGATGCTAATGTGTTTCATATGCCAGCTCACTCCTCTGCGTAGCAACAGAGGGTGGTGCAGGGGCCAGAGGCCTGGAGTTAGAGGCAAAGGGTTGGTTTTAGTTCCTGGGTAACTGTGGATATGATTATGTGAGATTTATTTGTTTTTAAATAAAACTTTTTTTCAAGTTACAAAAGTAGCCTCTGAACTTGGTAGAAAAATTTGAAAACAGAAATCTATAAAAAAAAAAAAAGGCAATCACTGTTAATAGTTTGGTGTGCTTTTCCCCACCTTTACAATTGGACTCTTAGTATATATTGTTTTCTACCTTTTATTCACCAATATTATGCCACTCTATTTTATTATCTTAAAAACCACTTAAACGTCGATTTCCAAGGACTACATCTTATCGCTGTATTATTGTTTAGCCATTCTCATTTTGTTTACTATTTATCACTACTGTAACTAACAATATTAGAACAAACATATTTGTATCAGCTTTAAAAATCATATCCAGTTATTTTCTTAGACTATTTCTAGAAGTGGAATTAATGGGTGAATACTTCATTTATATATATATAATGTTATATGTACATATATATACACACACACACATTTATTTTTCATATATATTGTGCAATTACTTTCTGGAAATATTTTTTTAATGTACCTTCCCACTTGCAATACTTAAGATTGCCTATCTCATGGCTTTCTCTATACTACATAGTGTTTATATGGAATCTATAGCACTGAGTTTTATAGTTAAACAAACAGCTGGGTAAATGAATTTTTCTGAGTTTCCATTTCTTCAACTGCAAAAGATGACTAATAGCATTATAAACAACTATTGTAAAAATAAAATGTGATAATAGAGAAGCAATTTGAAAGAGTAATATATTTTGTTTTCAAACTCTCTGAAATAAGAGTTCAGATGGGTTTCCAAATTGTGCATGGTGTATTTAAGTCTTACAGGGTGACTTATTTTAAGAATGGGGTGACTCTTAAAGTATCTGGCAAAAATGTGCCCTTCACCCAGCACCTGACAGCTGAGGATCCTGTTGTGCTCAGTATTTATGGTGGACCATTACGTATTCTTTTTTTTTTATTCTGGTATCATTAATATACAATTACATGAGCAACATTGTGGTTACTAGATTCCCCCATTATCAAGTCCCCACCACATACCCAATTACAGTAACTGTCCATCAGCATAGTAAGATGCTATAGAATCACTACTTGTCTTCTCTGTGTTGTACTGCCTTCCCCGTGTCCCCCCACATTATGTGTGCTAATTGTAATGCCCCCTTTCCCCCTTATCCCTCCCTTCCCACCCATGCCCCCAGTCCCTTTCACTTTGGCAACTGTCAGTCCATTCTTGAGTTCTGTGAGTCTCCTGCTGTTTTGTTCCTTCAGTTTTTGCTTTGTTCTTATGCTCCACAGATGAGTGAAATCATTTGGTACTTGTCTTTCTCCGCCTGGCTTATTTCACTGAGCATAATACCCTCTAGCTCCATCCATGTTGTTGCAAATGGTAGGATTTGTTTTCTTCTTATGGCTGAGTAATACTTCATTGTGTATATGTACCACCTCTTCTTTATCCATTCATCTACTGATGGACACTTAGGTTGCTTCCATTTCTTGACTATTGTAAATCATTGTGCAATAAACATAGGGGTGCATATGTCTTTTTGAGACTGGGAAACTGCATTCTTAGGGTAAATTTCTAGGAGTGGAATTCCTGGGTAAAATGGCATTTCTATTTTGACTTTTTTGAGGAACCTCCATACTGCTTTCCACAGTGGTTGAACTAGTTTACATTCCCACCAGCAGTGTAGGAGGGTTCCCCTTTCTTCGCATCCTCGCCAGCATTTGTTGTTCCTATTCTTTTCTGTGTTGGCCATCCTAACTGGCGTGAGGTGGTATCTCATTGTGGTTTTAATTTGCATTTCTCTGATGATTAGTGATGTGGAGCATCTTTTCATGTGCCTGTTGGCCATCTGAATTTCTTCTTTGGAGAATTGCCTGTTCATATCCTCTGCCCATTTTTTAATAGGGTTATTTGCTTTTTGGGTGTTGAGGCATGTGAGTTCTTTATATATTTTGGATGTTAACCCCTTGTCAGATATGTCATTTACAAATATATTCTCCCATACTGTAGGATGCCTTTTTGTTCTACTGATAGTGTCCTTTGCTATACAGAAGCTTTTTAGTATGATGTAGTCCCATTTGTTTGTTTTTTATTTTGTTTCCCTTGCCCAAGCAGATGTATTCAGAAAGAAAGTTGCTCATGTTTATATTCAAGAGATTTTTGCCTATATTTTCTTCTAAGAGTTTTATTGTTTCATGACTTACATTCAGGTCTTTGATCCATTTTGAATTTACTTTTATGTATGGAATTGGACAATAATCCAGTTTCATTTTCTTACATGTAGCTGTCCAGTTTTGCCAACACTAATTGTTGAAGAGGCTGTCATTTCCCCATTGTATATCCATGGCTCCTTTATCGTATATTAATTGACCATATATGCTTGGGTTTATATCTGGGCTCTCTAGTCTGTTCCATTGATCTATGGGTCTGTTCTCGTGCCCGTACCAAATTGTCTTGATTACTGTTGCTTTGTAGTAGAGCTTGAAGTCAGGGAGCATAATCCCCCAGCTTTATTCTTCTTTCTCAGGATTGTTTTGGCTATTTGGAGTCTTTTGTTGTTCCATGTGAATTTTAGAACTATTTGCTCTAGTTCATTGAAGAATGCTGTAGGTATTTTGATAGGAATTGCATTGAAACTGTAGATAGCTTTAGAAAGGATGACCATTTTGACAATATTAATTCTCCTATCCATGAGCATGGGATGTGTTTCTATTTATTGGTGTCTTCTTTAATTTCTCTTAAGTGTGTCTTGTAGTTTTTAGAGTATAGGTCTTTCACTTCTTTGGTTAGGTTTATTCCTAGGTATTTTATTCTTTTTGATACAATTGTGAATGGAATTCTTTTCCTGATTTGTCTTTCTGCTAGTTCATCGTTAGTGTATAGGAATGCAACAGATTTCTGTGTAGTAATTTTGTATCCCGCAACTTTGCTGAATTCAGATATTAGATCTATTATGTATTCTTACAAAGACTTTTTAAGGATTCATTCAATCACCACCCTCCTGAGGAAAAGTGACGAGATAGAATACAAAGACCTTTGACATACTATCTGTATTAAACATTCCAAAACATAGCTGACTGCACATATTAAATTGAAATGACTGGGGACATTTGTAGGACAAGTCAGCAAATGAATGAACATGTAGCTGTACTGTTTCAATAGTGATTTCTGCCATCTTAATGTTTCTTCTTAACCAGAGAGTAGTTACACTAAGCCACATTTCTACTTCCTGTCTGCCATCAAAAGTCCCTCCCTGACTTCCTAGAAATCTTTCACTTCTGCCTGCTTGCAGAGGGTCACATATGGTTCTTTGTGAGGACAGGCGGTTCTCCAAGGTGAGTGCTGGTGGGCTCAGTTCTGCCAACAGGGAAGCCTGTGATCCATGAGCTTAGCAACTTCTGGTTTGAATTTATGCAGGAAGACCTGGTGTTGAGAATCAAGCCTGAGGTCAGTAACTGAACAGTCAGTAACCTTGATTTAGTATCGTTTTGTACAAGGCCCTGTAGCTGGCACAAGATGAATGCTCCTATCCTCAAGTTAGGTACAACCCAGGAAAGATAAGACTTATAGGTAGATAAGAAGTGCTATAAAAACAAATCATAACAAAGCTCAGAGGAAGGAGTGAATGGTCCCAGCTGGGGCGATTGAATCTGGCCTTGGACGACTAGCAGGGACTTGAGCAGGAAGGCAATCCATGTGGACGGAAGAGTGTGTGCAAAGGCCCGGGCATATGAAAGTATGAAATGGAGATGGAGAGCTGCTTCTACTCTTGAGGCTCCTGCAAGCATCCTGGGAAAGGGTTTTACAGGCTGGAGCTGGGAGCATGGCCCAGTGAATGGGTGGAGAGGTGACCATTTCAGAGACTTGGGAGGCTGGCAGAGACCCAGGCGTGGAGGAGAGGCAATGTGTGTAGGCCACCCTCAAGGGGGAAGAGGGAGGATGATAGCTGAAGTCTGAAGCAAGGTCTGGGGAGAAATCTGTAGAAAAGTCAATCCATGGATGTTTTTAGGCAGAGAGGAAGAATCCAATGGAGAGACGAAACATGTAATGCAAATTACGAAGCGAAGTCCCCAGAGAGGATGAAGTGGATCAAGGACGCCAAAATGCAGGCGCTAGCTTTGGCTCAGGAAGTGTCAGTGGGGTCCAGTGATAAAGAGCCTGCCTCCGGAGCCCGGCTGTCCACGGGCTGCATCACAGCAGCGCTTACTGCCTGCAGGCTGTGGGCAGGCTCTTTGCCCTACCGGCAGTCGTCTTGGGGGTTGAGCTGCAGATCCAGGAGCCAGGCTGCGGGGTCCACGACCTGGCTCTGCCACTGCTCAGCTATGTGACTTAGTTTCTTCAGCTACTGCAGGTGAAGAATCAGAGTGCCAGCGCTGTGGGGCTGGTCTGGGGATCCCATGACCTAAATACGTAAGGCAATTAGAACTGGGCCTGGTATGTAGGAAGTACACAGTTATGTAAAGGTCCTTAGCATAGTTCCCGACGTGTGGTCCATGCCCTTGTTTTTATTATGAAACTATTATTGGGTCTACCCAAATTAGGAATGCCTCCCCTTCCGGGGTGTACTAACTCTACTTTGATTCTGTATGTGGGTACAGGAACACCTAGCTAAGAAGACTGTTCTGAGGATTCTATGAAATGATGTAGAACATCTGGTGTAGATTGGACACCATCAATTTTGGTCCCCCTGTCTTATTCCCCCTCCTCTCCTCCCATAGAGCACAGTGGACAGCATCAGCAAAATGGTAAGAGGGACTGAGTATAGAGCGTTGGAAATAAGCTACAAGGGAATAACTGAATTTTTTAAGAGTACTTTTTTTTTTAGAAAATACTATTGATGACATTCTTATTAAAGAGAAAGAGCTTCCGTTTCTTGAAGATGGTGCACATCTCTTAGAGCAAGCATGCTGTAGCTCTTGGCATGTTTATATGAGAAGTCACATGCAAGTATCTTTCCAAAGATGTTAAAATATGAAGACATTTTTGTGTCGTTTACTATGATCTTAGATATGTGCTGGAAAGATCACCTCCCAGCTCATTGTTTTGTGGTTTTGCGGCTGGTGCAAGTCTTAGGCTACTGGGGGACTGAGAGAGGAGGGGGAGGGCGAGCCTCATGAGGATAGGAGTTAGGTAGCTAGAGAGAATCCCTAGCATGGCAGGAGCGGCCTCTGGGGAGGGGTGGGGTGCCCCGGGCGCTTAAGGCGGCGATGACGACGTCCTCTGACTTCAGGACCCGTGCAGCTGTGCCCCCAGTGTGGTGGGCTGCACGCAGGCATCCCTGGGCGGGCCCACCCGCCTCCACAGTACAGCTAGTACCCAGGGCCCTGCTTCCGTCTGCACCCCTGTGACTGCTTCTTGAGGCGATTTTGGCCATGTCTGTGGGTGTCCAGTTCCTTCTGGACTGTGGACATGTGGGAGGCAGAGTCTCTGTCTTGTCCTCGGACTGGCCCACAAGGCTCTTTCCTGACTCGATGCTGATGGATTACAGAGAGCACAGCAGCTCCGTTTCCTTCCCAGGGGCTGAGGGTGTGTAGTGGGTTGAGGGACTTAGAACCATGATTCAAATCCCAGTTTGCTATATGACCGTAGTAAGGTCTTAAAATTCTCCAGAACTCAGTGCCTCCTCTGTAAAATGAGAAGAGTAGACAAGATGATCTCTTGGGCTCTCTCCAGCTTGGAGCCTATGTGGTGGAACAATATCGTAACCCAGAGCAAAGGGGCGGAGTGATTTACCGCACAGACACTTACAGACGTTGTGCGGTTGTGTTCTTGCAGGAAACGTGTTGATGCTTTGTTCTGAAGTTGCAGGGGCAGTAGAAAATTATCTTTAGCAAGGTATTATCTTATTAAAGTGTATTATTTTAGTAGTTGGTTGGCTATTTCCAGATATGTTTGAATTAAAAAAATTATTTCATGGGAGAAACACCTTCAATTTAATGTCTGTTATAAAATGCTTTCATGTACATTATCTCCTGTGCCGTCACACAGCATGAAGCGTGTGTTCTTATCTCCCTCTCCCTTATTGGAGAACATGCCTCCTGAAGACGGCCTTCTGGTGGTCCTGAGATCTTAGGTCTCCTGGCACCTTGTGTGGGGTTCTGTGAACGCTTTTGCTATTTCCCAAACTGTGGCATACTAATTGTACGTGAAATGATTTTGGAAGGGGTGTGTGTGGACATTAAATCTCTTAGTGGTTTTATATTTATTTTAATGAATATTGGGAAGAAATGTGTAACTTCCAAGTCAAACCTTAGATATCATGGCTATTATGGCAGAGGACAAGGCTAAGTTTTAAAATAAGTGAGTCACATTGCTAGTGCGGACAGGAGCAGGGTGAGTGTCATTGTTTATGTCCCATTCCATGTCCCCTTCTCCAGTCCCCGACCCCCGCCACACAGCACACACCAACTCAGAGAGGGCGTTATGCCATGTGAAGTTAGTCAGACAGAAAAGACAAATACCACATGATTTCACTTATGTGGGAGTCTAAAACCAAACCAAACAAACAAACCAAAATAGAATCGCAGACACAGAGGACAGACTGGTGGTCGCCATAGGGGTAGGAGTACAGGGCTGGGTGAGATAGGAGAAGGGGGGAAATTAGAATGTTCAGGGTCTTGATCTGGGACGGTTACATGAGTGTCAGAACTCCTCCGGGTGTACACTGAGATTCGTGCATTTATTGCATGTACCTCAATACAAACAAATAAAATAAGTGAGTCAATTTAAGGGAAAATATTTGTAAAATATGAGTAGAGGTGGAACTCAGATTTGACAAAAATCCTGAAGGTGGGATTCAAATGATTATTTATTTCATGTTCATGTTTATGAAGCACCCATGTAGCATTGTGCCTCTGCCCAGGGCTTTTTATATTCATTCTCTTTAATCCACACAACAGCCCCATGGACTTGTTACAACAGCCACCAGATAAAGAGTATGGCTCTGCTTATTCACTTTCTGTCTGTTGTTGATTATTTTTCTTCCTCTCCCCTTCAGGGGATTAAGTATTTCCTGGACTGCCTTTCTGCTGGATATGCTCAAGTCTATTTCAGGTTACCTGTTTGGGTCATTGCTATTTTACTTCCTGTCCAAGGTCAGACTTTCTATTTCTGTCTCTTTAGACTGAATATTCTGCTTCTCCTGGAGTAGGATAACATCATGCTGTGGTTTCGAAATTTCTCCTTAGTTACAAAGCTTAGTTTCATTTCATACAGCTTCGTTTACTTTTTACATTTGCCTTGCAGAGTGTTGTGCGCCTCTGGTACTATATAAGCCTTGGGGGCTGTATAAACTGAGGGCAGACTAATAAAAGCTTGATGTCAGGCCAACCCAGGTCTGAATTCTGATTCCACCACACACTACGTAGGTGACCTTGGTCCCGGGGCTCCTCCCTTCTAAGATTTTCATTTAAGCCCTCATTTATAATCTCCCTTGATTAACAAGGATCAAATGTCTGTTCATGTCACCGGGAAATTAAGCTGGGAGTAGAGAGGCCTGGGTTTAAAGTTTGGTTCTATTGCTGGCTGTATGAATTTCAGCAAATCGTGGCCCTCTCGGAACTTCAGTTTCTCCATCTATGTGTTGGGTATAAAAGGATCTGCATTACTTATCTTCTAGTCTTCTAAGATCTGATCCAACTGTGTATGTGAAAATACTCAGTATGTTACAGATTACTATCTATATGTTTGCTATTGTATTCTTTTTATTACCTCTGTCCTGAGACATTGGCTCTAATTCAGTCTAGAACATGACTTGAGAGCACGGTCACCTCTCATCTGCTTCCCAACTAAGCACAGGGATAAACACAGCCATACCTCCTTCCCAGATCCTGGATGGGATTTCTTGGGCATGTCGACAAAAACCGTGACATCTGTCCTCTTTTCCTCACATCAGCAACTGCTTACTGACTTACTATATACCTGGCGCCTTCCTTAGATTATTCAAATTTAAGCCTTTTCCATAACCCATGAGGTAGCTATTTTTATTATCTCCACTTTACAGGAGAACGCTGAGGCTTAGAAGAGATCCTGCTCAAAGTCAGACTCAAGTAAGCAACAGAACCTGAGCTTGAGCCAGATGGCTGGGCAGCAGGCGTCACCTTCTGACCCACAGGACTCTCCTGTCCCCTAGCATGGTGAACTCTAGATTGCTACTGAGATGCCACTTCAGGAATTTTACCTTTCATTCTCCATCACAGTGTAAGACTCCTTAATACAGGATGTGGGAATCACACTCCCCCTCCCTGTTTAAGGTCCCTGAGTTTCGCCCTACATGTGCCTGGCAAAGGGCTGGGGAGTTAGGAAGAAGCTTGGATGGGGAGGGAGTCACTCAGATGGAGAGCGAAGGGCTACGTAATAGCAGACCATGAATTTCAATAGTTCCTTAGGCTTCTCTCCCGTGGAAGTTATTTCCATCAAAAGAGCTGTGCAAAAACAGAGGCCCCGGAGGCCCCCAAGTGGCCTCCTGTGTTAGAAGAATTTAACCCCACTTCCTGCCCGGCTTAAGTGAGGGTCCACTTCCCTCTCCTGTGAGCTCTGAGATGACGCAGCATTGAGACAACAACAGGTGCCCTGGCCTTTCCAGTGTCAGCTTGTGCTTGTCACTGAAACGGCTCATGTCCCAGCAGAGATTTTCACTGCTGTAGTCTGTGCTTTTACTCTGCGGAAAGAGGAAACAGACTGGAGGAGCCGTTGCTCACATTTCTCTGGAGGTGACAGTTAAAACAATGCTCCCTTTCCCCAACGGTATCACAAACGATGTGAAATGTCATCAGGTGTCAGTCTTCCAGTTCTGAGGCAAACCCTCCATCCAAGAAAGGAAAATTGGGAGTTTTGTGTGCATTGGTACACACACTTCAGCTTAATTACAAACAAAAATTTGCCAAATATTTCTTCAGTCACCAGGAAATTAAGCTGGGCTCTAGACCAGATACTGGCTCTGGTTCCCAGTCCAGGAAGACTTCCTGAATGCTTATTATGGTTAGGCTGTTGGTAAATGCCCTTTACAAAATCAAGTCCATTGATTTCATTAAAGATAACTAGCTGCTAACTCCTGCAACTTTGGTGACCTGACCTAAGAAAGTTTATTTCTTACTCTGTGAGTCCAGTCAAGGGTATGAAGTTCTAATTATGTGGGATCCAAGCTGATGACAGTTCTGTCATGGTCACTTTGGTTTTCTAAGCTGGCTGGAGGCCGAGCATGGACAATAGAAAAGAGTGGAGAGGCTCATGTGGAGGGTACTTTTTGGGCCCAGCCTGTAAGAGGTAGCTGTGGGCAGAAGTGACATTGGCTGGAATTCAGTCACATGACTACACTGAATTGCAAGGGAGGCTGGGAGATGTAGTGCAAATGCATGCCTAGGAAGTGAAAGAAATAGGCATAGTGGACAGCTGGCCAGTCTCTGCCACAGAGCTGTTGTCAGAACAGACTAAAGGAGGTGCCAGGTAACATCTGGCTGCTTCCCATAACAAAAGAGAATAAGGAATTCTTTTACCTTCAATGTTATCCTCATTGAAAGCCTGACCCACTGACCTGGCCTTAGCCACATAGTCAATCTCTTTTGTCTTCTTTTCTGGGAACTCACATCCCTGTTTTCTTGAGAGGGTCTGATGGCCCTTCCAAATCCTGCAGACCATGATCTGATATCAGCTTGGCAGGGACTTCGGAACACAGCCTTGCTTACATCAATCCCTGACTGCTCAGCTCTCATTTGGAACCTCTCAGAGTTTCCCTCATTGCTCTAAGACTTACGTGTGGATGGGTGAGCTGGTAGCCTCCCTGCAGCTCATGTGTGATCCCTCTTCCATTCGGCTGCGTGTGCAGTTGCTGCAATGCAGTAGGTCATGCCTTCCCGTGGCAACAGCCACAGGCCCTGGTGCCCCAGACACAGGCTGACACCCCCTGAGGCAGGATCAAGCACAGGAAACAAGGTCAGAGAGCACTTGTTGAGAAGGAAGTGAGGTCACCAACCCGGTCTGTTATTTCAGAACTGGCTAGGCATGTTTTTAAGAGGAGTGGCTACAATACAGGACAGTATGTTCATTCAAATGACGTAATCATCCCGTGTTTTTCTATAACACACCTGCAGCATTCTGGAAGAGGGACAAGCCAATCACTCTCTTCCCAGGGGCAGGACCCAGCATGGTTTTGAAATGTGATGTCATCACGTGAAACCACATCCTCAAACGAGATACATGCCCATTTGGGGGTGGAATGGTGAAGACTCTGTGGAAAAATTGGTTAAGGAAATTTGGGTTTGAATTCAACAGACTTTTGTTATAACAAGTACCTTCCGTTTGAAATAGCTAACCTGAAAAAAGCAAAACCCGAAGTGTATTTGTAGCTTAATCTTCATTCTTAATTTGATTACAGCAATGAACATTAAGAAGGAAACAAGCTGTCCAAAGGGCTGTTGAGTTATTTAATTACCTCTGGGACTAAAGAGGTGATAGTCAGCATAAACAATTCCACAAACAAACTCAGTAATTTGAATGATGTGACTATCCAAACACAGTTGCTTGTTGAACAAAATATTAAGTGCTTAAATCTGTTTACAGTTATTTTGGCCCAGATGGTCATTTATCCAAAAGAAATGACAAGGGAATATTAAGTTTAAATGTGTTTTTAAAGTATTTTCACTTAAGTGAATTTCCAATGAAATCAATATTCAGAATTCAAGGACCTTTTTTCACTACCATATATGTAATACTGAGCGACTTTCTGACAATCAAACTAGAAAATCAAACAGAAATTCATCTGAGAGGTTTGGTCATCTATTATGTTCAACTCTGGGGACATGGGGATATAGAACAGGCTTCTTGCCCTGAAGAATCCTCAAGCCTTTTCAGAGGAGACAAGACTACAATAATACAGGTTTATTAGTGTGATAATAGAAGTCTAAATGAAGTGGCTGTGGAAATAGAGACAAAGAAGTGATTAGTTCTGCCAGGAGGCAGGGAGACAGGGAAGAGAGATGTCAGGGAAAAATACACGCAAAAGGCACCATTGCAGTTGGACTTTTATGAGGATCTGCATGAGTTTGTAGGAATGTGAACCAGCAAGGAGGCAGGTTAAGAAAGAGGCAGGGGAGATAAGCACATAGTTTGTAACTCAAGAACAAAGCTGACCTCTTCTTAGTCTAGGAATCAACCTAAATCACCAAAGTTTCTAGTAATGGGGAAAAAGCTTGTGAAAATGGGCAAGATAATATTTCTAAATGCAGAAAATATTCACGATTACGTCTCGTTCATCTGACATTGTCAGAGAATGAAAATTTTTACTCAAGTGAATTTTCCCAATACCTGAAACTGTCTAATTTAAGTATCAAGGCATAACTTTTTAAACCAGAAGAGACAACTTGACAACTCTAGTTTATATTAATAAATGTCAAAATGTTCTTAGGGACGAGTAAGGCATATGGAATTATCTGCCTTGAAAATTAGAGGCCTCATTTTGCTATTTTATTTTTAAATTTTGGCTTCCGTATTTTCCCCCTTCTATTACTTTTTCTGCATCCCCACCTTGCTGGAAATTTTTCTTGCTGCTGTCTGTGTGCTTGCCTCTAATAGCCCTTTTCATCTAATTTGCTATCTTTACTCTGCTGAGGAATGGAAAATAAGACAATCAGTCTTGCTTAAATTATGACCAAGAAAGAGTAAATGGTTTATGAATTGAGTACTCTCCCAGGAGGCTTGAAACATGGCCTCTGTGATACCTTATTTGTTCACCTGTTTATTCTTGGTTGTATTCTATTTGACAAGGTTGCTGAAAAGTTGATCTCTAAAAAATTCAGTTATTACTTTCTTTAAACTCACATTTGAATCTGTTTGGGAAAATGGCAAATGCTGAAATTCTTTCAAGTTGAAGTTAATCTTGGGATAATCCTTAGAGATTTTTAGAAAAGCAAACCGTGTCCAACACTATTTTTCAAAATGTTGTTGGGCTACTTGTGCTCTAGATTTTATCAGTTTCCCAGCTGACAAGAACATTCTATCATAGCTAAAGTTAGCAGAGCAAAGTTATTAATTTGTCTTCCACAGCAGAAACACACAAAGGACTCTTGATGGGATCACCTTTCAACAGAATTGCCTGGCACTTTGGTCAGTGACTAAACATTTACAATTATCATGCAGTGAAATGACATTCCAAGTGGCAATGTGGTAGCTTTAAAGTATATTAAATGATTTAGCTTATTTAACTCTGTGGAGCCAATCCTGTTTAGCCCATTTTTCTGAGGAAGAAACTAAATATTTGGTACTCACATCACATCGGAGCATATGGCTGGGCAAGGATTTAACCCGCCCATCTGACCTCTGAGCCCATGTTCTTGGAAGCTTACACTTCATTCCCGTCCTTATAATAACTGACTCTTCATGTAGCCAGTTGGGGTATTTATTTCCTTATTTGTAAAACAAGAGATTGAACTAGTTGATTTCTAAGGTTTCTTACTGCTCTAGTTAGAATCTTTGATTTTTCAGAAGAGGGGCATGAGAGATAGATTAGTTCAGATGGAATGATTCCCAGAAGACCTCTCCACTGTGCGTTGTATCGCAAAACAGAAACTATCCATGTTCAGGCCTCACTTTTATAGCCGAGATTCACTTTTCACGGTGCCACTCTGGGCCCCAGCCTTCTAATCTCGTCTCTGGCAAGTTCCAGACCCTAAAAGGATAATGTGCGGAAGAAGGTGGATAAGCCCCCCTGCTGAGCATGTGGAGCAGTGACCCGGGAAAGTGTGGGATTCTTTGCAACTTTCAAATCCGATGAGTAGAGGCTTAAGGAGTGATGGAGGGATTTCTTGCCAAATGGAGGCCAAGTCAACTTTATCAAGATAACATTCACTTCTCTTTAGAAAAGAGTCATGGTTAAAGCCAACCCACCCATTTTGCAGTCGTGTAACCCATAGCATTGACGTCCCCGGGAACACGGTTGCTCGCTAAGTCAGTCTGGGCCCGCCGCATCCGGAGGCGGCCGCTGTGCACTGCAGCGCTAGGGGGCGCCCTCCACACAGACGCCAAAGACAGCCCCAGGCCTTGGAGCTGCACAGCCCGGTTGATAAAACAATAGCGCCATTTACTGCGTGCCGGGTACAGCAAATACCATATTTCCTTTTATCTTCGCAACAACCCTTTGAGGTAATGTGCTGACATGTATTCTCCACAGGAAGAACCTGGAACTCAGAGAGTGCCCAAGGTCAATGCACTTAGGCTACTGGGGTAGAATTCGGACCCAAGTCTTCCTCATTACGCAGTCCGTGACCTTTCCACGGTTTTCCACCCCCACTGCATGGAAATTCTTCCAAACCAGGCCAGTGCAGACTGGCATAAGGCGGGGTTGGGTGGTGGGGGAGCATGTTCTTAGCATACTGGAAGCATTACTTCCCAGAAACTCAACAGCACGTAACCACATGGCTCAACATCACTTAAAAAGACAGAGCAAAGCCTATATAATAGGACGGAGGCCCCATCCCCCACCTTCCTTCCTCTTCACCTACCTCTTCTCCAAGGCCCGGGCCTCCGACAGCCATCTTTCAGGGCATTTCTGGCCACAGACTGCATGCACATTTGCCCATCAGCGTCCCGCTGGCCACTTCCTCTGTGTTAGTCTTAGACTAAAGGCCACAGTTTGGCTTCCTTTGGAGACTTTTGCAGAAAGAGCAAGAGTCCCACCAAAGCAGAGGGGGAGCTTTTGCTGCAAATGCCAAGTCTACTCAAAGATGCCTTCTGGCTGTGGATGTGGGTTAAAGTGAGAGAAACACAGGCTGCCAGTGAAACCTCAAGGGCTAGCGCTGCCCAGAGCCCTTCACAGGCCAGGGAAGGGGCCCACAGACCTGGTCACTGTTCAGTATGCTTTGTTTTTTTCTACAGTGAGGCTATAATGTCTATGTCTATAGAAGAAATATGACAATAATACGTTGGTGGAGAGGAGTTATTTTGCATTATAACACCAGAGTACATAATGGACAAGCATCAGGAAAAAGGCAAAAAGATAAAATGAGATTGGGACCTTGGGCGCTGAGGCTGGCTTGGCAGGGGCCCTCCGGGAGTCACAAATACCCCTCCCCTATCCTACTGGGCCTGGTTTATTCTGTTCCTAGACAAATTTTAGCCTAAAAGTTGGTAAGAGGGATTGTCTAGAAGAGGGCCAGTGAATAATAGAGAGATTTTCAAGATGAGACTTCTTGATGGGTTGCCAACTTCAGAAAGAGCTCCATCCACCCCCAGCTCTCTCCTTCCCTGCTGCCCTTTCTTCCTCTCCACCTGCAGCTGGGTTTCCGGTCTCCTCCCTGCCTGCGTTGCAGCTCATGGTCCCTGCTTTGTGACCTGCCTGGTCTCCCCTCCCCTTCACCGTGAGTTCCCCAGACCTGCCTGGTCTCCCCTCCCCTTCACCGTGAGCTCCTCAGACC